>CM048746.1:241306155-241906155 GCA_026315105.1 Locusta migratoria
GGCATTCACTAAAGAATTTGATTTTACAGGATATTTTCATAAAGTAAATCCATCTTAGTTGATATGGAAACGATTTTATTTCCACTTAAACATTGCACAATCAAGAAATGCAGCAGCAAGCCAACAAAGCTGCTTACAGGTTTCTAGCCACTCAACAACTCTCTATCCCAGACTGACAGTGACTAAACAAACAATGGTTTCTCTCAAACATCTTTCTGCATAACTGCATAATAAGATTGATGACAAAGTTTTGTAATTCACAATTAAACAGTATTCTTTTACATTAAATATTTCAAAATACAGAAATTAAAATATTCTATTTAAACTTTGACTATTTATGTCAATGTATGTACTTGTTTCTTGAAATTTGTATTTAATGTAGTACACAAATTTAACGTCATCCTTTTGACTAGTGTTTACAGTCGTCAAATTATTTACATTATGTGTGTTTTCGAAATGCACATATATTTGTTTTGCCAATATTGTGTAGGCGTAATATTATTGACACATGGAGTTTTAATGTGTTTCGGTTTGCGGTCAAATTATTTGTTAATACGGATTTGTATATGGTTGTCGTAGTTTTGTTAATTTCGAAGATAGCTTCTTAATATCAAACGGATTATTAATTTTAGTGCATGAAAAATTATCAGTATTTAATTTAGGATCTAGTGATATATAAAACATGGTCTTCCCTGATTTATTTAAACAAAAGGTATATATGAAATCATGTTGTGCAATAGTTTATAACATGTAGCATTGTTGTTTTTATACAAATTAGTATCTATATAGGTTCAGCAATTTCCGAAACTAAGTGTAATGCATTTTTAGTGTTTGCAGCTATTATTTACGAAAGTATTAAGAACAGAAAATTACGTAAAAGGTCATCCAAAGTTATATTTAAATCAACGTACTATTTGTTAAAAGCGTTTTACTAATAGTGTTAATAGAATTTCAATCAGAAGGCGAAAATGTGAAATATCACATGTCCGGTAATGAAGTTTTACTTTAGGTATCAGATATTTCGTGTTTCTGTGTTGGCAACTGATTTTTAGGAGTTAGCAACATAGCAGAAACGTTACACACCCCCCTACATAGTGTATCTGAAATGTAATGTAGGGTTCACTATGTATTATCGTTTCAATATGTTGTGATTTAGGTGTACATAGTGAGTCTGTATTAGTTTAGGCTAAAATAATAATAACAAAATAAAAAAAATGTATGTTGATTGTAGTCTTTCAAATGCTGGTGGTGGTTGATGTTGCATGATGCGCCGACAGTGGTGTATCTGCAAACTGCTGTTGGTGATGTAGTGGCTCACATCTTCAGCTGACTGTAGTTACAGGCATTCAAGAAGGTTCCTACAACAATGGTTGTATCTTTCTCAGAACCACATACTATTTTTCCCTAACTACATACATAAATAAACATACTGTTATCAGGCTATTGGAAAGAGTAATCAATTTTCTCAATACGGTATTTTAAAACAAAATCAAATTATGGGCTCAAATTAACCCTTAAATGTTACTGAAAATTAACGATAAATATCTCTAATTTACTTTAGTTCGAATAATGAAATAGCAAGCTTTTACAACTTTTTTTTCTTTTCAAAGAGCATTGATATTCATACTGTAAACAGTTATGTTTGGTATTAATTCATATAAAAAGGTATTTTACTAGTTTCTTCTATGTGTACATGTATGTAAATGCCATTATGTGAGAACTAAGCTCCTAATTCCTCTAGAAAGGGTGTTGTACATTGTAATACTTCAAAATTTATAGTCAAATTACTAAGTGAAAGAATGACATAATTAAATAGTAAAACAATGGATAGAAACAAACTCTCAGTGAGCACATCAAACATTTATCGTTCAAAATTATAGTATAGTTAAAAATTAAAAAACCATATGCATTAATAAAGATTCAAAACTAACCCCCCTGTGAGTAGTTAGCAGTGGCAATGGTTAATCTCATAGCTCAGAAAAAGCATGGAAATTTTTCAAGTGTCAGTTATCAACTGATCCACCAAAGTGTCAAATTTTTCCCATCTTGGAAAAATTTAAATAAAAATGAATTTTTTTTAAACTGCCAAACTACACCCACTCTCAAGGCAGTAATCAAGAGAGGGCGGAAAAATACGCTGCCATTAAATTACGTCCACGGCCAGGGCAGGTAACTGACTCGCAAACGGCTACATAAGCAGAAAAAGACTCTGGTTGCATTTACTTATATTTTGTTTAACAACTTAGTGTTCGTAAGGTATTACGATACACCACTTATTTTTCATAGATTATCTTCTAAACGGAATGTTTGTATTAATGGTAACTACCTTACCAAGAGTTACAAGATGCAACTGGCAACTTGACTCCTTAATTCCGCAGAAGTAAATAACAGTACATAGTTTTTGTGTTCTTCTTTGAACAAACTGCCCCAATCAAACACAACACAGTCCAGAGTACCCTATGTTTGTTGAATGGTGAACAGTTACTACCCCCAATAACTAAAAATCAACATTCAATGTTGTCCAGTAGTGTTTGAAAATGAGTGACAGTCATACAGTAGAATTGGATGAAAATGAGTAACTATTGTAAGTGTTCTGAAAGTCTGTACATGTATACGTTAACAGTGAAAATCTCATAATTACATACTACACAAAAGTCAAAATTTACATATGGTCTGCCTATTCATTTTCAGATACAGTACCATATCAAAATTAAACACCCTGTAATCGACTACAAATTGATACACAAAGCTTGCATGCATGAGCAAGTCAACAAGTGTGTCATGAACAAATCGTATGTGTTCCACATGAAAAATACAAAATTATACAAGTTTAATGTTAATAATAAAGAATAATAGGTAGTCTGTAATGGTTCATTAACCTTTATATTTCTTTACAAAAGTATGACCTTATATCATGAGTATGTGCAAGTACACATGATAAACATTCAAAGTATGTAACTTGTAAAACATCAATAGTTTCATCATGTAAACTTTAAGAATAAAAAAATGAAAATTAAACCTTGCATCAGCCAAAACTGTGTCATATGTACAATATACTATAATATGGTCATCTTAAACCAGTATTAAATATTTTCCTATGAAGCTGTAAGCTCAAGGATAGAAATTGAATTTTACATTGGTCAACACTTGTGTGGTCTGTGTGTCCTCCCATGCTTTTAGTCACTTTTGTACTAATTGTTAGCAAGTCCCTCTTGACACATCAACGTACAACACAAAAATACTAATGAATGACTAACAAGAGTGAAAAGACTTAAAGAATTTGAATTGTAATGCACTGTGGACGTGATTAATAGAAAAATCACAGTACATAACTGAGGTAAGCATTTTCTTATATACAATATTTCAAGCCATAAACAAATATGGAACACTTCAACATACCTTTGACTATGCATATGAGGTCAATAAATTAATTATCTTCCTTATAGGTTTCAGAGTAAGAGCAAGGTAAACTATTAAAGACATTAACTTTTCTGTAGGTAGGATTTAAACGCATTAATCTATCTGAGACCGATCAACTTTATGGATTGTGGATAAACAATACTGTAAGCATACAGCTAAGGGTTTCAGTTAACTTCAAGTGACTCAGTGTATGTATGTAGATAAGCTTCAACTCGGATCTTAACAAATGGACTACTAACATAGTGAAATAGAACTTAGTTTTCAGGTTCAGTTAATAGATTTTTTAAAATTCTTCAAAATTATTCATGTTACTAGAATCACAACTTAAGTTGACAAACAGAAGGTATACTTTCATATTTACTTTCACTTATTTCTTTAACATTTCAGTAGATGACTTGACATTTATATCAGGGTTTGGAGCTAACATTTCTCAGTACACTTAACACTATCATTTTGAGATTCCTCAGCAGTATCAAGCAATTTTAACATCTTAGACTTCAAGTAAAGCATCTGTTCAGAGACTACACTAATCTTAAATACTACATCATCGTCATCATCATTTGTCATTTAAATATTCATTATTTTCATATTCATTTTATTAATTCTTTCTTTTCAATATATGGAGCATTTTTCACTTCCATTTCAATAACTTAATAACTATTTGTTCAGTACTTTCACTGACAATTCTTAACCTAATTTCTCATGAACAGCACTTACTATGTTTCCTAATTTGCCATTTCTTTTGATGACTACACAAAGACTTCCACATTAGCTAGTGGTTTATAAACATCATAACATAAGTCTCCATAATTCCTGTCAAACACATTAAATAAACCCCCATCATCTACCTATTTTCTTTTTCTGTACTTAAATTCACATAGTATTTTAATTCATAAATGCTTCTCAATATTTGTTATTCATTGTAACTGTATTAACTGTAAACATGAATTCACTATTCAGTTCAAACTGTATTTCAGTATATTTACTTTTTAGCTCTTAAGTCCATTGGCCTATACACTGGCATAAGTAAAAAAAAAAAATCTTAGTGAAAACCCCCATCTAGTATATCAGATTAGGTATAGTATTAGTATTTGGTATAAAGTTCTTTTGAAATGATGGTTAACATCTACCTTCACATTTTTTGTTCATATTTTCTCAAAAATTCTTATTGGTAATAAAGTTTAGGCTTCACATATTTTAAGTTTCAATAAGCATATAGCAAAAATGTATATATCAAAAGGTATGTCTCAGCTGTTTTCATTTGTCAGTGGTAATTAAAATGTTTTTCAAATAATCATAAATATTTACACTGAAGGAAAACTTATATACTACAATTTTTTCTGTACTGGGAATATGATTCAATAGAAGTACACAGCACACGACTGGGGACCTGAACTGGTGTCGGCAGTTTCATAACTAAAGAGTAATTATGCCCCTAAGGTATTACATCAATACATAGTCTGATGCATCTCATTTTGTCTATCATCAGGTAGAATAGGTAATGGTACATTATTACTAGGTCCAAAATTAAATGCAACTAATTGGGTCTGGTTTGCCCAAGAACATACTTTACACCTTAGACTTTGCTTAAGTAACATAATTTCTGAAGTGTCATTCAAATCAGACGAAAAACAATCATTGTCCTGTGGCATAAAATAAATAGGACGAAATTTCTTTTTAGGCCTACCAAGTAACTTCACTACTAGTAAACAAATTACATTAGTACATCTAGGAATACTCAAAGTTTCAGCATGTAACCTTTCTTGAATTTCGTCTACACACTGTGGTAATTCTGTGACTGCACATTCACTTTCAACTTCTAGCTCAGGGTTATCTACAACAACGTTACATTCAGTTTCTACTTTAAAATCAGAATAATTAAGTTTGCTATTACATTCTTCAACATCGCGAATCTTTCCAGTTAACTCTGTTTTAGTATCCTGGCTCTGAGAATTTACTATTCTTACACTGTCCTCAATTTTTTCAACACTGTCACTCGTCTGTGAATCTTCTGAAGTAGCAGCTACCAAAACAGTTTTTTCTACACAATCGAGTTTTGCACTAAGTTTTGTGTCTAAAATACATTGTTTTAATTCGGTCCCTGCTTCATTTGTTTTACTAATTTCAAATTTAATGGAGTTTGTTTGAGATTTTATGTCAGATATCATGGTTTTCATAGTTTCCATTTGTAATGAAAGTTTGGAGTTCATTTCTAATAAAAGTTCCAAGATTAATTTTCTTTCTATTTCCGCGTTTGCTGCCATATTACTAATCTATTGTCCAGTCTCTTGTTAATCACTAGAAAATGGGACCTGCTGCTTTCTTGTAATCGGTGTAGAACTCGCGATACCAGAACCTTCTACCCCACTGTCAAAGTCCGAAACTTGAGTACTATCATCTCCCTCCTTTCTTACTGTGTCTATTTTAAAATAAAAAGTACTTAGCTCGTCACAAGGATGCGGCGATACAGGAATCTAGTAGTCCAAATTATTGCCATCTTCCTCCATTAAATTTCGACATCGCAGGTGTGGATAGTATAGTAGTCGAATTATGCACTTTTATGATGGTTTTACTGCACATCCATCATATACATTATTTTCCTTGTATCCTGAAACACATTTTATATTAGCGAATACTCATTAAAATCCTGGTCACACGGCACCACATCTAACGTCCATCACCTCTTTTCGGAATGACTCAAACTGAGCCCTAATATATTCCTGAATCACGGAAATGTTTATTAGTTCTCAGTCTATAACGAAATCATTCCACTGTAGGTGAAGTTGAACTTATCTTATATGCTGGCTGAAGTCCATTGCGTTGTGATTTGTCTTCGGCATTCACTAAAGAATTTGATTTTACAGGATATTTTCATAAAGTAAATCCATCTTAGTTGATATGGAAACGATTTTATTTCCACTTAAACATTGCACAATCAAGAAATGCAGCAGCAAGCCAACAAAGCTGCTTACAGGTTTCTAGCCACTCAACAACTCTCTATCCCAGACTGACAGTGACTAAACAAACAATGGTTTCTCTCAAACATCTTTCTGCATAACTGCATAATAAGATTGATGACAAAGTTTTGTAATTCACAATTAAACAGTATTCTTTTACATTAAATATTTCAAAATACAGAAATTAAAATATTCTATTTAAACTTTGACTATTTATGTCAATGTATGTACTTGTTTCTTGAAATTTGTATTTAATGTAGTACACAAATTTAACGTCATCCTTTTGACTAGTGTTTACAGTCGTCAAATTATTTACATTATGTGTGTTTTCGAAATGCACATATATTTGTTTTGCCAATATTGTGTAGGCGTAATATTATTGACACATGGAGTTTTAATGTGTTTCGGTTTGCGGTCAAATTATTTGTTAATACGGATTTGTATATGGTTGTCGTAGTTTTGTTAATTTCGAAGATAGCTTCTTAATACCAAACGGATTATTAATTTTAGTGCATGAAAAATTATCAGTATTTATTTTAGGATCTAGTGATATATAAAACATGGTCTTCCCTAATTTATTTAAACAAAAGGTATATATGAAATCATGTTGTGCAATAGTTTATAACATGTAGCATTGTTGTTTTTATACAAATTAGTATCTATATAGGTTCAGCAATTTCCGAAACTAAGTGTAATGCATTTTTAGTGTTTGCAGCTATTATTTACGAAAGTATTAAGAACAGAAAATTACGTAAAAGGTCATCCAAAGTTATATTTAAATCAACGTACTATTTGTTAAAAGCGTTTTACTAATAGTGTTAATAGAATTTCAATCAGAAGGCGAAAATGTGAAATATCACATGTCCGGTAATGAAGTTTTACTTTAGGTATCAGATATTTCGTGTTTCTATGTTGGCAACTGATTTTTAGGAGTTAGCAACATAGCAGAAACGTTACACCTTCCTCATCAAAACACCTCATGGAAGAAAATGCTTCCTAATCTGCTAGAGGCTAAGAAACGTGTTGTAGGCCCCTGAAAATTGACGTACAAAACAACCAGTTTCTCAATTACTTTAAAAATATGCTTATTAAAATCGTTGGTCAAAGTCTAATTTCTGCTTTTTGGTCAGGATATGGGTACAAATACTCCACTGTGTAGTGGCTAGATACCACGTGCAGCTTCCACAGAGTAGTCTGTGTAGACAGGCAATGTTCGTGGTTTAGTAGTTGCAGTTTTGTGCCATGTAGGACTTGCAGCAACAGCTAGCACACAGCAGAGGCTGTATATGCCCATGCCACAGCAATTGTTGAAGTACCATACTAATCTGGTCTTGAATTTATTTAAATCCCATTTTGTGGTGTCCAGGGGTGCAGGAACCATCTGGCATGAGAGCAAAGAGTCATGTCAAGAGTTGTACTTGACCAGCTGTGACAATTATATTGGACTGTGCGCCTTTTCATTCTATTGAATGTGCAAAAATATATTGTCTAGAGTTTTTGTTGATGGATTTGAACACAGCAGTACTATGCAATATTTTTAGACAATTTTCCAAAACGAGTATGTCCAAATGTATCACTACTATACTAAACATTATGACAGCTGCAGCAGCATGCTGGATAGTGATGTCAGAGGCAACACAAAGACTAAAATGCGCATTCAAAATACTGATTTCATTTCTGTGAGGGAAAGAACCATGTTATAAACATGATATGATGTAATTAGAGGATTTCTAGGGAACACTCAAATATCCTCTTGCAAACCACTGCCAGGTTCACTGTTTACATAATAAAGAGAGATTAAGACCAGCCGTGTCGCTGGCCTGAAGTGAGAAATCTGCGTTTGAATTCCAGTCCAGCACAAATTTTTCACTTTGCTGTGAAATTTATTTCAATGTCAGGAAATAATCGAAATGTTTCATTATTTTGAACTCAAATTTGTAGCCATTATGTCAAACTAAGAGCGTATGTTCTTTTGGACATGTCCAAAAGAGCAAAACAGTACCAACAATAACAAAAATTATGCCCACTTTCCCCACCTCTTAGTTTCTCAGTCAACCATTTAGACACCATATCAATAGTTGTATTTATGCCTCCAAGATACAATTCCAATTTCTTTGCAGATACATAAATATAGTAGATACCATGTGGGAATCCAGTATAGGCCGCGAGCAAGATGAACTAATGGGCAGGGGGCATTACCTTCACGGTGTACTGTAAGTTGAGAATTACGGCAGAAGGGGCGGTGTGCCTGGATAGCCAAATTGGTTAAAGCGAACACTGGCCTGAAGGGAGAAATTCCAGTTCTGATCCCAGTCCAGCACAAATTTTCAACTTTGCTGTGAAATTTATTTCAATGCTCTGAAATGGTCAAAATGTTTTGATATTTAGAATTCAATTGTTATTGAACCTTGCTGGTTTGTAGAATGCAGATTCCTGAAGCTCATGTATAGTCTACATCAGGGCTTCCCAGTCTTTTCAGCTAGAGGACTACTTTTTCAGGCCAAAGTCCAACGCAGACCCCTTGTCAGTCAAGTGCATAGTAACTGTTGAAATTCAGCGCAAAACCCTTAGTGATTCAAAACTTATCTACGCAAATGCCATTTTTCCGGTAATTCTGCAAAGTACAAAGAGTCTATGTATAAACAGAAACGACTTGAAATAAACGAGTTTCTTGTTTGTCTGAATTTCAAGTGTATCCAGATACTTGCTTTTGGATTCACTCTGAGTGTTCCATACACTAATGCCTGATAAAATGTACTTCTTGATTCTCAGTTCACATGTAAGGTAAATCGCCGCAACACGTCTGCAATGTGTGGTAATAGGATACAGAGAGAGAGAGAGAGAGAGAGAGAGAGAGAGAGAGAGAGAGAGAGAGAGAGAGAGAGTGCACATGAGCGTGCGCGCGCGCGCACACACACACACACACACACACACACACACACACACACACACACACACACACACACACACACACACACACACACACACTCTCTCTCTCTCTCTCTTCGGCCCGCCAGAAGGTTACAGATGAGTGTTTGCAGCTATATAAGCTGGACACCGTACCAGCGTCAACAGTCAGTGATGGTTACTTCTGATGACATGGAAAGGTTGGGAATTTCGTTCAGTGTGAGGCGGCTTGAATACTGAGATTTTATTGAAGAATGCCAATGCGATACAATACAATGACACATATAAAATTACTGTATCAACAATTGCCTACATTAGGTATGCTGACCAAATCTACAAAATCTGGTTTAATCACAAGTGTTCAGGTTGTGAAAATATTGTTCAACCATGAAGACAGCCACATGGTTGGGTGAATTCAAAGACATTAATTTTGAGGAGATTGTCTGGGTGGATAAAACATTTGCTAGTGTGGTGAGTCATATTGTTACAAAAATTTACCTAATGTTGGTGCTAGGAAACAATCCCTTACCAACCCCACCTCTGGAGACTAACCCAAATAAATTAATAAAAGGGGGGCTGACTCCCCCCTCCCACCTGTGGTACACAAAACATGTGAGTTCACTGTTGCAGAAGCAAAGAAAAACGCTTGCAAAATTTAAAAAGACACAGTCCACAAGACTGCCAATATTTTACTGAAACTCGTAACCTAGTGCGGACTTCAATGCGAGAAGCCTATAGTAGTTACCAGAACGAAATCCTGTCTCGTAATCTTGCAGAAAATGCAAAGAAATTCTGGTCATATGTGAAGTACACTAGCGCCAAAACAAACAATACCTTCACTACGCGATAGCAATGTTAATACTACTGATGACAGTACTGCTGAACACAGCTTTCCGAAATTCGTTCACCAAAGACGACGAAGTGAACACTCCAGTATTCAATCCAAGAACAGCTGCCAGAATGCGAAACTTAGATGTTCCTGGAGTAGTAAAACAACTTAAGTCACTAAACAAAAACAAATCTTCTGGGCCAGATAGTATACCAAATTTGAAACTTTAGGTTACAGGTAGAGAAACCATATAAAAAGATTGCGATTTGCTCTGATTTTAATATAGATACAAGGGATAACAGATTTGTCACTTCACTGAAGGATTTGTTGGCTACAAATGGCTTAATACTAAATTTTGACGAGTACACAAGGGTAACAGCTACTTCTGCAACAAGCATTGATAATATAGTGAGCAGCAAAAATTATGGTGACACAGAAAAACTTGTGTTAGATTTAGGAATATCTGATGATTCAGCACTGTTTATCTCATTGCAATACTTAGACAAACCATATAGGTCTACAGTAAAACGGGTCAGAAATTTCAGCCAGCCAAATGTAAACAATTTTGTCCCAAAATTATATGAAACTCACTGGACCTTCAACAGTCAGAGTTCAGTAAACAGTAACTACAACACATTCATATCTGACATCAAAAACATTTTCAATGAATGCTTTCCCCCTTGTAACACCACGTGACAAATACAATAACAGAAACACATGGATTACGGAAGGTATCCGGATCTCTAGTATTAGAAAGAGGGAATTACATAAGGAAGCTAAAACCAATCATGATGCTGAATTTATCAGCTACAAAAACAAATATAAAAAAATATTTGATCAGGTAGTGAAACAGGCAAAACAAATGGCAAACAGTAAATATATCGCTAATGCCTCAAATAAATCAAAAGCAGTATAGCAGGTTGTTAAGAAGGAAACTGGTACAGAAGAAACAAAAAAATTTTAAATACAAACTAGAAATCGACAGGAAAATTGTTACTGATACTAGAAACATCTGTGAAGAATTTAATAAGTACTTCATAACTGCGAACGAAATGAATAACTCAGCCCCACCACAAACAAGGCCTAATGCGGTACTGCAAGAACAAATAGGGTTTAAATTAAATCAAGTATCATGCCAGGAAGTAGCCAATACCATAAAAATCTCTAAAAAATCTTAATTCTGTGGGATGGGATGAAATTCCAACAAGAATCATAAAGGCAGGATGTGACAGCATTGCACCTCAACTCTGTAGAATAATAAACCAATCCTTTGATGAGGGCTGCTTTCCGGACAGACTAAAATATGCAGAAGTTCGTCCAATTTACAGAAAGGGAAAACAAGAAGAAATAGGTAACTTTCGCCCAGTGTCTATACTGCCAGTTTCTTCCAAAATAGTTGAACGAATAGTATGTAATCAATTAGAAAAGTATAATAAAGAAGGTAATATTCTTAATAACCAATATGGGTTTAGGAAGGGACGAAACACATTACAAGCGGTTAATGACCTAATCTCTAAAATAAGTAAATGTATCAACACCAAACAATGTGTATAGACCATAAGCTACTGCTCCAAAAATTGGATACGTATGGCTTCCATGAAAACTCTATAAGATGGTTTTCTTCTTACCTCAAAAACAGACAACAAAGGGTGGTCATAAATCAAATGGGTGAGAAAACTTGGTCTAGTTGGAAAGAAATAAAAGCAGGCTACCCCAGGGCTCGATACTAGGACCACTCCTATTCTTATATTACATAAATGACACGCCTTGCAAGGTAAATAGACACAATACTTTATGCAGATGACTCAACAGCAGTGGTCTGCTGCAAAAGCATTGAATTAGTATTGTCCACGAAACAAACTCTACAAGAACTTGAAGAATGGATAAAAAACAATGCCATGAAATTAAATCTGGAAAAAACCCAAATCATAAACTTCAGGACCCAACAAGCTTCTGATGTGTATCACAGAGTACTCAGGTAAAGAACTGACCACAGTCGAGTCTGTTAAATTCCTTGGGATAATTTTAAATAAAAACTTGTCGTGGACTGATCATGTAGACAGTTTACTGAAGAGACTAAATAGCTTAGTTTATGCAATGCGGGTACTACATAAAATTACGGACTTAAAGGTGAAGAAAGTTGTTTATCATGCTTATTTCGTAACTGTTATAAAATATGGAATAATTTTCTGGGTTGTTGAAAAGACAAACCTGCTTAGTTTTCAAACAGCAAAAGAAAATAATCAGAGTAATGACAGGAACAAATAATAGGCAATCATGCAAACCATTATTTGAAAGCCTGGACTTAATGACAGTGCCTTCAATCTTTATATACGAAGTACTCCTCTTTGAACAGAAAAAATCACATCTGTTCGAAGATAATGCATTCATACATGACTATAACACAAGATATAAATCACAATACTTGTTTCCTTGCCGTAAGCTCAAATTATTTGAAAGTACTCCATGTTACATGGCTCTGAAGATAAAAAAATAAAATGAGGAAAAAATTTGGGGAATCCACACTGGGGACCATTGCTAAATACCTTAAAAGCAAGTGTTATTATAGTCTAGAAGAATTTTTAAATGATTAAAATCAAATGATATAGTCTAGAAAAAATGTATATTCATGTTTATATATACCGGTAGATGTAAACTTGCTGCCAAAATGGCATATGTATATCTGTACTCCATATGGGTGTATGAAGTTTTATAGTTAAATTTTGATGATGTGAAACATTTATAATGAAATTTGGTATATTTTCTATAATTCATAATGTATATACTATATATTTACTGTAATCCATAAATCAGTGTAACATTTTAGGTTAAAGACATACAAGTCACCAATGTTCTCAATCAAACGATTGTATAAAAACATTTAATGTGACAAAGTTAACTTATCTTCGGCGGTTGTATAGTGTCATTTCAACTGTCAGTTGGTAACAAATTTTACCCCTGCCACTGTCAACTGTTAAGTTATACTGTGGCGTTAGCTGTGTTCATTTTTTCAATTTACCTCTCTGATTCAGTTTTTCAAGAATTAAAAAAAATGAATAGAACTGTGCAGCAGTAGTCATATTTACCACTTTACAATGGTGAATAGAAGATTCATTTGAAAACATAGTTGCATTTTACTCAGTGACTGCTACAGTTGGCGTCAGCTAAGAAGGCAGCATAGTTTGCAGCCCTTCTGCACATCCTCCTCCATTACCGCACTGGCAGCCAATAATGTTCATTCTGTAGAAGCATGGCTGTCAGCGAATTATGCAATGCTTCTACCGCAGGTGCAACTGTTGGCCCTCAGCTTCCACTATTGCTCCGCCTCTATGCGCAGAAGCACCTTCTTATGACGCCAGGTACAAATACATAAAATTATGAGAAAACAAAAATAATGTTAATTATCTGAATGTATCTTAGGACAGAAATCTTAAAGGTTTGACTAACTTTGTTGCTAGTTTGTTTACTATATTTCAGTACTGAACTGTCTGTCACCAGTATTCGGAATAGGAATGATGCATATTGCAAAACCATCGAAGCTAACATCAAAGATATTGATTGACAATAAATATCTAAAGAAAAACATAGATGTTTGTGTTGCAGATATAAAATATCCTACACAAGGTAAAAGTTAAATCAACCGTATTCATATTGACATTAAATGTAGCCTAAGATTATCCCAGGATTCTAAAAAATAAATTAATAGAAACAGCATGACGATACATTGAGTACTCGAGTTATAAAAGGTGAAAGGGACAGACCGAGAGAAAATGTGCTTCTGCTTTATATAGTATGATTTGCTAATCTTAGCCGAAATTTGTAATTATTTATAGCAAAAATAGGTTGTCTAAAAAGGAATGCCTTAAAATATATGAAAAAGGAATAAACTGCTTGCAGCTGTGGCCAGGTGCTGCTTGGTACTACTATAGGACGATTCACACTCTGTGGCCGCCATGTTGATTGGATGTCGCGCTCTCTGCCGGCTTCATTTCACTGTCATTGTAAGGCCTCTGTTATTCTGCACTCACTGGTTGCGACGCTCATTAGTGACTACTTTGTGACTTCTCGTGGCAATGTTGGAAGCTGTCAGTGTGCGGTATTCCGAGACGAAGCTGTGCAAGTCATTTGTGTGTGTCAGGTAGGACAACCATATTCACACGAAAAATATAACTGAAATGTTCTCATTGTTGTCTTCAGTCTGGACACTGGTTTGTAAAACTCTCCTTTTTACTCCACCCTGAACAAGCCTCTTCATCTCCTCATAAGAGTCTATTTGAGTCTGTTTACTGTACTCGTCTCTTGGTCTCCCTCTGCATTTTTACCCCAAACACTTCCCTTGAATGATAGATTCACGATTTCTTTATGTCTAAGGATGTCCTATCAACTGATCCCTTCTTTTAGTCAAGATATGTCGAAAACTCCTTTTCTCCCTAATTCTGTTCAGTACTGAATTACAACGTCAATGCCATGGTTTTTTTTTTTTTTCTGCACCCTGAACTCTAATTCTTTCTCCAAATTTTTCTTTGCTTTCCTTTCACATCTTGCTCAATGTACAAATTGAATGGCATTGGAGAATGGCTACAACCTGTCTTATTCCTTTACCAACCACTGCTTCCCTTTCATCTCCTTCAACTCTTACAATGGCTGTCTGCTTTTAGTACAAGTTGTAAATAGTCTTCCGTTTCCTAAATTTTACCCCTGCTGCCTTCCAAATTTGAAAGAGTGTATTACAATCAACGTTGTCAAAAGCGCTCTACAGAATCTAGAAATGTAGGTTTGCCCTTCCTTAATCTATCTCCTAAGGTATGTCCTAAAGTGAGTATTGCCTCCAGTGTTCCTACATTTCTCCTGAATTCAAACTGATCTTCTCCGTCAGCTTCTACCAGCTTTTTACCACCCTCCTGTAAATAATTCATTCTAAAATTGTGCACCCATGACTTATTAAAGTCTGACGGAATTTCGCCTGTCACACACATCCTGCACACCTGGTAAAACAGTTTGTCATGTCTGGCTCTCCCAGAGGGAATGTCATCTATTCCAGGAGCCTTGTTCTAAATTCGGTCTTTCCGTGTTCTGTCAAAACCTTCTCTCTGTGTAGTATCTCATATTTCAGCTACTTCCCTTCCTACAATATTGTCAGAGTTCATTTCCTTTCTAGAGCCCCTCTTATATATTCTTTCCACCTTTCTGCTTTACCTTCTTTGCTGAGAACTGGTATTCCATCTGAGTTCTTTAAATTCATACAGCTGTCTTCCTCGTCTCCAAATGTCTTTCATTTTCCTGTAGGCAGTGTCTATTTTCACCTAGTTATACTTTCGTCTACAGACGGTGGGTTGGCTGAGCGTTCTAAGGCGCCTTGGCTGCGGAGCGGACGGTTGCTCGCTGTTGGAGGTTCGAGTCCTCTAGTGTGTGTGTGTGTGTGTGTGTGTGTGTGTGTGTGTGTGTGTGTGTCCTTAGGTTAGTTTTAGTTTAGTGTGTCAGCCTAGGGACTGTTAACCAGAGTAGTTAAGTCTCATAGGTTTACAAACATTTGAAGACTTGCATTTGCCTTCTAGCCTCTCCTGTTTAGTTATTTAAAACTTCTTTTCACTCATTTCTCAGTTGCCTGTACTCCATTTTGCCTGCTTCATTAACCGAATTTTTATATCTTCTTTCATCAATTAAATATCCAAGGATTTTTGTAACTCTTGCCTTTGTATCTATTTTGTCCTCTGCTGCCTTTACTATTTCATCTATCAAAGTTACCCATTCCCCTTCTGCTGTTTTATTTCCCCCCGTTTCTGTCAATTGTTGCCAAAAGCTCCCTCTGAAATTCTGAACTTCTGGTTTATTCAGTTTATCCAGGTCCCATCTTTCTATTTTTCTACCTTTCTGCAGTTTTTTTAGTTTCAGCCTTCAGTCCATAGCCAATAAAGATAGGATCAGTCTATATATTTCCCTGAATGCGTCTTAAACTTTAAAGCCTTGTTCCGAAATCTATGTCTTACCATTATAAAAGCTATCTGGTACCTTCCAGTGTCTCCTAGTGTCTTCCATGTACACAATCTTCTTTTGTGATTCTTAAACCAGGTGTTTGTTATGATTAAATTATGTTCCATACAATATTCTATCAGGCAGTTTCCTCTTTCATTCCTTTTTCCCAGTCTATATTCATCTACTATTTTTCCTTCCCTTCCTATTCCTACGACTGAGTTCCAGTCCCCCATCACAATAAAGTTTTCCTCTCCATTAACTGTATGATTAATTTCCTTTATCTCCTCGTACATTTCTTCAAAAAATGTTCCAATGTCTGTATAGCTTATAGGACTTGACTACGGGGTCATCAGTGCCTAAACTTACAAACTACTTATGTACTAGCTAAGACTAAGGACGGCACAAATATCCATGCCCGAGGGGGGGGGGATTCGAACCCCAGACCGTAGTGGCCGTACAGACCGTGACTGGGGCGCCTCGACCCCTCGGCCACCGCGGCCGGCTACATTTCTTCGATCTCCTCATCATTGGCAGAGCAAGTGGGCATATAAACTTGTACTACAAAAGTGGTAGGTGTTGGCTTTGTATCTATCTTGACTACGATAATGTGCAAACTGTGCTGCTCATAGTAGTTTACCTGCATTCCTATTTTCTTATTCATATTAGACCTACTCCGTTAACACCCACCAACTCAGTTTCTATTTATAATTCTGTACTCATCTGACCAGAAATCCTGTTCCTTTTGCTGCCAAACTTCACTAATCCTAACTTCAACCCATCCATTTTCGTTTGTAAATTTTCTAATCTCCCTACTCGATTAAGGTACCTAAAATTCCACCACGCCCCAATCCGTAGAATGCCATTGCTGTCTTTTTTAATGAACAGCATCCATTAAAAATTATCAATGTTTCAAATTATTGGTAGTTTTAATTAAAACATGGGGCTTGGTAGGTGGATTGGTGTACATGTGTCGTATTGTACTGTAAATAGTTAACAAAACTTTATTCACTTAACTCTTTGCATTTAATCGATTAACTGGTCTGCCACGACGTTGTGAAATTATAACACAATCGCAAATACAACTGACAGTCGCTTTAATTCCGGTGCTATAAATTCAATATTTTCTCGCTTGTCATTGGTCACATAAAAGTTGTGTGCCATTGCCTATGCAAAATGTAGTGTGTTGTCAACTCTTATATGCTACGGAGGTACTGCTGAGGCTCCCTGTTACCTTTAATCTCACTGCTGCCATGAGTAAAATTTTACCCTTTACTGGAGAAAGGAATAAAATGCTATACAGAATATCATCTTGGCATCCTTACTATACCAAAATTTTTATTAGATCATAAAGTTGAATCATCATGGAAAAAGTGATTGATGTTTTCATAACATCGATGTTTTTAGAGAATTTAACAGTCGGGCTCGGTGGTCTTGGGGTAAAGTGCTCGACTGGAAACCGATGGGTCGCGGGTTCAAAACCCTGTCGGACCTCGGATTTTTTCAGTCTGCACTTTAACCCATCCTTCACTTCTCAACGATGTGAGGAGTCGCCAGAAACGACACGTGGTTCGGATTCCACGTTAAGCTGTAGGTCCCCTTTCCCCGGTTGGATAAATGGGGTAGGCTAGGGACACGCAAGACTTGCACCAGGCCAATGAGCCACACAAAATTATTATTAGAGAATTTAACATTGATGAATATGTCGTCCATAATTCACAGTTACAGTAAACTTACAATCTCGCCGAGCTTGATTCTCTACCGTTACGGAATTTTGTTGATTTTGCGCCAACGTTAATAACTGTTTCTAATATTTTGAAGTCTTATGAAATTAGTTTAATAATTCTTTCTCGTCCATGTTTATTGTTTTACTCAGTAAATTAAAAAATATGAAGCCGGTTCTAGTCTGACATCCTCCATCTTTTTGTTTTCTGTTCTTTACAAGTTATAAATTAATTGCGGTTCACACTTTCTTTTGGGAGTAAAATTGGGTAGTCAGTTGACTGTATCAAGACCCTACAAACCTGTTTGTGGTCTACTACGAATAGTAAAACATTTGAAAGGTGGGCATAATGATCGTAAACTAGGCGCCATTCCTTACAACATAACTCACTTTGAATTGTGTCTTAGACATAATATTTAACCTCTCAACGGACCTGACTTCTTGAACGGCGTCTTCAGCAATGTCTTGACCGTCTTTACATCTGGAGCATCAACAACAGCTTTCACTTCTCTGCAGACAAGACGGTCTGTATGAACTTCTGGCAGCGTATAGAATTTCTCCCTCCTTCCCTCCATCTCCAACCAGCTGTTCTTCCGTTTGTAGACCCTACAAAATTCTTGGAACTAACATTCAATTGGAAATTTTGTTGGACCTTCCATGTCTCTCTCTCTTGGCGGCTCGCTGAAACCGTTCATTTAATGTTAGTGTTGTGTGGTACCTCGCGGGGAGCGCATCGGACCACCCTCCTCCGGTTGTACCGATCCGTTGACCACTCGAAACTAATTACGGATGCATTGTCTATTCATCAGCCTGACCATCTATCTTACGCTGCCTTAACATGATCCACAACCAAGTGATCTGTTAAGCAACAGGGGCTTTCGACACAAATCCTGTTGAGTTTGTATGCTGAGTCTCCTGATTTGGCGCTGTCCTACTGGAGAGAGGTCCTCCTCAGTCGTTATGCGAGTTGGTTGTCATCCATGTGTGGCCACTCATTCTATGCAGCTGCTCTTTTTTTATGCTTCACTTGATCGTCACTATGCAACGAGTCCTTCTCTAATACCTCCCAGAGTCCATTTTCACAAACTTCATCAGTATCTTGACTTTAGGCTTCCTGCCATACTCCTGATGGGAGTGAGCTCTTCTCCGCCATGGCTCTGTCCTTTGTACCTTGTCAACCTTGACCTCCATTCACTTCCCAAAGACTCTACCGCTGACCTCATATATCGCAGCATGTTTGTCGCTCTTCACTCACAGCTTGCAGACAGTATCTTAATTTATACTGATGGTTCCAAGACTGACCATGGTGTCGGGTGTGCCTTCGTGCTTGGTGACTTTTCGGTATCGTCTTCCAGACTACTGCTCAATCTTTTCAGAGGAGCTCTTAGACATTTATCAGGCCAAGCAGTACATCAGGTGACACCAACATTCTAAATGTGTCATATGTTCAGACTCCCTGAGTGCACTCCAGAGCCTATGCATGCTATATTCCGCTCACCCGCTCACGAATCCAACAGTGTCCATACTCAGTCACTGCCAACTGCGCCAATGTTCCGTTCCTTTGGGTCTGGGGTCATGTTGGCGTTTCAGGGAACGAGGCCGCTGGTGCTGCCACTAAGAGTGCAGCCCTCCTCCTTTGTCGTGCTATGTGTTCTGCCCCTTCAGCTGACCTTTGTGCCATTCCTTCTGGATATGTGGTTTCACTTTGGCGTGCACATCGGTCTTCCCTTCTAGGAAATAAACTTAGTGAGGTTAAACCTCTCCCTATTGCCTGGTCGACTCCTCTCGGCCCTCTCACCGCGTTGAGGTCATTCTCAGTCGGCTGCGCATAGGCCAGTTGGTTCAGCCACCGACCCTGCTCCACTGTGTGGATACTGTCAGGAGCCGTTGACTGTATACCACCTTCTGGTACAGTGCCGGTTTTTTTATTCACGAACGACAGTGTCTACATCTACATCTACAACCATACTCCGCAAGCCACCTGACGGTGTGTGGCGGAGGGTACCTTGAGTACCACTACCGATTTTCCCTCCTATTCCAGTCACGTATTGTTCGCGGAAAGAAGGAATGTCGGTATGCCTCTGTGTGGGCTCTGATTTTATCATCACGGTCTCTTCGCGAGATATACGTAGGAGGAAGCAATATACTACTAGACTCCTCGGTGAAGGTGTTCTCGAAACTTCGACAAAAGCCCGTACCGAGCGACAGAGCGCCTCTCCTGCAGAGTCTTCCACTGGAGTTTATCGATCATCTCCGTAACGTTTTCACGATTACCAAATGATCCTGTAACGAAGCGTGCTGCTCTCCGTTGGATCTTCTCTACCAATTCCACCTGGTACGGATCCCACACCGGTGAGCAGTATTCAAGCTGTGGACGAACAAGTGTACTGTAACCTATTTCCTTTGTTTTCGGACTGCATTTCCTTAGTATTCTTCCAATGAATCTAAGTCTGGCATCTGCTTTACCGACGATTGATTTTATATGGTCGTTCCATTTTAAATCCCTCCTAATGACTACTCCCAGATACTTTATGGAATTAACTGCTTACAGCTGCTTCCCTATTATAGTGTAGTTAAATGATAAAGGATCTTTCTTTCTGTGTATTCGCAGTACATTACACTTGTCTACATTGAGATTTAATTGCCATTCCCTGCACCATGCGTCAGTTCTGTGTTTATCATCAAAAATATCTGCTGTTTTAGCGGGTGACACGCATTCTGTTGATCACGTTTTATTTTTTATACATCGTACCAATACGGCGAAAGAAGTTTAAAATCCTTCGCTTGAGGATTCCTGTCGTGTTCTTGTTTCTTTACTTTTTTGTAGCATAATTGTAACGCCTTTTTTTTATCTCTGCTTCCTTTTAGCTCTTGTTCTTACTGAGCACGGATATGGGCGCTTATGACCTCTGTAGTTTTGCGCTCTACAAAAAAAACTATTTTGGAAAGTTGGGTTTAGTACTCGATAACTGGAGATAGATTTCTGGTTCAGCAAGTAGACAATTTCGGTATTTAGTTCTGTTTGCGGCACATAATAGATAGAGAATCCAGATGTGCACAAGTATGTTGTTGGTAGAATATTTTTGTGTACTCATTCCATGAGAGAATGTTCGGATTTTTGCATACAGTGAACGGGTTGACAACCCATTCGTATGCCTGCAGCCTCTTCACCTGTTGGGGAGTAATGCTGCAACAATAATGTCAAGCTTCAGAGATGTTCGAGAATTTCATGAAACATTGTTCCCAAAATCCAGTGTCTTGTCTTTCAAAAGATAAGAAAACTTTGCCTTCCCCCTCCTCGACACTGTAACTCAAAAACGGATTTTCTTCTTCATTGCTCGAGTTTTGTTGTGGGTAGTGATCGTTGTTTTCCCTTGCAGTGAACATTAATGTTGCAAAAAATATCTGCCAAATAAGCCAGTATACACTGCCAATTTTCGTCATTAATAAGGGCTGCTACTTTGGGAGTGTAGTCAAACAGTAAAGCAAAGAGTTCTGAACGTAATTCATAATTAATAATCGAGAGGGCATATTCCCACGTGAGACCCACCTCACTTCTGTATGAAGGATTAGTGAACGATGAAGGCTTCCCACATCTTCGAACAATATTGAGAAAAGTATTGACTTCAACGGCTGTGATTTTATGTAATTAATCATTTGGGCTGATTCGTTTAAAACCTGTCTGAAGGAAGAAGGTATTTATTTTGTAGCCAAAGACTTTCTGTGGACACTGCAATGATTACTGCTGCAGTTGTGAGTTTTATTTTCATGATTGCTACAACTTTTGGACCCGTCATAGCTTTTGCACCATCTGTGCACACATCAATGCAGTTAGACCATGAAATTTGGTTGGTCTTCAGAAAATCGTGTAATAAACGGAATATTTGAGCACCCTGCTGTATTGGCAAGTAGTGGTTTGCACAATAATAGGTCCCCAGTGAAACATCCTGAGTATTCATAATGCACAAAATCGCTAATCGTTCAACGACAGTAGACTTCTATTTGGAGAGAAAATGAATTGTCAGATGCGATAAACAAGAGATTCTCTCACTCAATTTGACTTGTCAACAATACGTGTCTTGTAAGTACTGCCTGACAGCGGCACAGATTATACAAGGTTTACTGGGTTTCGGTGTAGCAATGTCAACACAAGTGGGCAAAGGGGTTTGTTTTTTTAGTTTCTGCAATGTTTTAGGGGACACTAGGGGAATAGCACCACCTTAAGGGAAACCAGTTTTTTTTTTTTACCTTATTAAAAGTGTCTTTTTCGTACAGAATACTGCAGCTTCGCCAGCTAATACTACTTTATTATAATTTTTTCAGTCATGTATCTTGTTAAGTTTTATTGTTAAAAATATATTGCAAAAGTATACGCAGTGGCGCCATTAACCTAAGTTCCGGGGTAATGACGCCATAATTTGAAAATCAAGGATAAACTTACACGATGAATGATTAGTAGTAAATGTGTTACAACTGTCGTGATTTATACTTATCACTCTTCTGTATTAGACATTTAGAAGGTTTCAAGTACTTGTCGATGTATAATTGGATTAAAAATATATTTTATAATTTAGGCTTGATTAAGACACCGCAAAAGTTAGACATATAGTTTTTGGCACTTCGAAACTACATTCTGCAAGTGCTCATTTCACAAAATGAATGCATCTGTATTACACTTCATTTTGCCTGAATTCTCCACCAGGGCGTCATTGCCCCAGTTGCAAAATATGGCTAAGAACGTCAATTTAAAGCCTAAGATTTTGCGAAACAATTAGGTTAGAGACACGAAATCGAAACTAAATAACTACAGATTACGTTAATACGAGTATTAAAAAGCACTGACAGCCTATAGAGGTACTTATTTCAATAAGATACAGGCTCGGATAATAGATCCAACCGTCGAAACTAACAATTTCTTTCACACGATTAATATCTTTCGACAATCACAGACGGCGACCACAAGAATTAGTTCCGCGGTAGGTAACGGATATAAAACACTGGCAAGCGTACTCGTACTGCCAACCGATCATCATAAAACTGGGGTGGCACGATTACCTAGGGTGGCGCCGTAACCCAGGTCTCCCCTAAGCTTTGCCTAATTTTCCACTCCCTCATTATTATTATTATTATTTTTTTTTTTTCATTTACATGATTTTCATGCAATTTTGAGAAGCAGCTAATTCACTGATCTTCTTCAATAAAAAATCAATGATTTTGCTCTGAAGGTCCAGATGGTTACCATCAAAATCACGGAGCAGCTTAACTGGAACTGCCGCGGTGGAGTAGCCGTGCGGTCTAAACCGCCTGGCTGCGGAGCCCGCGGTTGCTCGCCGTCGGACGTTCGAGTCCTCCGTCGTGTGTGTGTGTGTGTGTGTGTGTGTGTGTGTGTGTGTGTGTGTGTGTGTGTGTTGTCCTTGGGTTAGTTTACCTTAGTTTAAGTAGTTTGTAAGCTACGGACTGTTGACCACGCAGTTTGGCCCGATAGATTTACAAACATTTAACTAGAACTATCGAACTGTTCGGAAGGACTCGCGGAAATTATATACCGAGTTTTACTCTCCTCTCTCGATAAAGTTCATTTCTGAATATCTTTCGATGTACTTAAGGTTTTTTACTACTCCACTTCCACAGCCTACTGCGACTGACGGAGCACTTACAGAGTCTTCACATAATAAATGCGGCTGTGGCGCTCCACGTGACTGTTCTTCTATTGGACGTCCTCCCACCTCATTAATTTCCACCGGGAGCTTCGCTTGCTGTGAAGGCGATGGGGAAACTGCGCGCTTCTTCAGTGATCCAGACTTCAGCCCTCTATCCATGTTGGAGGTAGGCCTAATTTATCTGGTGAAAACGCGGATGATGAAAGAGGTAGTGCACTGACGAAGGAAGTTAAACATTGATTTCTCGGACCGCATATGTGGCAGCGAACGCTCTGATTGCTCGATTGAGAAACCACCATTTCGGAATATCGTACGAAAAAGGTTAGTGCGCGTTGAGCGCCTTGAGCCAGCGCGCAATCAACCTCCAGATAGTTGCAGAACAGCGGAGCTGAGAGGCCGCACCCACCGTGACTAAACTACGTGCGGGTCCGTACTTGGAAGACGTAATTACTGGTTGTGACGACGACCCGATGGAAACGTATTATTGAAATGAAGAAAATAATGCTGTATTTGACTCACATTCTTTTAATTAAGAATGTAACACATTATTTTACAAGTTTTGGTGAAAGGTAACCGCTAACTCCCTTGAAAGAATCGGCGGACCACTTAGGGGTCTGCAGAGCACACTTCAGAGGCCCTTTTTCAATTTATATATATATTATTTGACGACGTTACAGCGTTCATTTTTAATGAAATAAATCGCAATTTGTGATTTCTTATGGTTTCACTGTACTAGGTTTAGATGTAATATCAATGTGCGGCGAATGAAAATTTGTGCCGTCCGGGATTCGAACCCAGGATCCCCTGCTTACTAGACAGACGCGTTGACCACTCCGCCACCGAGGACACAGTGACCGCCCCGACTGCAGAGGACACTTCCCTGCACGTCTCCCGCCACACCCAAATCTGTGGTAATAGGAAGGAGACAGTGTGACGAATGGAGATTTGGGTGTGGCGGGAGACGTGCAGGAAAGAGTCCTCTGCAGTCGGGTTGGTCACTGTGTCCTCGGTGGCGGAGTGGTCAACGCGTCTGCCTAGTAAGCAGGAGATCCCGTGTTCGAATACCGGCTGGGCACAAATTTTCATTCGTCGCACATTGGTATTACACCTAAAACTAGAACAGTGAAACCATAAGAGATCGAAAATTGCGGTTTATTTCACTTTTTCAATTTCTCTCCTCTCTCTTTTGCTGCCATGGCTACTGTGTTAATCCATGTAGCTTTCTTTCCCTCTCTCCCACAATCATTACCTATTGACTCTTCCTCTACTATTCAAGACTTTCCTCCACCGCCAGTGTGCTAATCGAAAAAGCGCGAATATGTTCACACGCCAAAATCTTTGGTGAGCAAGGCGGAGTGAGGCCTGAAGCAATTTGTTCCTCACTTTTCTGTCAGTTTTGTCTAAACATGAACATATTTGCCTCGGACAGGAACATTTCTCAGCGCGTTCCATTCTTCTTGGAATAGCAGGGAGTGCTATTTATATAAAATAAAATGAAATTCAGTAGCTTATCGAGAGGAGGTATCAGACTGTGCAAAGGGTAAATAAAATTTCTCACAGAATAGTGTTCTTGAAATGGAATGGGAAGTATTTCGCATTAGACAGGTCGACACGCCATGATGGTTCGCCCATCAGATATGAAACCAACGTCTCGAGAATGCAGAGAGATATTATTGCACTGTAAATTTTAAATAAAATTTAGAAATCTCCTCTGATTTTGATGCGTTGCTGTGTATAAGCTAAAATCAAACATGTGTAAAGTCTATGCATTGCTTTTTACACCAACAAAATATGTTGTAATACTTAATCTGTTGCTGCGCATTAACCAGAGCGAATAAAGGAAATAAAGTCAAGCCTTCACCTAACGAAACGGTAACGAACGGTAAGTTGTGCATTTTTTCTTTTTCTTTTCGGAGAGCAGATTTCTTAAATAGGATTATTTTTATGACAGTCTGGGCGTCGTCTCTTAACACAGTTGACACTTTTAGAATCCAAGCATCTTCGTTTTCAGGTGTAACTCAATAACTAGAAAATTTTTCGAAAAGGACAAAATGACGTTTCTAGATAAATGTCTATTTCTTCTACCGTAATGCCGGAATTGAAATGATTTTCAGAACATAGTTGTCGTGCAAATGTCTCAGGCATTCCTGATGCACTTCAAAAATATTGAGGTCAAGTGAATGCATCGGAACATATATTTTAAGACGGTAAGGATTACCTTGAAAATGAACGACAACTTATGTTTTCTGCGATCGGTAATGTAACTTTTAATCATTATTGAAACCCTGGTAAGTTTATAAGAATATATTTGCCAAAGGAAAATGATGGATGGTAATGTTCAGCTATTTTAATGGCGTCATTACAAACTGTGCGTTTCAATGACGCAAACCTCTGGAGCTCAAGAGTCCCCACCCAGGAATCCAAAATGTACATTTTATCCAGTGTCCCACGGTGAACAAAAGCATGTATTGCGATAAAAAATAAATAAATAAAAACGTAATTTTACTTGTGGTAGCATGGTGTGCAGATGTTGGCAATGACCATGTAACCACGAAATAAATAATTGATGGTGTTTGTACAGTGTGTAAACTGTTAAATGGCTGGATTGTGAGGGGGGAGCGGGGAGCAGAGGAGCAAGCCCCCGCCTCATACTTTGGCAGCCGTGGGGAGAGTTGCGAGGGGGGGGGGGGGGGGCAGACACAAGCCACGCCTACGTCCTGCAGTGCTGACACACAAACTATGCGGCATGCTTCCGCGAAAGTAGAGGTGGCGCACATCGCTTTAAATGTTGGTCGTAAATGAAACAAAGCAGCATACTCACGAGAATGGTTGATAACGATACGAACTACGGGAATAACTCACTTAAGTTACGTGTTACACAAAAAGGAACACTAAGAACTGTTGTGCAAACAATAAGAAAGCAGACGTCTATTGTTGCCTCCCGCAGCACTTTCAGTAAGTAATGTTGGCTGCAGCTTCGAAATAAAGACTGCCTGCCGAAGCCGCCCGACGTCTACCGACTTGTACCGATTCAGAGCTAGGGAGATCTCTGCCATCTAACAGTTAACACACTGTAATCAGATTATCATGTGCTCTATGATTGTCATATACTTCTGCGAAATGTTTCTTGGGTTTCGTATGTACCATAACGAAGAGTTCTTATACCCCAAGCAAAAATTTCTAAATTAGACGCAACAATTAAATGTCCCATATTATTCCCACTTTCTGTAAAAAGTCCTTGTCCCTTCCTGAAAAACGTGTATCAAAATGTCCCACAATGTGGGACAAATGCCACAGGTTGCCTACACTCATGCGTTTCGCAAAGAAGTAATTGATACTTTCCCAGCATTGATCCCCATTTTTCCAGTCTTGGTCGTCTTGTTCGGATACTGAAATGCAAGAGAGGTACCAACAGTCTGGGTTTTCTCCCCTCTGAAGAAGCAAATTATCATGGATACATACATTTGAAAGTGAGAGTTGTGAAGGGAGGGGTCGCTCATCACAAGGTTTTAGTTCGTTACAACATACAGTGATAAGTTATGGGCCTACCCGTAATCGAATAAGCAAAGTCAATGTCAATATGCAGTGTGTTTACCGTCTTTGCCACACAATTTCTCGTCACAAACGCGATTTACTGGTATAACCACCAAAAATACAAAATCTTTGACACAGGCACAAAGTACAGCGATTAGCCGGCCGCGGTGGCCGAGGGGAGTGAGGCGCTTAAGTCACGGCCTGCACGGCTACTATGGTCGGGGGTTCGAATCCCCCCTCGTGCATGGGTATTTTTGCCGTCCTAGTTCGTAAGTAGTTCATAAGTAGTTTGTAAGTTTAGGGACTGATGACCCCGTAGTTAAGTCCCATAAGCTTGACAAACATTTGAACATTACAGCGATTTGTGACGACTACCAGTATAAACGGAAAAAAAACTAATCACAGACCAAATTAACAATGTTTCGTTATTTTTATAAATGTCATTGGCGAGTAAATTGTGACTGTAAACATAGTTTCGTGATCTCCGAACCAAGAATCCTCTATGTTCGGTCCCTAAGTTAGTTAAATCTAAAATTACGCGCCAGCTAGGATATTATGTCCATGTAACTTGGAACCTACGGATCTTACAAGGAAAGTACTTGGCTTCGAACAAACACATATACATCAAAACCGTATGAGAGATAATGTAAAGATCCCTTATTGCTCTAGCGATACTCCCGCATCTGCAAAACTCTGCAGTCATCCGTTAGAGGCCTCTGCGTGTGCCTTGCCACATTGCACTTTGACCTGTCGGTTCGCCAGTAGGGACGGTGCAGTGGGCTCCGAAGATGCGTTTTGTGACGTTATTTGTGTGGTGAAGCGTCAGATGGGGCGGCGATTGGTAATCAATCCTGCTAATGTATTGCGATTGATTGAGATGAAGTTACGAAGAACCCTCCTTCGTGAAGATGGTATTAGTGTAGAAGATGAATCATTCGCATGCTGTCTCGTATCTGTTATGGTACAGAAATATGAGCATAAGTTACTGTTTAACACTAACACATAATGATAACAGGGATGACAATGACGAACAACTCATTGCAAGCGGTAATGCTACGGTAAGTGCGGGAAGAGGCGATGGAAGCAGTGGCAGTGAATACCAAGTCTTCCGAGAACAAGGTTAAAGTTGCAACTACCATCATGGCCTTTGATGACAATACGCTAGAGAACATGTACGATGATTATTACATAAGTTATAGTTAAGATATCTGCATTACATATGGCGTCTACAATTACATGTACAGTGCTAGCTAGAGCATGATCGCAGAGTTTTGCAGAAAAACGACACCCACCAGCACACTGAGGTGTACGTAGAGATCCTGCAAGCAAACGTTCATACAGATATGTCTGTTCGAGCCCAGTAATGGATAGTGTTATGGAAAAAAAAAGTTTCCTGGGATCATCTAAAAACATATTGTAAAAACGGCGAATAGAAACAGTACATGTGCCAATCCACGCAACTGGTAATTATGATGCCAAAAATTATATTTTTCGAGCGTATTATGATAGAGAATAATTTTCGAAAATAGGAAACGGATTTTCGATATATACATTTAAACAATGTAGAGATAACATTTGAGTCATTTGCTTCTCCCTAAAACAAGAATCTTTAAAAAATAGCATCTTCGAACATATTTCTACCATGCACGGACCAGTATTTTATGAATTAAATTAAAAAAATCATGCTCTCAATTTTAAATGAAATTTCGGGGTATTAGCCACTTTTCTTATGCACCTATGTATAACATAAAAGCATTAGAGAAGTCTAAATGTTCAAATGTTTGTATAGCGTATGGGACTTAACTACGTGGTCATCAGTCCCTAAACTTACAAACTACTTACGAACTATCTAACACTAAGGACGGCACAAATATCCATGCCCGAGGAGGGATTCGAACCCCCGATCGTACTGGCCGTGCAGACCGTGACTGGCGCGACTCAGTACCCTCGGCCACCGCGGCCGGCTAGAGAAGTCTACGCAATGTGTTTTTACCTTTGCAAACTCTCAAGCCGGCCGCGGTGGCCGAGGGGTCTGCGGCGCGCCAGTCACGGTCTGCTCGGCCACTACGGAAGGGTGTTCGAATCCCCCCTCGGGGCCGTCCTTAGTATTAGCTAGAAGTAGTTTGTAAGTTTAGGGACTAATGACCCCGTAGTTAAGTCCCATAAGCTATACAAACATTTGATTTGCAAACTCTCAGGTTCCAATGTTTGATTACAGGTCGCGCAGTTTTTCGTGGCCTCTCTGTGATCGGCAGAAGTCGTCCGAGTTCGTGTGTCTACGGAATGTTTATGCTCTCTACCAACCTTACCTCGTAACAGCATTGTTCACCGTAGACCTCGCCAATGTATTGATGATTTGTGCTTGGTATTATTGTCTTCCACTTTATTTGGTAAAATAAGTCCACATACCCCGATGACTTCTTTTACAAAAGGGAATGCTGTTCTTGAAAGAGGTGTGAGTAATGTTAATTCCGATTGTTATTCAATTGCGACAATACAAATAGGCAGAAAGCATTGCTACACCCGCTTAATAAGTCCCTTAAAAATATTTATATTTCGTAGATATACGTTCCAGTTTTCTGTTACTCAAAGTGATAATCTCGTGATCCATTTGTGACGCTTTAAGCCCGTACATGTTTCTTTTGAAACGTGTTAGCTATGGGTCATGAGCTGGCAGCACTGGGAGAAAGAGGCGGGGGCGTGTTCTAACAGCCAATGCGCTACGACCAGAATGCAAGCTTCAGCTCCCAACATTCTTCGATCAGGGGCCACGTTTCACGTGCAAGATCTGTAAACTGAAGGCTGTATATTAACACGTTGACTGCCGCGATGTCAGAGCCGCCTGCTGTGGCCGCCGGCGTCCACACGGCACCCAATGTGTTAATTCAGGCACTGAGAGAACAAGCGGACTAACCCACACTTTTTGTGAATTGTGTTATTGAGATGATGTGATAACAGTTTACGAGTACTATGCGATGCCCGTTGGTCTGTTCGTTTATCTGAAGGTGTTTCCGATTGAGCAACGTAAACACTGTTGTTGCTCTCAACCGTCGATAGATACCGGTGAGAGCAGCAGTGGACTATGCGCCATAGCCCACTTGTGCTCTGCGCTCTCCGTCCACTGTCACTGCGCATGGTGCTGGCGAACGAAAGACTTGTGTGCAGCGTGGAGCAACGTATTGGACCAGTAATCACGTGGACGTGTATGTCGATTGGTCAGCATGGAAACTCTTGCGAAAAGCGTGGAGGGGCAACTGCAAGGTTAGTTATTGTCAGATAAAGAGACTTGCACCAGGCAGCCTGAACACGACCCCAGTTGGGGTCTAACGGTCATAAATGCCACACGATCATCATCATCATTCCTTTGCTTGCGGATAACATTGTCAAACGTACGCTAACGTGTTAGGTGGCTCGAACGGTGATTTCGTTCACAAATTGCAAGTTGTTGTCCATACGAAGAAACAAATACGAATAGTACTTTATTTATTGCTATATTGTGTAATCTGATAAGAATCGCATTTGATATGTGTAGGTAACGAAACAATGAAGGTGGTAGTTTTGTTACTTGGATAGTAAAATAGCATGCGATTGTCGCAGTACAGAGGGTATAAAATGCAGAATGGCAATGGGAAGAAAAGCATTTTTGAAAAAGAGAAATCTGCTAACATCGAATATTAATTTAAGTGTAAGGAAGTCTTTTCTGAAGGCATTTGTGTGGAGTGTTGCCTTGTATGGGAGTGAAACATGGACGATAAGCAGTGCGGACAGGAAGAGAATAGAGGCTTTTGAAATGTGGTGCTACAGAAGAATGCTGAAGATTAGGTGGGTAGATCGCATAACTAATGAAGAGGTACTGAACAGAATGGGTGAGAAAAGGAATATTTGGCATACCCTGACTAAAAGAAGGGATTGCTTGGTAGGACACATTCTTAGACATCGGGGAATCGTAAATTTAGCATTGGAGGGAAGTGTGTGGGGTAAAAATCGCAGAGGGAGACCAAGAGACGCGTATATTAAGCAGATTCAAGTGGATGTGGGCTGCCGTTCTTATGAGGAGATGAAAAGGCTTCCTCAGGATAGAGTAGGGTGGAGAGATGCATCAAACCAGTCTCCGGACTGAAGACCATAACAACGACAACAACAACGCTTTACCGATTTGAAACTTCCTGGCAGATTACAATTGTGTGCCGGAACCGCGACTCGATCCTGGGACCTTTGCCTTTGGCGGGCAAGCGCTCTACCGACTGAGCTATCCCGACACGACTCACGATGCCGCCTCACAACTTTACTTCCGCCAGTGCCTCGCCTCCTGCTTTCCAAACTTCACAGAAGCTCTCCTGCGAAACTTGCAAGACTAGCACTCCTGGAAGAAAGGCTATGATGGAGACATGGCTTAGCCACAGCCTAAGGGATGTTTCCAGAATGAAACTTTCACTCTGTAGGAGGCGAGGTACTGGCAGAAGTAAAGTTGTGGGGCGGCATAGTAAGTCGTGTCGGGATAGCTCAGTCGGTAGAGCGCTTGCCTACGAAAGGCAAAGGTCCCAGGTTCGAGTCCCGGTTCCGGCACACAATTTTAATCTTTCAGGAAGTTTCAAATCAGCGCACACTCCGCTGCAGAGTGAAAGTTTCATTCTGGAATGCTTTTACCGTCCTGTTGTGCAATTGCTTAGCCTGTCTATACGAATGCCCACGTTGGCCATTACTGTCGTGTAGTTAATATTACGTTGAGGGATGGATATTTTTATTACAGAGATGTTTGCATCCAATGAGGAAGTGCCGGGAGAAGCGAGAGCGAGCATGTCTGCTGCAACAAGTTTTGCAGCGGACGTGCCAGAGACAAACGACGATACCGTGATACGGAGACAAGGAAGGAAGCGCCTTACAAACGAAGATAAGTGGCTTCGTAACTTAAGGGAAGAACGGAGAGATCTGGGACAAGAGTATGTCAACCCTAAGCGTAAGCCGGCCGCGGTGGTCGTGCGTACTGCGGCGCGTCAGTCAGTGTCTGCACAGCCACTACGGTCGTGGGTTCGAATCCCCCCTCGGGCATGGATATTTGTGTCGTCCTAGTTCGTAAGTAGTTTGTAAGTTTAGGGACTGATAACCCCGTAGTTAAGTCCCATAGTCTATACAAACATTTTTTTCGTAAGGGTAACCTTGTACCTCGAAAGGAATTGCGGACAATCAGCGAGTGTTCGTGCCGGTACGAGTGTCATAAACACATCGAGGAACGGCAGGAACGGATATTCAATGAGTTTTATGATTTAGGCAGCCATGGTCTGCAGTCGGCTTTTGCTGTTCACAACGATTGAAGTTGTTGATAAAGCACGGTCTTACGTAGGTCAGGGAGAAGACAAGATTGTATTACTTGCTCAATTCAAATGGGTCTGAAACTAGGGTGTGGAAAAGATTCTGTCAGAATACTTTAGCTGTATCTGCAGGAAGAATTGATAGGGTGCTCAAGAATAAAGGGGAAAACGTAACCCCTCCTCGTGATGGTAAAGGTAAAGGTGAACCCGGTAATAAAACAACTCCCCATCATAAAAATAAAGTATTTAGGACCAGATTTAAATTTATCAATCATGTACTCACTGTACTGTGCAGAGGAGCAAATGCCCGTTTCTCATTTAATTTTCCGCAAAAATTTTTACGAAAACTTCAATTTGTCATTTCATCCACCAGTGTCCGACTCTTTGCAGGTAAAAATAACAGCTGCCGATAATGATAAGGAGAGAACAGAGTTCAGAACGTGAATTCCATCCTCAGAAAGCTGAGTATGCACGGGCAGGTTTACAGAGTGTTACTTTGCTTAGCAAATCGGATGGTAATGTTACAGTGATAACATTTGATTTGATGAAAACTTTGTCTACAACTGGAGTTTCCTATTACAAACGTCGGTTGTGAACATATTGTTTTGGCATCCACAATATGCACAATGACGATACATACATGTTTCTATGGAATGAACCCATTGCGTCTAGAGGGCCACAAGAAATTGGTTCTTGTTTGCTGTATTTCATACGCAATTTTTTTAGGACCGAAAAACTAATTATGTACTCTTATCAGTGTGGAGGCCAAAATAGAAACATAAGTTGCTATACTGTGCCAATACATTGTAAGCAGCTAAGAGTTCTCTGTGAAGGAAATAGACCATAAATGTTTAGTTAGCGGACACGCATGCCCTGTGATCAGGATTTTGGCTTGGTTCAGAAACGAAAAAAGTATTTTCCTAATATTTACCTTCCTGAACACTGGAATGATGTGGTAGTGAGTGCCAAAAAATGGAATCTGTTCACGGTAATCAGTATGAATGCGGAGTGTTTCTTTTCAATAAAACAACTCGAAAGAAACATCACGAATCGAAAAAGTCTCCTGGCAGTTGTAAAGTACGATGGTTGGACATACAGTGGCTGCGATTTGAAGCAACCAAGAGATTCAAAATATGGTATAAATACTCGAACCAAAGCCAGAATCCATTTCAAGAAATTGATGTAACCAGACGAAATCCACATGCATCAGCAATCGCGAACAGCTGTATCCTAATGGACATGCAATTACAGAGATAAAAAAGAAGGATCTGCTCAGTTGCTTCCGTATGTACCCCCACTTCATCATGATTTCTACAAAAATTAAAAACGTCTTCAAATAATGTAGACGCATTACCTGTGGATGATTTTGAAATGCTAAATAATGATTAAATTTATAGAAACCAATGTAAAACGTTACATGTAATGTGTACAATATATTATAATAATGGTTACTGTTGTCACATGCATCAGCGTATTGACGATCTATCACTGAGAATGTTCAACAACTCGGGGCGAAAATGAACTAAGCCACATAAAATTGCTAATTTTCTACTATGTAACTGACTTTTGTAATGTATCTATGTAAGAATGTTTGTTCAATAAAACCAGTTGCATCGTATGCATGTTACAAGGCTGCATTGTATCACGGAAAAACATTCTTTGGGAGCCCTTATTATTAGGCCTGTTTCCTCCATATTGACTTCCGCGGGTTTAGTCCGCTTGTGCTGTGTGCCTCATTACTGTGATGAATAACGATCATCCCTTCATCGAGGGCAGATATCAATCTATTCGTTTCAAAACTGCATCACTGTATTGTATTAACTTTATAAACTTTCACACTCATGGCGAAAACTTTTATACTCACACTAACCGACTTTTGTACGTTATGTATGCTTTACTGTAATACCAATGTATTTGTTTCGTTTTATAGTTTGTTACTTGGGCAGTAAAATAACAAATGATGGTCGCAGTACAGAGGATATAAAATGCAGAATGGCAATGGGTAGAAAGGCGTTTTTGAAAAAGAGAAATTTGTTAACATCTAATATTGATTTAAGCCTAAGGAAGTCCTTTCTGAAGGCATTTGTATGGAGTGTTGCCTTGTATGGGAGTGAAACATGGACGATAAGCAGTGTGGACAGAAAGAGGATAGAGGCTTTTGAAATGTGGTGCTACAGAAGAATGCTGAAGATTAGGTGGGTGGATCGCGTAACTAATGAGGAGGTACTGAACCGAATTGGGGAGAAAAGAAATTTCTGGCATACCTTGACTAAAAGAAGGGATAGATTGGTAGGACACATTCTTAGACATCAAGGAATTGTGAATTTAGCATTGGAGGGAAGTGTGTGGGGTAAAAATCGCAGAGGGAGACCAAGAGACGCGTATAATAAGCAGATTCAAGTGGATGTGGGTTGTCGTTCTTATGAGGAGATGAAAAGGCTTGCTCAGGATAGAGTAAGGTGGAGAGCTGCATCAAACCAGTCTCTGGACTGAAGACCACAACAACAACAACATAGACACCAGAAGAGGGGCACTCAAGCGCTCGAAACCGCTCGTCACAAAATAAATTATTACATGCAACTGGTTGCTGCATTTTATGAATTAAAAAAAAAAAAAAAGGTATCGATCTGTAAGCTAGCGGCTAGCGCACGTCCTGAGACTCAGGCGAGAACCACATGCTGCTCAGGACGTGCGCTAGCCGCGCGTTTCGCGGATTTCAAGCGTCAACTTCGCGTCGCAATATCTCAGGATGTAATTGGAATATTGCGATGCAATCAACGCCATTGTTTATGTGATTTGTCATGCTATGGATTGCTGAAGAAAAAATATAGAGTGACCATTTAAAAACATAAGTTTGTGTTAAAAAACACATTTGCTTTCGTTTTAGAATGTTTCCAAATATGTATATTCATAGGCCCCAGCCGTACATTGATACCGGTGAAAGTCGTTTTCCAATAGCTATTATTGTTCCAGAGATATTTTGGGTGGAAAGATAGCTGGAACACCCGTTATTCCTGATTGTAAGGTAATACGCACTTTTCCTAGCGAAAAACATAATGGTTTAGCTGTGTCATCTTGATAACTGAGGAAGATATAGAAAACTACTGTATGTTGTTTATTTGAACCATTCGCTATGGTTAGTGTTGTGGTCTTGAACAACACAAAATTTATTTTCTCATACCAACTACAATGAGTATTACATCACACTACACTAATTAGAACACAAACTACTACTACTACTTGTGGTCAGGAGAAGTAAACCACAAATACTCGAAGTATGACGATTAGTAGGAACTCTTAATAGTCCAGGTGGTATTTCCAAGTGATGTCAGTATCGGTCCGGAGAGACGTAACGGTGCGTACGTTCCTAGGCCGTGGTCTTAATCGTCTTCGTCTTTCGAGTACTGCACAAATTCACAGGCAGGAGAAGACTGGCTTTGGTTTTAACTTGCTGGTCTTATATAGCCAGCCCGGGCTGGTCTGGAAACTTCCCTCTTGGAACCAGCGACCTCTGACAAACAAAATTGAGCTAACAGACTCGTAGTGGTGACTGCTACGTAACACTTCCTTGATCGGAACTGACGCTCTCGGCATCTGTCGCATCTGTCGTAGCACATCGTGCTGTCCGCTCTTCTGCGGCGTTTTGAGGGTTGCGCGTACCCAGCCTCGCAGGTGTTTCCGATAGCCGGTGGAACAGTTATTTACTAGCTAAAAACCCGGCGTTACCCGGGTATTCATTTATTTATTTATTACCGCCTTGAGTTAGTACTTTTCCTGCCCCCCCTTCTCTCCTTTTTTCTAAAAAAGAGTTATGTTAACGCTTTCTTGCATAATGTACAAAATTACACGTGCAATATCCAAAGAAAGGAAGATAGCAATCAAAATTCAAATGGCATATAAAATTCGCACGATCTCATATTTGAGTTGTACAACATATAATTGTATAATTTTTAGGTACTGTATGTATTCATTTGTATAAGTGCTGTATGTCTGTAAATCCGTTGCGAATACAATTAGTACTAAAGATATAAAATAATCACTTGAAGAACAGCTCTTCAGTATGGTTGCTTTCAGCAACCGAAGAGCTGTTTGCCAAGTGATTATTTTATATTTTGAGGAACGGTTGCTGTCTTTAACAGTCATGTTTAAAAATGTAGTAGTAATAAAGAGTTAATAAATGAAACATTGTTCGTGATAGTGCGGTTTTCTATGAACATTACTGTTTATGTGCTCATATCTCACGAATTACATGTCGTACTGCGATACAATTTCGAAGGTACATTCAGCCATATGTGTGTATACTGTCTGTAAAATTTCCTGTAGCTACAACTGAACCATGTGTTATCCTAACAAAATTGTTACCTCACGGCAAGAAATATGTGCACCAAATTTGGTTGAAATCGGTCCATTGGTTTAGAAGGAAGTGTCTATCCCCACAATGCATTATTTTTGTCGTGGCGTAAAGTCAGCGCCACACGCCAGACGCGAGAGAACGATCGTGGAGAAGGCAGCGGATGACCGACAGCCAATCGCACGCTGGCGTCGCGCCTCTTGGAAGAAGTAACGGAGACGCGCGCCCTCTACAAGCTGCTATATCTAGGCCGACATGCGTCTGAAAGAGCCCGTCTGAACTCGGCTACGAACTAGGCAGTCACCAGGAAACAGCGCAGCTAGCAGCGTACAGAAGAAGACGCCACGAGAAGAGAGAAGAACAGATAGAACTTGAGTATTGTAAAAACTTCAGTAAATAAAACTTGTAATACTAACTATATTGCTGTTCTAGTCGACTACGCATCCTGCACCGAACCTTTCCTGAAAGCTAGACCGGAAAGGGAATTCAACGAGGATTCAACAATTTTATTGTCCAAAAATCATGGTTTTTCGTGATTTTCTCAGGTACCCCTCATGAATAAACGTTGATTCTGTAAGCCATATAAAATCTATTATAGACCTCGCGCAATGGTCAAAACACAATCGAATTACTCAAGTTGGATGGGCTGCAGGAAGTGTGCAACATTTAAAATATTGCCATTCTTCCGATATGTGTACAAATGTTCAGTAAGCTACGGGAAATCCAGAATACTTTAGCACTTAACTCTGTGATCAATACAATCGGGAATTCGCAAGTCCTATCTAATGTAATGTTACCTTCATCATGGGGCAATTTCGAAGAATCCTTGCGAATCAAAGTGGGAAGAATATACAACATTCGCACTGCAAGCGATAAACACAAAATATTGATGCTTCACCTTTATTCTAGGCGTTCATGGCCCTTTATCTAAAGATGAAATAAATAAAAACATTTCGGTTCTCCTTGTTGCTCATGAAGACACAAACTGACAAATTGTGCAACTGCAGTGAACCACAGACATTGCCGAGGTGGGTGGCATATGTGCTAAAGACTGTAATCTTGCGTTGCCAAGCAGTTACTGCAAACGGCTGAAAGTAAGGTGTAACTACAGATGCTACTTTTCCCGAGAACATGCAGCTCTACTGGATGAATATAATGATGGCGTCTTCTTGAGTAAAATATTCCGGAGGTAAAATAGTCCCCCATTCGGATCTCTGGGCGAGGACTACTTAAGAGAAGGTAAAAAAAAAAGAACAAAACAGACCGTCTTCCCTTATTTGGAAAGGCAAGTTAGAAAATTGGAAAAGAGAAATGTATAGGTTGAAGTTATACATGGAGAGAATTAGCAAAGTTCGGTGTCACGATGAACATGATTTCTGGTCAGGTGAGTACAGTATTATAAATACTCATTTGGGGTGGAATGTAGAAATAGATCTAACAATGAAAAAGAAAATAGGATTGCGGATAAGTCACTATGAACAGCATAGTGAAAGCAGTATCATAGCAAAGATAGACATGAAACCAACAGACTACCAGTGTTTTTCTCAAGGAAGATAGAATTGTCTACGACCAGGATGCTTAACTCTTGGTCTCTGAGCATAGAACTACAGCGTGCCTGCTTTGCACACGATTTCACCGCCATGTTTGAATATAACAAATGTTTCCAATAGTTTTTTTTTACCTCGTTTCATGTACCTCTTGTATGATGTAAGAGGCAGTTATGACAGTGGAATCAAAACGTATTTTAATTTCGTGTTCTAGTAACATTTCATAGCAGCCATGTTTTAATTTGGAAATAAACTAAATATAAACATCTATGGCTGCCACACTCGGACAGCTGAAGTTCAACATCTAGGTCAGGGCTGGGCAAATTGCAGTTTGGCGAGCGCGGGCGCTGGCAGCAGCTCGCACGGCCTGCTCCACCACCACCTAGAGAGAAGGCCGCGGCGCTCTCGTGTCACGTCAGGCAGAGTAGGTTGCGAGCGCATAGCTGACTGGCTCGCTGCTTGGGCATAATGGGCCGTGCCCCAGCGGCTACCCAGTCAGCTGTGCGCGCGCAACCTACTCTGCCTGACGTCACACGTGAGCTGCGCGTCTCTCTAGGTGGTGGTGCCTGCTCACGGCTCCCCCCACCCTGCCAGCCAGCAGTACTCCCCACTCCTACTCGACTAGACACGCACGTCACTGCACCGCGCGGAACCACTAGCTCTGTTACTTGTGGAAATCGAGTCCGGTGTTCGTGATAAAACAGAACTAGTGAGAGAAAAATGGCTAAGGAGGAGTTAAAATCTTTGAAAAGAAAGTCTTCTGAACACCCACGAGGCCTTTTTTTTTTTTTCTTCTTCTTCTTCTTCTTAAAGCGGACCTCAGTGTTTGACTTGCAATGAAAACATTGTGTTCATGGAAGAAGTGCAATGTGAAACGACATTTTAAGCTGCTTTACTAAAACGATGCAGTTAGTTTGAGTGAAGAACGAAAAGTCAAACTTAGAAAAACGAAACAGAAGAAAGAAAAAAGCTTAAGTATACTTATAGATAATGTTATTGATGCAAATTATTGCTGTTATTAACAATATGTTGTGTGAATTTTCCGTCAATTTTACCTTCCCCTGTTCGTATTTACGGGTAGAAAACCTTATACTTCACAATGCTGCAGCGATGACAGTAAGCTATCATGTAGCTCTTAAAAATAGCTGAACCAGCCCGGCCCTTCAGCGATGCAGAATTTGTGAAAAAATGTTTTGTTGCTGCCGCACAATTTTGTGCCCATCAAATATTCCTGTTTTTAAATCCGTACCTCTTTCACGGAGAACGGCTTGTTGCAGGCACATTGAAGAAATTGAAAACGATATGGAAGCTCAGTTGTGAAACAGAATCGAAGATTTGGATGAACGCACTGGTGTATGTGACGTTGCTCAACTTGCAGTCTTTTTGCGAGGCGTTGATGCTTAGTTTAATGTGATTGAGTGACTCCTCGATTTAGTGCCAACAAAATCAAATGTTTGTAGAGCTTATGGGACCCAACTACGGGGTCTTCAGTCCCTAAACTTACAAACTACTTATGAACTAGCTTATACTAAAGACGGCACAAACATCCATGCCCTAGGGGGATTCGAACACCACCCCCCCCCCCCCCCCCTCATCGGCCGTGCAGACCGTGACTGGCACGCCGCAGACCGCTCGGCCATCGCGGCCGGCCATTACACAACGGCCGACGATTTATTTTCTTGCTTAGAAAATATAATAGAGAAATACGAACTACGTTGCGAAAAACTTTCATCGATTGCAACAGATGGGGCTCCTACAATGGTTGGTCATAATTCTGGAGTAGTTGCTTTGATTAGAAAAAAGCTGAAATAAGTTGGTGTCCAGCAGGAAATACCAACAATACAATGCCTTCTTCACGTGTTAATTTGATAGCCAAATGTGCCAAACTAGTTGGCGTCATGGAAGTGGTTATGAAAACGGTTAACATTCTCGGATCGCAGGTTTGGGACATAGAAATTCAAATAATTCCTGGCAGATCTCAAGTGTGAATACTGTTATGTTTCATATTTTTATGAAGTACATTAGTTGAGTCGTGGTGTTATTTTAGAATGATTTTTTTTATTTACGTAAAGATATAGCGTTATTTATGGATACGAAAGGAAAACCAATGAAAGAATTGGACAACTCACAATGGATTATAAACCTTGCGTTTTTAACTGACTTATCCAAGATCGAAATATCTTGAATATAGCTTTGCAAGGTAGATATAAGGTAATCAATGAAATTTTTGACACTATTTTGGCTTTAAAGAGAAAATTGCTTTTGTGGGCAAAGCAACTGTCAGAAATGTACTCTGTGTACATTTGCCGAGCGTTTCACTAGTTGTTTGTGAAAACAATTTCGAGAGGGAGAGGCTCAAAGAACATTTTGATGGGTTTATAACGGTGCTACAGTCTCTCGAAGAAAATTTCAACAGTAGATTTGAGCACTTAAATCGACTTGCATGCGATTTTAACATTTTTTGCAACTCCTTTTGCAGTTAACGTGGATAATGTGTCTTCTGCAATGTTGTTAGATCTCTTTGATTTTCAATGCAGTCGTGTGCTGAAGGAGAAGTTTCTCGTGTGTATAGTTTTTATTATTATTATTATTATTATTATTATTATTATTATTATTATTATGTATGCATGCATTTTTTTCCAGTTGTGCGAAAGTGTTTTCTGCATAATGTAATTGACAAAATCGAAGCTTAGAAGTAATCTGACTGATGTTCATCTGACTGGTGCAGTGCGCCTAATGAGAAGCAATTTCACACCAAATATCGCGATATTAGTTCAAAATCATTGTAAATGAATCCAGAATGATGTAAATTAATGCTTGTTTTGTTCGTATTACATCTCGTCTGAAATAACAAGACTTTTCTTTTATGTGAATGTCATCTTGTTGTTCACCTTTACAGGGAACTGATCGGCTTTTCGATCTTAGGAGTTTTTTCCTCCCTTTGTTTTCAATATAGCATAGGAGTTTAGTTATCCCTTTATTTCCTCCAGGGAGAAGGTTTTTGTTTTACACTTGATAAATTATACTTATCTTGGCATAGTTCCTAGGTTTTTGCTTCCCTGAGCAGGGATATTTTATTTTCATGTATCTTAGAAATTTCCCCGCGTACTTATTTGGTTATTTTTAAAAGTTCTTTATCATAGCACGACAACTTCGTTGTGGTACCACTAACACAGGCAGTGAACTTTTTGCATTGCTCACAGACCGTGAATTCTGGAATTTTTCTTTTCCTTCAGAATGGTATAAGTTTCCATCCTTTCCGAAGGATGTAATAAACCTTAATAACTGTATATGTGACTGACCACCCCCTAGTATCTCGCCATTGCAATTGAACAAGTTTTTAGTTGCAGAAAACTCAATTGAGTTATATTTTGTTTAAAAAAACTACACAATTCTGGGAAAATATAACGTAACATTTACAATAAAAATGTGTTCTTTTCTTACTTCTTTACGTCTGTATCCTATTCGTGGCCATGAAAGTAGAACGTTTTACAGTTGTCCGAAACTGTGTTTCATCCTTACATGGCCAAACATTGCGTTGCACAGGTTACACAATTTTCGGGTAAGCACTATTTACACTTACTTCACACGCAAACATAATGTGCCAGATATGACTGGCCTTCCGATAACTGTGTACCGGTGCCCTTTTCACGGAAGTCGCATAAGCTTGAAACGATCTCATACGTATGTGTTTTCTACCTGCAATAAGTACTGCATTGCTTGTAGGTGTGGTTGCAATATACGTAAAGAAAGGGGAGTGGGAAACTGCTGGGAAACAGGCGGGGAATTTTAAATACCATGTACAACTTCAATATGTCAAATATAATTATAATATGAATTTACCAGGAATCTTGGGCACTCCAAACGTCAGTAAATTTAACAATTTCTAGTGAGCTTTACTAAGGACACTATAAAATACACTAGCCTTAACATTTGAAATTTAACAAGGCCTTTTCAGACACGATCAAATACACTACCCTGTGTGCCCACCAATTTTAACAATTTTAGAAAGGTAACCTTTCGAACAATCAACGGAACTTGAAAACAGTTCACACCAAAATATTTCTTTACTTAATTTACCAAATTTTACAAGAACTGGAGGCATTAAGGGCATAACAAGGCCTGAAAGCACTTAAATGTCCAATATGCTAGCCTGCGTGCCCATCAATTTTAACAATTTAAAAAAAAAGTAACTTTGAGTTTATCGTCCCATCGACAGCGCGGTCATTAGAGACGGAGCTGACGCTCGGTGTTTTTGGGTAAGGATGTGGATGGAAATCGGCCGTGCCCTTTCAAAGGAACCATCCCGGCAATTGCCTGGAGTAAAAAAGTAACTACTAAGGACACTATAAAATACACCAGCTTTAAAATTTAACAAGGTCTGAGAACATTTATGACACAATCAAATACGCTAGCTTCTGTGCACACGGTGATGTAATAACAGAGACCTCTTTAAAATACGATCTTGGGCAATGGGAGTAGAAGAAAGAGGCACACGAAAGGAACAGGGCAGTACGAATACGTAAATCATACGCTGGGCGGCTACAGAAAACAGGATGCCACGAGACGGGGAAGGCACACGCTACTCTGCAGGAAACCTTTTAAGGTTACGCACGAGGAACCGAACTGAAGGCGTAGTAAGAACCAGGAGAACTGCCAACATGCAGCTCCAGAAGCACTCGATCTCAATTAACACGGCTGTGTCGACTTGCCTTCTCATCCGCACAGCCGAGCACGGCGGGATCCATCCGACAGCTATCTCTGCGCTAACCCGAGACACTCCAAGCAGCGCTGGCGTGCCCCAGCGTCCCCGCGGCGACCACCACACACTCGGTCCGAACCTATCGAGATCTCCTTCCCCGACCGGTAAGCCGCCCTCCCTGCTCTCAGACCAACTATCTCATATGTCATACCCGATGTGGCAATCGCAGTCACTCACAGCGCCATCAACGGATGAATGAGACAACAAAGTCGATAAGGGGCAAAGCAGAACTTACGCGCCAAGAAGCAAGGAGGTGACCACCCGAAATCTGACCCTAACACGGCTCAAGTACATTAGCTTGTCCACCCTCAGCTGTGCGCGCAAAGAGCCCTCGCAGCTGCACAGTTGCTCCAAACGCGAAAATATATTGTGGACTCCCACTTATATAGGTAGAAATGATCATCAGAATAAAATACGAGAAATCAGAGTTCGAACGGAGAGATTCAGGTGTTCTTTCTTCCCGCGTGCTCCGCCTCTGAAGGTCACGATCTAATATTAATTTACATATCAAATTAACAGCCAACCGCCGCCGCCGCCGCCGCCGCCGCCGCCGCCGCCACGAGTTCCGTACTTACGAACGTTATTATATGCAGGTTACAATCCGCACTTACACAATCTATTTATGTTTCGTAAATGTTAGGAGTTACGTCTTATAGTATAATTATGTGATATATGTTTGGAGTTATGCCTTAAGGGGAAAAAAAGCCGCTTACTGCTCATCGCACGTCAATTTAATTGTAACAACCTATGTTTTTATTTATTTGTTATTCGAAACAAGGGCAACTGCCTCCACAAGTAAGCACTTGGGCACTGCCATCAGGGAGTGTGTAGAGGAGAATTTGCGTAGGTGCTACAAAGATCGTAGCATCTATATCTATTCAGACAGCCAGGCAGCCCTGAGAACACTGGCAGCTCCTGCAACAAGATCTAAAATTGTTGCAGAATGTCACAGGGTTCTGGTGGAGCTAGGGGAAAGCAATAGAGTAAACGTATTGTGTGTCCCTGGCCACTCGGGGATCAGTGGCAACGAACATGCCGACAGATTAGCCAGGATGGGGGCAGAGACTCCATTTATTGGACCGGAACCTGTCCTGACAATCACCAAGGCAATGATCAAATTGGAGCTACGTAACTGGCTCAGAAGACAGAACGTAGAATATAGGACCAAAGTCCATCAACAAAAACATGGCAAGGTAATGATGCCAAAGCCATGTTTTAAAAGAAGCTCTGCAATCCTGGGTCTGAACAGGAGACAGATTAGACTCTTGGATTGCTGACGGGCCATGGGAATTTAAAAAAACACCTACGTACAATGGGAATAACAGAAGAGGACCCTAAATGTAGGATCTGTGATGACGGTGATGAAACTGCATCACATCTGATCTTCGAATGCATTGCATTGGAGAGTAAAAGGCACAGAACATTTGGGACAACCAGACCCAAAGAAATTGTGTCTAATGAAGAACTGGTAAGGGGACTCCTTGCACTGTTCAAGAGCATTGGTTGGCTTTACTAGATATACAGGGAGCGATACGGCACAATAAACTTAGTTTCGGTGCGGGAGTGGAAGGTTGGACCAAGACTGTTTTGGCTTCCCTGAAAAAATCAAATCAAATCAAAGCACTTGGGTGAGCACAGTCCCCACCCCCGCCACTGCTACCGCCCCCCACCTCCAGCCCGCCAACAGCCCTAAAGATTACTGACCCGGTCCGGGACTCGAACCCGCGCCCCTATAAGTTTTTTTTTACGAAAGTTATTACTTACAGACGTACACCAACAGTGAAAGAAAAAAAGGAGTCAATTTTTTTTGCGTACTTCAGACAGTACAATTACCTGGAATAACAGGAGAGTTTCGTCAACAAATTGACCCTGCCAGCAGCCAGACCATCCACCACAGCTCCCAATTATTGTTTTTAGACGTCTAGATGTCTTAAGAGTAATTTGAGTACAGCTCAACCCCCATTGCGACCACAAACACACAGTGTTCTATTCATAGAAGTTTCGGGTATGCAGCCGGTCGTCGTCTAAAACATCACACGATATTTCGGCCAGACAGCTGCTAGCCATCTTCAGGTGAGTCGATGAAGACTGAAGAGTGCGTCCAGCGTTCCACTATATATAGAAAACTTGGCGGTTACAGCGCATGCGTCAAAACATAAACAGACAGGCCACACTGCCGGACGGCAGCGCCCTCGCTGGTGGAGCCGCGGAGTTCAGCTGTCCTCTGCATTGCCACTGCCGCTCACAGCCGACGTCGGCGCTCTCCGTCGTCTTCGATCTGAGCAAATTTTAGTAATGACGGGATTCCATGCTTTATCAAGATTGTAGCCACTATCCCGATTCATCAAATTTTCCGCGACACGTATTTCCACAGATTCTTTGATAATGAAGTCCCAAAAAGATGTTTCTGTTGTCAAAATTACCGTTTTATCGTACTCCATAGAGTGTCCGGTGGAAATGCAATGTTCAGCAATAGCAGACTTGCTTGGCTGTAAGAGGCGTGTGTTGCGTTTGTGTTCACTGCAACGTTCTTCAACAGTGCGCGTAGTCTGGCCTATATAAGCCATCCCACATTGGCAGGGAACATTGTAGACACCAGCCTTACGTAACAACAAGTCATCCTTAACCGAACCCAGCAAGTCTGAAATTTTGGATGGTGGGCGGAAAATTACTTTCACTTGAAAATTTTGGAGAATTCTTGCTATTTTAAAAGAAATATTGCCCACAAACGGAAGAAAAGCAAGGGATTTTGCCGGTGTGTCCTCCTCGTTCTCCACTTTTTTGTGCTTCTTTTTAAGTGAGAGTGCCTTACTTATTTGCTGGTTAGAATATCCGTTGTCTCGAAACACTTGCTGGAGGTAAACTAATTGGTAAATATTTTCAAGCTGATATCACTGCTCTCTTTCAGCATGTTCTCTCCTCGACCTATTTTATTTTCAACAAAGAATACTTTGAGCAAACTGACGGTGTCGCCATGGGTAGCCCTCTGTCTCCCATGGTGGCTAACCTTTTTATGGAGGACTTCGAGGAACGAGCCCTTGAATCAGCACCCCTTAAACCCACAGTATTTTGGAGATATGTAGACGATACTTTCATTGTATGGCCTCATGGGGAAGATAATCTAAAGAAGTTTTTACACCATCTCAACTCTCTTCATGATAACATCCGGTTCACAATGGAAGTAGAGCAAAATGGATGCTTACCCTTTTTGGATGTTTTAGTTAAAAGGAAGGATGATGGCTCTTTGGGACACTCAGTTTTTCGGAAGCCAACTCATACTGATTTATATTTACAGGCTTCAAGTTGTCACCATCCGTCGCAAACCAGTAGTGTCCTTAAAACACTTGTTCACAGAGCCCATACAATCTCAGATGCTGATAGTCTGCCACAAGAGCTGGCCCACCTCCAGCAAGTGTTTCGAGACAACGGATATTCTAACCAGCAAATAAGTAAGGCACTCTCACTTAAAAAGAAGCACAAAAAAGTGGAGAACGAGGAGGACACACCGGCAAAATCCCTTGCTTTTCTTCAGTTTGTGGGCAATATTTCTTTTAAAATAGCAAGAATTCTCCAAAATTTTCAAGTGAAAGTAATTTTCCGCCCACCATCCAAAATTTCAGACTTGCTGGGTTCGGTTAAGGATGACTTGTTGTTACGTAAGGCTGGTGTCTACAAAGTTCCCTGCCAATGTGGGATGGCTTATATAGGCCAGACTACGCGCACTGTTGAAGAACGTTACAGTGAACACAAACGCAACACACACCTCTTACAGCCAAGCAAGTCTGCTATTGCTGAACATTGCATTTCCACCGGACACTCTATGGAGTACGATAAAACGGTAATTTTGACAACAGAAACATCTTTTTGGGACTTCATTATCAAAGAATCTGTGGAAATACGTGTCGCGGAAAATTTGATGAATCGGGATAGTGGCTACAATCTTGATAAAGCATGGAATCCCGTCATTACTAAAATTTGCTCAGATCGAAGACGACGGAGAGCGCCGACGTCGGCTGTGAGCGGCAGCGGCAATGCAGAGGACAGCTGAACTCCGCGGCTCCACCAGCGAGGGCGCTGCCGTCCGGCAGTGTGGCCTGTCTGTTTATGTTTTGACGCATGCGCTGTAACCGCCAAGTTTTCTATATATAGTGGAACGCTGGACGCACTCTTCAGTCTTCATCGACTCACCTGAAGATGGCTAGCAGCTGTCTGCCCGAAATATCGTGTGATGTTTTAGACGATGACGGCTGCATACCCGAAACTTCTATGAATATTCGATCCGCCGGGAGAATTTTAAAGATCACACACAGTGTTCTCTCGACAAGCTTCATAAAACATTTCTATAAACATATGCTAAAACTTTAAACAGAAATATCATAACGTTTTATTATTTTAAGTATTCTCTCTCCAAGCTCTTCGCATGACTACATATACAACAGGCGACAGACATGTTTAATAATAGCGCACATTGGACAATAAACGGGTTGTATCGGTAACGAACGCCACTAACTTATGTATCCGTCTGAACAAATGCTCGTTCGATGTGCAGATTATTTAAAAACAATTCTAACCAGAGCCAAATATTTGGAACTACCCAAAATAAAATAAATGGTCCGTTTCGGAACTCGACCGCAACCTTAAATCTATAAGCAAAATAAATGTATCTCTTCGTTTAGACGATGCAAGCAACAGCCATCGAACGGAATGTAACGGTAACAAACGCTACAAACTTGTATGTCAACCACTCTTTCGATAAAAACAACAACAACAGCAGAAGACGACGTATTGTTTATACAAAAATTCCAATTTACTGGTGGAAATAACGAGAATCGACAATGACATCTAACACAACACATGCATAGAAATTAATGATTTCCAAGACACAAGGCATTTTACTGAACATAGCGAAAGCAGCTCTGTCTGTTAGCACCAGACTGTTAGAAATGCGTCTAAATATACATCTGCAAACACCGTTAACAATCGTCCAGAACGCAGAGCGCTCTCTCGACAGGGTACATAAAAGAAACATATGCTAAATGTTTAAACAAAATCTCTCTCTCTCAAAAAAAAAAAAAAAAAAAAAAAAAAAAAAAAAAAAAAAAAAAAAAAAAAAAAAAAAACCACCTAGGTTACATCTCCAAATGATCAAAACCTTCTACGCAAGACCTCTGCAGATGCATCACTCTGACAAGGATAGCACGCATTGTATTTATTTAATGGAGCTGAGCCAGGCCGAAAGTTCCTAAATTTAACTCTCTCTCTCTCTCTCTCTCTATCTCTCTCTCTAGCGATCTTGCCCTGTTACGTTTCCTTAGATCGAGGTATAGATGCGTCTTCCGAGAATTCGGGTAGTTTAGTTTAGCTCTTTTTTCCTTCCTACAGCAGTACACATCTTCTTACGTATACTGATCTAAGGAATCTCTATGTCCTGTTACGATGCAAACTACATTTATCTGACGCAGGTCAAACACCGATATTCCAGCGCCCCAGAAGACATTTAAACCCTATTGTGCAACGGAGAGTCAAAATAAAAAAAATAAAAATGCACGAAATAATTTCCGACCGTCTACACTAAAACTTTTTCTCTCAAAAGCACTGACCTAACAAGACACTTTTCGAAAAGACACCAACCACGGAACCGAGGTAGTACTTTACCTGCCCAATGCAACACAGATTTTTAGAACAAGATCGATCAGCCCTTTACCCACAAAAATTCCTACTCCAAGTTCCTTTCCTGTGACTTCTTTTTTCATTCCATTAAACCGAACTCGAATTTATTTTTTTAAAGTAGCTGTCTACCGCAAACGAAGATGCTAACCTACACACCAGAAAATTTATAGCCAACAAACCTCGCACATTTCGAAACCCTATGTCAAAGTACAAGCCATGATAGAAGACCCACCCTAATAATAATAGTAGACACAGCGAAATTTAGTAGACTCTCTAGAGGCCAAAACATTCATCAACGAGGCCGTATGCACTATCATCCTCTCTCTCGGAATAGTATTACACAAACAAAAACGTTTAAAGACGAAGGTAGTGCGCCTTAGGGCTCAAACGACAGCACACAACGCAGAAAAACGCGACATCGATCATAATATTTCTACGCATTACCATGCAATCGCAATCAACTACCCCTTAAGACCGCAAACGTTCCAGAGTGCGCTAGATTTACGGACACACCAGTCAATTTCTTCGTTTGGCATTACCAGACTGGATGTTGCAATATACACTTAAGGAGTAGATCGGGAACGGGGACAGCTAATATTTACAAAGTGCAGCCCTGTACTTCGTGTCACTCCCAGCCATTCCTTAGAGAACAGTTCTGTGTTTTGCTGGGTTAATAATACCGAAAATTGACTGGTGTGTCCCTAAATCTAGCAGTGAGTGTCGCGACTGTATATGTTAGACTGTGATATTACTGTCTGCAAACTGACGATCGAGCAGGGCAGTTGGTGGGAGGAAGGGAATTCCCAAGCCGCTGCTGCTGTTGTCGCCACAGGCAGCCTAAGAATTTCCTCCAGTTGTGGCCGCGAGCTACCCAAAATTACTCCACGAGCTACCGGTGGCTCACGATCCCCAGGTTGGCTATCTTTGCACTCTAAACGAAGAGATACATTTATTTTGCTTATAGATCTAAGGTTGCGGTCGAGTTCCGAAACGGACCATTTTTTTTTTTTTTTTTTTTTTTTTTTTTTTTTTTTTTTTTTTTTTTTTTGGTAGTTCCAAATGTTTGGCTCTAGTTAGAATTGTTTATAAATAATGTGGACATCGAACGAGTATTTGTGAAGATGTATACATAAGTGAGTGGCGAAGAGCTTGGAGAGAGAATGCTTAAAATAATAAAACGTTATGATATTTCTGTTTAAACTTTTAGCATATGTTTATAGAAATGTTTTATGTAGCTTGGCGAGAGAACACTGTGTGTTTGTGGTCGCAATGGGGGTTGAGCTGTACTCAAATTACTCTTAAGACGTCTAAAAACAATAATTGGGAGCTGTGGTGGATGGTCTGGCTGCTGGCAGGGACAATTTGTTTACGAAACTCTCGTGTTATTCCAGGTAATTGTACTGTCCGAAGTACGCAATAATAATGGACTCCTTTTTTTCTTTCAATGTTGGTGTATGTCTATAAGTAATAACTTTCGTAAAAAAAAAAATTCTAGGGGCGCGGGTTCGAGTCCTGGACGGGGTTGGTAATCTTTAGGGCTGTTGGTGGGGTGGAGGTGGGGGGGCGGTAGCGGGGGCGGTAACGGGGGCGGGGGCGGGGGCTGTGTTCAACCAAGTGCTTACTTGTGGAGGCAGTTGCCCTTGTTTCTGATAAACAATTAATAAAAACTTAGGTTGTTACAATTAAATTGACATGCGATTTGCGGTATGCGGCATTTTTTCCGCTTAAGGCATAACTCCAAACATATATCGCATAATTAGACTGTAAGACGTAGCTCCGAATATTTAGACAATAGACTGTGTAAGTGCGGATTGCAACCTGCACATAATAACATTCGTAAGTACGGAACAGGTAGAACAGCAGGTTGCTGCTAAGGAGCTTGGTAAGGTGCAGAGTTTAGTCTGCTTAGCCATAACAGGCGGAATTAGCAGCACACCAACTGCTGGGATGGAAACCATGGTGGATATGCCCCCATTACACCTTTGGGTCAAGATGGAGGCAGCGGCTGGTGCATACAGACTCAAATCTGGTAACAACTGGAACTCTTTGGGATATCCCGAATCACACACTAAAATAGTGAGTGAGGTAAATATAGGTAAGGTTGGGGAAATGCCAGCCGACTGTATTATAACCCCATACTGCTTCAACAACCCTTTCAATATAACAATTGGAAGTAGGGAGCAGTGGGAGAAAATAGTTTGACGCCGTACAGGAGATATTGTCTGGTTCACTTATGGGTCAAAATCAGACCAAGGTGTTGTGGCCGGGGTATATGGGGTGCAGCCAAGACTGGAGGGCGTCATCTGTCTAGGGAAACTGGTCTCAGTATTCCAGGCCGAAATCATTGCCATCAGGGCGTGTGTGGAGGAGAATTTGCGTAGGTGCTACAAAGATCGTAGCATCTATATCTAATCAGACAGCCAGGCAGCCCTGAGATCACTGGCAGCTCCTGCAACAAGGTCTAAAATTGTTGCAGAATGTCACAGGGTTCTGGTGGAGCTAGGGGAAAGCAATAGAGTAAACGTATTGTGGGTCCCTGGCCACTCGGGGATCAGTGGCAACGAACATGCCGACAGATTAGCCAGGACAATCACCAAGGCAATGATCAAATGGAGCTACGTAACTGGCTCAGAAGACAGCACGTGGAATATCAACAAAAACATGGCAAGGTAATGATGCCAAAGCCATGTTTTAAAAGAAGCTCTGCAATCCTGGGCCTGAACAGGAGAGAGATCAGACTCATGGTTGGATTGCTGACAGGCCATGGGAACTTCAAAAAACACTTACATACAATGGGAATAACAGGAGAGGACCCTAAATGTAGGATCTGTGATGACAGTGATGAAACTGCATCACATCTAATCTTCAAATGCATTGCACTGGAGAGTAAAAGGCACAGAACATTTGGGACAACCAGACCCGAAGAAAATATGACTAATAAAGAACTGGTAAGGGGACTCCTTGCACTGTTCAAGGGCATTGGTTGGCTTTACTAGATATACAAGGAGCGATACCGCACAATAAACTTAGTTTCGGTGCGGGCAGTGGCGGGTTGGACCAAGACTGTTTTGGCTTCCCTGAAAAAATTATATCAAATGTTCAAATGTTTGTTAAGCTTATGGGACTTAACTACGGGGTCATGAGTCCCTAAACTTACAAACTACTTATGAACTAGCTACAACTACGACGGCACAAATATCCATGCCCGAGGGGGGATTCGAACCCCCGACCGTAGAGGCCGTGCAGACCGTGACTGAGGCGCCTCAGTCTCCTCGGCCACCGCGGCCGGCCATATCAATCAAATCAAATCAAAAGTACGGAACTCGTGGCGGCGGCGGCGGTGGTTGGCTGTTAATTTGGTATGCAAATTAATATTAGATCGTGACCTTCGAAGGCGGAGCATGTCCCCAGCGTCTTGGGAGCGGCGTGTCGGCCAGGTGCGTGGCTGGGGGCGTGGGGTGATGTGGCGTCAGTCTGGCGGGGATGGACAGGTCAGGACCTGTCGGAGGTGCCGCCTGTCTGGCGGCGGCGCCAGGGGGTGGAGGGGGGTGTTGTTTATTTGCAAGTGTTAAGTGCACAGGTGTTAAGTGCTCTTTCATGTAACCTGTCAATCATCCTATTGTTCGAGTGTGGTGGCATCCTTTGGTCCGCAGTCCGGCAATTGCCCGATCTTATGGCGTCGATGACACTATCGTGATTCTCAGTGGGGTGGGGGGGTGCCGGCTTTAACATACTACTAGTGTAGAAACATGGAATAAAAAACACTTTGCGCACATTATCACAGTGCATCCACGATTGTGTGATGTAGGCCCGAACTTCCTAGCGTCAGTCACAAAGAAATAAAGCGACCAAAACCAGAACCGCACAATTGTGCGTGCAGGGCCTCAAAAGGGTTATAATAGTCTGCATGACGCTACCCACACAGTAACAGCACTGAATTGTATCCTTCGGACAGCCCTTTCTCACGTAAATCAAACGAAGCTTGTAATGAAAGCAGATATCTTTGATATAGTACTTGTATATGTGACTAAATCATATCATGGCTTAGACGTAAGGTTTCAGTAGCATGTGCTTCATGCTGTGCATGAGTACGTGTTTTGTTTGCACCATTGCCCTTTTTTTATGGTTATCTTCGTGTGATGAAGTGTGAAATAAAAAGGCAGGCCATTGAATCGGAAACAAAACAAATCAAGAAAGAGAGCCAGATAAGAAAATAGAATCGACTTTACCAGTTGTCATAGCAGTTCATCTATGGCAAACCATTGAGAACTCCGATTAACAGCAACGCTTGACCTGTCAACTAGCAAGTAATTTTAACTCTTGCAGAACTACGTGAACAGATGAAATAGGTGAGAAATAACGTATCCCAAGACAATATTCGCCATCTGTATGATTGAATGAGTGGCAGAATCAGCACCTGAATTGTCAATCATGGAGACTACAACAAGTACTGATTGTGGTTGTTTCACCATGGGTCCACACCTTGTGCCTACAGATCTGAGAATTTAATCATTTGATGTAACCCAAGTGCACTGTTTCAATAATAAATCTTGAATTAATTGGAATACTGGGTATACTAATTTTTAATTCTGGGAATGTATATTTGCGGTGGAGAAAGTGGCTCATATGGAAGCACTTAAGTTTCTCTCTTCTGTTCACTTCCTCGCGTTATTCGTCATGTCTGACTCCCAATGCATTATCCAACACCACATATGGAATTTAATAAAGAATTGTTATATCTTGGATGTGGTTACAGACTATGGCCATAACACTGCAATGGGTCATACAATCAAAATATTGTGGCTATCTTTCCAGTCTGGAATTCTTTCTGTTCGTAAACAGCGCGTGTGAATTTGCGATTCTTTAGGGGCCCATATCTTAGGTTCTATTCATCTAAAAATATTCTGCATGGATCTTGGCCTAGTGATCATTTTTGTTCATATTAGAAGAATGGGTATACTTTAGCTGTCATACAGTACATCGTCAAAATTTTCAAAGTTACACACTTCCTGGAGCCCATCCAAATTGAGCTAATAAGTCGGCTTTTGTACATGTAGTCTATGGTGGGCTTTAAACGGTTTACAATAGCACCATTTATTCATGGGCGGTTCCTGAGAAAATCTCGAAAAACCATGATTTTTGGGTACCGAAAAAACGAATTGTGAAGATGGTCACTTCGATTCTTTCTATTCTTTGCAAATCTTCGAAATTTTTCAAATCAAATGTTCAAATGTTTGTTAAGCTTATGGGACTTAACTATGAGGTCATCAGTCCCTAAACTTACAAACTACTTATGAACTAGCTACAACTAAGGACGGCACAAATATCCATGCCCGCGGGGGGATTCGAACCCCCGACCGTAGTGGCCGTGCAGACCGTGACTGAAGCGCCTCAGTCCCCTCGGCCACCGCGGCCGGCCCGAAATTTTTACCATATGTTCTTATGATGATATTCTCGAGGCCGTTTTTGAATTTTTTCGATATCGTTATCCGTTACCGAGATCCAGAGGTTGAAATGTATCATAGTTTTGCACAAAATCCGATTTTTTGCCGTTTTAGCACTGTGAATCGCAAATAACTATCCATAGAAAATTCTTCAAATATTTACAATACAATCTGTAGATATTTTTCAGTTTTCTTTTTTCGTAAATCTTAGTCTGTTAGCAAGATACGGCCGAAAAACAGCTATATTTTGTCTATAAAAAGTGTGTATTGTGCTGAAAGACGGCGTTCGGACAGCTCTGAAACTTACCATGCGATTTCAAAAAAGGTACTCCGCAAAAAAAATTGATTTTTGTACATCTTAAAGACTGAAATCTTAGGTCGAAGAAGGGGTAATTTTTGTTTCCGTTTACTTTACAGTTATATGCAGCATCTGGTTTAGTGAACTATTACAACATACAAATATGCGTGTAATATCCGGTCTGACGTGTAATATGGCCGGCCGCGGTGGCCGAGGTGACTGAGGCGCTCCAGTCACGGTCAGCACGGCAAATACGGTCGGGGGTTCGAATCCCCCCTCGGGCATGGATATTTGTGCCGTCCTAGTTCGTAAGAAGTTCATAAGTAGTTTGTAAGTTTAGGGACTGATGACCCCGTAGTTAAGTCCCATAAGCTTAACAATCATTTGAACATTTGATTTGTGTAATATGGTTTTAACTAACGTAGCGAACGTACAGCAAGGGTTCTTCGTTTGACAGTGTTTAACAATGTTCTTTGAAATAGTTAAGCATGTTTAGCAATCATCTGAATGTGAAGCTCTTTTTAGAAATAAACTACTACATAGTCAATTTGGTCTCACGTTTGTACAAATGTATCAAGATATATAAAATACTCTCTAAGTTTTACTCACCATTGATTTCAGATTATACAAGCAGTACACTGTGATGTAACAGGAAAAAACGGATGCCGTGGTGGAGTAGCCGAGCGGTCTAAGGCGACTCGCTGTGGAGCGCGCGGTTGCTCGCCATCGGAGGTTCGAGTCCACCCTGGGGCATGGGTGTGTATGTGTTGTCCTTAGGTTAGTTTACCTTAGTTTAAGTAGATTGCAAGTTACGGACTGATGACCACGCAATTTTGTCCGATAGATTTACAAACAAACAAAAAGACAGGAATCAGCTGAAAAATGCTCCTGACGGAGCACAGAAAAGGCGAATATGTTCTCTGGCAAAGAGGTGTGGAACCAGCTGCCTCAATCCTCATTCCGACTTCCTCGCCAAAAATTTTGGCATACGAACATATTCGCGCTTTTTTCGGCTGAATGTTAGTTGGACAGAGACAGTGCAACGGGAAGAGAGAGCCATATATGATAGAGAAGAGAAAGTGTCAGTTCAGGAGAAAGGCACATGCTTGAAAACAGCAGTGGGAAGTGAAACAAGATGTCGGAAGTCAGGAACAGTAGCAACAACAAACGAAGACAGATGCAGATTGTAGCAATTGGAGCAAAAGAGAAAACAGTGGGAAACTGAGACGAATGGAGACCATACATAAATCATGAGCGTGTGGCTCTCCAGTTTTATAGCATGACAATTTTCCCAATTTTTCCCATCCCCAGTACCCGCGTACTAAAGTTTTCTGGTCTACAGGTCAAACCCCGAACAAACCATCCCCTTGTACATAATGTGTAAAGGAGACAATCGTGTTTGAAGACAATGAAAGCCAACTCTAAGTGAGAAAGAAAGGATACTGGCAACAGGACAGGAAGTGAATGGGACAACGTCAATGGGGCAGAGAGACGATGAAAATGGCAGAAACAGACAGCGGTGAGAAATCGCGAGGGAAAGGGATGAAGAAATTGAAAGTTTGACGCAGACAGAAAGCGGCAGAGGGAGGGACCGCAAACAAACGGACAGAGGCTTACATAGACACTGACAGTGAGACGACATTGTTGACTATGACAGCTTAACTGGGCAAAAGTATTTACAAAGTTATGCACTAAAAGTAATGATGGTCGCAGTACAGAGGATATAAAATGCAGAATGACAATGGGTAGAAAAGCGTTTTTGAAAAAGAGAAATTTGTTAACATCGAATATTGATTTAAGCCTAAGGAAGTCCTTTCTGAAGGCATTTGTATGGAGTGTTGCCTTGTATGGGAGTGAGACATGGACGATAAACAGTGCGGACAGGAAGAGGATAGAGGCTTTTGAAATATGGTGCTACAGAAGAATGCTGAAGATTAGGTGGGTGGATCGCATAACTAATGAGGAGGTACTGAACAGAATTGGGGAGAAAAGAACTTTCTGGCATACCTTGACTAAAAGAAGGGATAGATTGGTAGGACACATTCTTAGACATCAAGGAATTGTGAATTTAGCATTATAGGGAAGTGTGTGGGGTAAAAATCGCAGAGGAAGACCAAGAGATGGATACAGTAAGCAGATTCAGACAGATGTAGGTTGCCGTTCATATGTGGAGATGAAGAGGCTTGCTCAGGATAGGGTATTGTGGAGAGCTGCATCAAACCAGTCTCCGGACTGAAGACCACAACAACAACAACAACAACACTAAAAGTGCGCGAATATGTTCACATGCCAAAAGATTTGGTAGGAAGTCGGAATTAGGATTGAGGCAGCTGGTTCCACACTTTTGTGTCAGGGAACATATTCGCCTTTTCTGTGCTCCCGCAGGAGCATTTTTCAGCTGGTAAGGAAATTGACTCATTAACGAAACAAGCAGAGTCTTTCTGTAATGTACTCTCCTGGCCATTAAAATTGCTACACCACGAAGATGACGTGCTACAGATGCGAAATGTAATCGACAGGAAGAAGATGCTGTAATATGCAAATAATTAGATCTTCACAGCATTCACACAAGGTTGGCGCCGGTGGCGCCACCTACAACGTGCTGACATGAGGAAAGTTTACAACCGATTTCTCATGCACAAACAGCAGTTGACCAGCGTTGCCTGGTGAAACGTTGTTGTGATGCGTCGTGTAAGGAGGAGAAATGCGTATCATCAGGTTTTCGACTTTGATAAAGGTTAGATTGTAGCCTATCGCAGTTGTGGTTTATCGTATCGCGACTTTGCTGCTCGCGCTGGTCCCGATCCAGTGACTGTTAGCATAATCTGGAATCGGTGGGTTCAGGAGGGCAATACAGAACGCCGATCTGGATCCCAACGGCCTCGTATCACTAGCAGCCGAAATGAAAGGCATCTTATCTGCATGGCTGTAACGGATTGTGCAGCCACGTCTCGATCTTTGAGTCAACAGATGGGGACGTTTGCAAGACAACAACCATCTGCACGAACAGTTCGACGATGTTTGCAGTAGCATGGACAATCAGCTCGGAGACCATGGCTGCGGTTACCCTTGATGCTGCATCACAGACCTGTGATGGTGTACTCATCGACGAACCTGGGTGCACGAATGGCAACACGTCATTTTTTCGGACGAATCCAGGTGGCATCCATGTTTGGCGACATCGCGGTGAACGCACATGGGAAGCATGTATTCATCATCGTCTTACTGGCGTATCTCCCGGCGTTATGGTATGGGGTGCCACTGGTTACACGTCACGCTCACCTCTTGTTCACATCGAGAGCACTTTGAACACTGGCAGTTACATTTCAGATGTGTTACGACTCGTGTCTCTACCCTTCATTCGATCCCTGCTAAACCCTACATTTCACGAGGATAATGCACGATCGCATGTTGCAGGTCCTGTACAGGCCTTTCTGGATACGGAAAATGTTCGACTGCTGCCCTGGCCATCACATTCTCCAGATCTCTCACTAATTGAAAACGTCTGGTCAATGGTGGTCAAGCAACTGCCTCGCCACAATACGCCAGTCACTATCTGTATGAACTGTGGTATCGTGTTGAAGCTGTATGGGCATCTGTACATGCACACGCCATCAAAGCTCTGTTTGACTCAATGCCCAGGCATATCAAGGCCTTATTACGGCCAGAGGTGGCTGTTCTGGGTACTATTTCTCAGGATCTATGAACCCAAATTGCGTGAAAATGTAATCACGTGCCAGTTCTAGTATAATATATTTGTCCAATGAATACCCGTTTATCATCTGCATTTCTTCTTGGTGTAGTAATTTTAATGTCCAGTATTGTAGTTTGGTATATCAGTTCTAAAATTATTGGATTATTTGTTGTTCACACTTGTTGGGTGGGCATGGATGTGGGTACATTGCTTAGCAGAATGTGAATAAAACATCGGTTTTCCAGTAAAGTAATTTATTTAATAACTTTTAACAGACAGTGATATTCTCTTGGTGTTTTACCAGATGTACAGTGTCTTGAGGGCGATCTTGCCACAGCGTTCCGTAATGTGGCGTTCCGTAATACGGGAAGCAACAAGCAGCGGCCCCAATTTCACTGCCAAGCGTTGTTACTGCATCTCACCAGTAACTTCGCGCCAGACGGAGAACGCGGGGTATTCTGTAGCCGTCGCGGCCACCAACTCGATAATTGTTGTAGTAATACCTCGGGTATGGTGTCCATATGTTTCTCACCCTCTTAAGTCCTGAGTGTCTCTGTGACCAGCAGGACAGGTCGAAACAGCGACCTGCAAACTCCATTGGACATTCGCCTTCTACATCTACATACATACCCCGCAATCCACCGTAAGGCGCGTGGCGGAGCGTACACCGTACCACTACTAGGCATTTCCTTTCCTATTCCACTCCCAAACAGAACGAGTTACCCACAATTGTTGATTTTTGTAATCTGATGCTTGTATGGAAGAAGCAAAATTTAATTTTTAAAGTGAGATCCTACTTTCAATATCGCTATATTTATGTAAACGTCAGACATCGGCAGATAAATCCCCAAAGGGAATAAAATTATATTATAATATATTAAATTTTTACGAGAGTGCTATTTACTGTCCGTTTAAAAGAATAACCTGAATTTTGCACTTCCTTTCTTCGATGAAATGGAACGAGCTACATACAAAACACTTTGCACAAGTGCTGGTTTATCTACTTGGTGCAAGGTTATTAAACACTTTGGAGTCAGTCCGAAGAATTTCCTCTTACCGTCACAAACGATTGCAACTCCTTTCCCACCGCAACTCGAACGCCTGAATGGCAGTCATATGTAGTTTGAAACAGGGGCGACCACAACTCGAACGCTTTAATGCGGTTGCAACCGCAACTCGAACGAAGCTATTTTCATTAATAAATTATCCCCTCACAAAGATTCTGTGCTCTCTGAGAAAAATAGTGTGCTGGCTGTTCATGTTTCTCTTGAGAGCTTTTAATATAAATTGTATATTCTCTTAAAAATGATTTATATTTATGCAATAACTCAATTAACCTCAAGAAGTTACCATTGTCTGGCTGTCCTAAATGGTAACTACTCCACCTCAAAGGGAAATTTCGTGAGGCTAAAATTAACATCTAAAACTCATTTTAGTAGCTCACTTAAAAAATCTCTTTCTTTCAGAATTAGTTTCCGGAATGTGGACTCGACACTGCCACCTACTAGGCTTTGTTCAAAGTATCTCCATGGTAAATAATTATTTTTATGCAACTTACTGATCAAGAAGAGTAGAGTACCATATAGCTCTTTTCAAGTTGTTTTCGTGTAATAAGAGCCTTCATATAGATGTAACAGACTTCTTGTGATCATGGTGAAATAATAAGCATGGTCAACAGACAAGATTTTTGTGGCTGTCACTCCACACTAACGAATCTCGTTTTTACTTCAAACTAGTTGTTAGAGTAATTAAAATAAGACAGTCTTATTTTAGTTATTAGAATTTTCACGATCGCTGTTCAAAAAAAAAATCTTTCAAACATTACTGTTGTTAGAGTATTTGGAATACAAGTGATATTTGGTAAATTTTCGACATTGTTTGTCTCCAAATTGTTGTACTGTTCGAAAGACAATATTTGAAATGCCTTTTCTAATAATCATATCTTTATTACTGGTATTAAATAAATATGGCCATTTTCTGGGATCACTTGGATTCCAGTGACAGTCGCTCAGACTTTTGTTCACTTACCTCTTCTTAGACAGGTGGCAAAACACCCGTAGCAGATGCAGTCAGTTTAGGCTTTTGGTCACAAGTTTCTGCTTCTGCTGATGTTGAAGGTTACTTACATTCGAAACTGGATTATCTTTTGGTTTTCAAGCTTTAGGTTTTTTGAAGCTCTTCCACAAATTTTTCATCACGTTTACATTTTGCTGATCGCTTCGGTGCACCAGATTTATGTGGATCAACAGAAATTATTCTGGAAATAAATATTTAAATCATCTATAAAATATTGTTACAAGAATAAGGAAAACTTGAGATGTCAGCAAGACACATCCATTTTGATAACATGAATCAATTGTTCCATTTCTCTCCTAGCTCTAACTGGACAAGTAGTCGTTCAACAACAAGATGCTCAAGATGGATTACTACATACTTCAATGTGTGAACTGATGCTCCTATCTAACATTCACAATCACCCGACCAGTCACCATTCACAAAACTCAGATGTTTCACCACCATGTCCTATTACCAATTACAATATGTCAAGTACAGATATGCAGAGGTGTTATATATCAACTATCATTTCTACACTTTCAACTACCATTTTTAAACTTTCAACTACCACATTCACACTTTCAAGTACAATATCTGCACTTTCAAGTACCATATGTACACTTCCAACTAACTGTAGTAGGTTTCTTGTTGGTTGACGCCATAATTGACAGAATGGAGGAGTTTCTTTCTTTAACCATGGGCTTGAGTTTGGATCTCAACTCAGGTTTGGCACGGCTGAGCAGCTGAGTGCATTGAGGCGCGCTATGCTACTATACGCAAGACTGTTCCCCGTCAGGGGTTCGAATGCCCCCTTGGGCATGGATGTTTGTGCCGTCTTTAGTATAAGCTAGTTTGTAAGTAGTTTGTAAGTTCAGGGACTGATGGCCCACAGCTAAGTCTCATAAGCTTTACAAACAACAATAACAACATCAGGCCAAGGGTATGAATAAAACAGCGGTTCAGTATGCATACATTTATTGCTTGAAGCTTACAAATGTGTTATTCATACAGTCACTTGAACCCATGCCCTCTGAGCTCACTACCTGCAATCAGTTGATGTCACACTGCCTGTAGTCACAGGTGGTGTCCATGGTACTGACGTCTCTCGTCGTCCATGTTGAACCTCCCGAGTGAGTATTAAGCTTAGCTGCCGGGTGTTGTCTCGTGGACGTCAAGGCTCAGCAGGGCCCTCGTGTGGCACCATGCGACAGTAGCTAGTGCTGGCATTTGGAGCTGCATGCTGTAAGCTTCAGCTGGGACCTGAACCTGTGCTGGATCTGCTAGTGCCTGGCTCCCTCATGGAGCAATCACGTTATCCCTGCTGTTTGCTCTGCCATGCGCCCTGCCAACAAACTCCTAATGACTCTGTCTGTGACTTTGCTTCTGACTGTCTCCATGGCTCTGACTGCCAAACTAGACTCTCCTCTTGTATTAATCTAAGCAAGGACAACCCTGTCAGATGTTCCCCTGTGAGTTTCCAAACTCCTATGACGGTTTCATGTTGCCTAATGTGGCCAACTTCACTGTCTTTGCTCAGATACTACTGCGCCACCCAGCAAGTGTCTCTATTTTTACTTCCCTACATGCACATTGCGAAGGCTGCTACTACAGCTATGCCTGCTCACATCACTTTCTCCTTGCGCCACAAGGCGCCCTTATTCTACATAACATATGCTTTCATCACAGCACTACTTTCACCCAACACATTTGTCAATCTTATGAAGTTCACTACTTTTTATATCTTCTGCCTACTACATTTCATACATACACTTACAACTACCATATTTACACTTTCAGCTGCCATATTGATGACCACATAATAGATACACATAGCTTCATGTATCATATTCATATCTTCAGCTACCATAAATAAAGGTTCATCTACTATACGTAAAGTGTCACCTACCACACAAAGTTTCAACTACCCAAGCCACATATCAGTGGTCTTCTAATTATGCTTACTTTTATATTCGTACTTTCTCATCGTCAGTCAGTTCCTACTTTCTTTTCTGGCGTGGATTGCTTATAGGCAATTTGAGGAAGGTGCAAGTGGCAGGCAAGTGTGCTGACTGAGACACGATGCACTCAAAACAGAACACTCTTTTATATTACACAGGAATTCTTCCATGGTAGAAAAAAAAGAACATAATAGTACTTATCTTTTCACAGTCACTGCTGGTTCATGAAAACAGTAATTAAAATCAGACTTGTTACAATGTCCTGTTCGTATCTAACTGAACATTCAATGGCCGGCCGCAGTGGCCGAGGAAACTGAGGCGCTTCAGTCACGGTCTGCAAGGCCACTACAGTCGGGGGTTCGAATCCCCCTCCCCCTTAGGCATGGATATTTGTGCCGTCCTTAGTAGTAGTTAGTTCATAAGTAGTTTGTAAGTTTAGGGACTGATGACCCGTAGTTAAGTCCCTTAAGCTTAACAAACATTTGAACATCCAATGGTAGGCAAGATATCCGTGCCATGCCAAGTCTATACAATACAAGTATAACTTAAAACAGTCTGCAGCAGGTTCAAATGTTCAAATGTTTGTAAAGTCTATGGGACTTAACTACAGGGCTATCAGTCCCTAAACTTACAAACTACTTATGAACTAACTAAGACTAAGGACGGCACAAATATCCATGCCCGAGGGGGGATTCGACCCCCCGACCGTAGTGGTCGCGCAGACCGTGACTGGAGCGCCTCAGTCTCCTCGGCCACCGCGACCGGCTCTGCAGCAGGCCACATGCTAATATAGATAGTTATTTCTGTAGTCCACTCTTCCAGGGCACGTCTACCACACGACTCACTTTTCACTCCACATAGCTCGCTTAGCTAACGTCGGTTGGCGGTGGCGCTATGAACTTCTGGAGGTCGTGGCGGCCACCTTGCGATCTCATTGGAGGCTGCTGGCAGCGACAGTCTCTTACTTCTTCTTCCGTTGTGTGGTGCCAACCTTGCCTTGGTGGTTAGGACACCACACTTACCAGTGGTCTTTCTAACTGAAGAACCATGTAACACCTAATCAATCCAGTCGCTGCAATGGCCTTTTCACACTTGATCAGTCTTTTTGAATTTTCACCTAGTCTCATAGCCTTGAAAAACAGAAAAGTCCTACTCAGAAGGTTCTGAGTCCTTACACCAATTAACTGATACAGCTCGAACTTGCAAATGGTGTCGAATGTATATTGATTCTAGCACATCTTCCAACCAGTAGAACCAGATGCCTTATGATCCCCAGCAAAACAATAAGTAAGAATGTCTTTATATGACTAAACAGGTAATGTTTCAATCTGAATATGGAAGAATCCTAGATTCTTTATACTCCATTTCAAACAATGCGAATAATGTACTGAAATTTGAAATTCACTTTACGCTGCAAAACCACCAGTAATGCATTTTAGGCAGCTGCAAACAAGCAACTGATACAACGAAATACTGCATTATGGGTCGGTTTTAGCACTATGTGAGCCATCAAACTTGTGAATCTTCTGCTGCACTAGGGCGGAGTATGTCATAAGACCTAGAGTGCCTAGTTAGGTTTGAACATGGTTAGTTAGTTGGTGCATTATGACTATGACCGTTTTCTACCTTACTCATTTGCTCATGCGAACTTAAGTAGAGTGAGTCGCCTGCTACATTGCATTTGTTCCTTTTTTTCTAACCATTTCCACCAGTTTACAAATTTTTCCGAAAGTTGAAAATTATTTTGTGGCGTCAAAATTATTTGTAAACGCTTAATTTATTGGATACTAATAGTGGAATAAACTAATCTCTTAAAAATATTTTCAAATTAAGCATGAAACTCTTGAACCAAATGAGAGTTACGTGTTACTTTTACTAGATGAGAATATGACATGGGAATTTTGTCATTCATTTTTAATGTATGCATTTGCTGTATTAATTCGTACACTAACAAGGTAATTTTGAAGTGTTTAATGTACATATATCCTGTGAATTACAAACAGAGATTGTTGTTGTTGTTTGGTTTTGGAAGGGACTAAACAGCGACGGTTATCAGTCCCTACAAACAGAGAGAGGTATAAAAGGTGTCAAAAAGGTACTTCTGCATAAGAACTGGTCGCCTCAGTGCGTAATGTCATTATAGCTATGCTAGAGCTTTGATTTCACGAAGGCAGTGGAATTGGCCTTGAAGCGGATTACCTGGGGCACTCAAATAAGGCGTCTGAAAAACAACTGTTTCATTTTTCTAAAGGCCAATTCACACTGTCCGTCACGTCACGTCACGTCACCGTCCGTCAGAACATTCCGCAATGTATTTCTAATGGCGGCATTCACATTGTCCGTCACCGGACCGTCACGTCACGTCAACGTCCGTCAAGCTTTCTCGAGAAGAATGTTTTGACGGAACGGCCGTCTGCTAACATCGGAAGTTAACCTATTTTCGTCACACGAATTACGTGTTGCAGTCGACGATTGCACTTTTTATATCCAAATGTGTCTTATTCATCTTTGTGTTGTTGTTGTACCTCGTTTTAGGGGTAAATCTCCAATGTTTCATGACGACTTAAATATTTTTGTCAATTGACAAAATCGAGGTCGGATATCTGAAACCAAAAAATGGTTTATGTTACGTAACATTGTAACAGAAACGACTGAAGCAAACTGTTTATTTGAATAGGATTGAAATTTGATTACGCATTTTTCATTAAATAACACTTTAAATGAAAACGTCAGTTCTAATGAAAGACAGTTGTTTACGACGGTATTAACAATGTCAGCGAGCAAATCGTAATGGTTAAAGTATACAGGCGCTATTTATGCTCTTAACAAGTATGGTTTGACGTCTTCATATTTTTTTTTTATTTTTTCGCTTGAAAATAGATATCGATGTTTTGAAATGTTGTTTCAGTTCCCAGAAATTTGGCCAAAAACATACACTGTAAAGTTTTCTTTGGCCGTTAATAACATTTAGCGTTGTTGTTCCCCCTTTCTAGTATTAACCTATGACTTTCTACATAACAGATCGCCACTCATAACCTCACTTTCAACACCGTGTATTGAGATGGACGAATTGACGTGACGGATACGGACGGACAGTGTGAATACAACTTGCCGTGACGGTTCCGTGACGTGACGTTGACGTGACGGACAGTGTGAATTGGCCTTAATAGTCAGCACAATCAGTTTTTCTTTTCTTAAATATACGTAATCATGCTCAGTCTAATACTTATATTTCTCTCGATCTGTCGATATTAAGCGAAAATTCTTAACTAGAAAAAACAACCTAACAAGCCAAAGACATTTAAAAAAACTATTATTTTTGTATGGGGACAAAATCAGTAAGTTGTGGTAGTGGGAAACGGCGTTATGAAAGCGGATTTCTATAATTGAATTTGGAGTCTTTACATGACCAACCAAAACAGGACTCCGGTATTGTCAGCCCATGTAAAGGCCAATTCACACTGTCCGTCACGTCACGTCACGTCACCGTCCGTCAGAACATTCCGCAATGTATTTCTAATGGCGGCATTCACACTGTCCGTCACCGGACCGTCACGTCACGTCAACGTCCGTCAAGCTTTCTCGGGAAGAATGTTTTGACGGAACGGCCGTCTGCTAACATCGGAAGTTAACCTATTTTCGTCACGCGAATTACATGTTGCAGTCGACGATTGCACTGTTTATATGCAAATGAGTTTTATTCATCTTTGTGTTGTTGTTGTACCTTGTTTAGGGGTAAATCTCAAATGTTTCATGGCGACTTGAATATTTTTGTCAATTGAGTGTCCCACTAAAATCGAGGTCGGATATCTGAAATCAAAAAATGGTTTATGTTACGTAACATTGTAAAAGAAACGACTGAAGCAAACTGTTTATTTGAATAAGATTGTAATTTGATTACGCATTTTTCATTAAATAACACTTTAAATGAAAATGTCAGTTCTAATGAAAGACAAAAAATCAGTTGTTTACGACGATATTAACAATGGCAGCGAGCAAATCGTAATGGTTAAAGTATACAGGCGCTATTTATGCTCTTACAAGTATGGTTTGATGTCTTCATATGTTTGTTTTATCTCTTGAAAATAGATGTCGATGTTTTGAAATGTTGTTTCAGTTTCCAGTAAGTTGGCCACAAACATACAGTGTAAAGTTTTCTTTGGCCATTAATAACATTTAGCGTTGTTGGTCCCCCTTTCTAGTATTAAACTACTACTTTCTACATAACAGATCGCCACTTATAATCTCACTTTCAACATCGCGTATTGAGATGAACGAATTGACGTGACGGACACGGACGGACAGTGTGAATACAACTTGACGTGACGGTTCCGTGACGTGACGTTGACGTGACGGACAGTGTGAATTGTCCTTAATTGGGTTGATTGCTGAAATAGCGAAGCGAAGGTTTTCTAACATCCTTGGTTATAGGCAAGTTTTCGATTATTTTTAAGCAAGCATTAAGTGAAGTATCTTTGCGTGGCCACCACTGTGCGGACTATTTTCTTTGCAGGGATGTGTGGGTGTGTTGTCGAGTCTTCTGTCAAAACATAGTGCTGTGATGCCTGAAGTGTATGTTTAAACTAAAAGCATTGACCGTGTTTGAAATGGTGAACACTTGCTAAAAGGAGTTTAATAATACCACCTGAATTATTTAACATCGAAGATTAGAGTGAAAATGAATAACACCGAAATTGAAAGGGGAGAAGAGTCCGTCAGTAGTGGAGTAGACGAAAATATAAACTTGACATCGCACAGCAGAACGCATTTATTAAATTCTCTCAAAATAAACAGAATTCCTCAGTTTGTGGCAGCTTTTGTAGCCACTATTGGCGCTTTTGCAATGGGTACGATTATGGCATGGACTGCACCAGCCAGCAGGGAACTGCAATCTAAATTCAACTTTAGCCTCTCAGAAGTGTCATGGATTGGTTCATTTGTAGCCCTTGGTGCTGCAGCAGTTGTGTTACCAATTGGATATTTAACTGATAAGTTCGGGCGCAAATTGACCATGCTGGTATTAGTTATACCATTCGTTGCAGGCTGGGCTGTTATCTTGTGGTCAAAATCTTGGGAAGCTTTATGCGCTGGACGTTTCATACTCGGAATGGCTGGTGGAGCTTTTACTGTAACTGTACCAATTTATATTGGTGAGATAGCCGATACTGAAGTACGGGCAATTCTCGGTAGTTTCTTTCAGTTAATGGTGGTTGTTGGTGTCTTATTTGTGTACATTTTAGGTCGGGAATGTAGTTTGTTTTGGATGAGTGCTGTATGTGGTCTTGTTCCAATCATCTTTGGTGCTGCCTTTGTTTTTATGCCAGAGACACCGGCATACTATTTACGAAAAGGCAAGGAAGATGCGGCAAGAAAATCACTTCTTTGGCTGCGTGGAAGTGCATGTGATGTGGAACAAGATGTAGCGCAGATGAAGCAAACTGTGGAAAACAGCTCAAGGACAAGACCATCTGACGCTCGAAGTGCTACCAAGATGTCATTATTTATTGCACTTGGACTTATGACATTCCAGCAGCTGAGTGGCATTAATGCCATTATATTTTACACAACTGACATATTCCATGCAGCAGGAAGCACAGTCGAACCCAGTCTATGTACTATTATAGTTGGCATCATGCAAGTAGGGGCAACACTTTGCTCATCATTAGTTATTAACCGATTAGGTTGTCGTATTTTGCTGCTTACTTCAGGATTTGTGATGGCAGCTTGTACATACACACTTGGAGTATTTTTCCATCTACAGGACAGATATGGTATAGACTCTGTTAGAGATATTGATTGGTTGCCATTGGCCAGCCTTTGTCTTTACATTGTGGTTTTTTCTATTGGCTTTGGACCTGTTCCTTGGATGATGATGGGTGTCCTTTTTCCACCTCATATAAAGGGGCTTGCAAGTTCCATTACTTGTTTAGTCAATTGGATTTTAGTATTTATGATTACAAAATTTTTTGCAGACCTTTTAGTGTTTGCTGGCTCTGCGTCAACATTTTGGCTCTTCTCATTAATAACTGCAATTGGCACAGTCTTTGTTTTCTTTGTTGTTCCAGAAACTAAGGGGAAATCTCTGGAGGAAATTCAACAAGAGCTATCAGGTGTTGAAAGTTAACTTAATACCTTTGCATCTCGTCTGAGAACTGACAGGAGGCTATATCACTTAGGCCTATATAATAGGTGATGATTAATGCAGCTGTGTATATCAAAGAATTGGCTACTTCACCAAGATATGCCCCAGTCACTTTATACTATCATCTGCCTTGGAAGTTTAACTTGATGTGTAAGGCTTTCAACTACTTATTCCACATTAATAATTGTTAGAATTTGCCAAAGAACAGTGAACTCTTTAATTTCAATTATTCTACTTAAGTATACTTACCTATTTAGAATTACATTAAGTTCAAATTCTGCCTGCTGGCACCTTCTCCTAAATGATGGATCTCAAAATGTGTATGAATATCTCACAAACATTAGTATGGTAGTAATAGACCACCTACCGGTACTTCTCAAATACATGTTTATATAGTTCAAAATGTTCATGGGTAAATTAGTGCTGTAATTATGTATATTTTCCACCAACTGGCCCTTAAGTGTGTAAAAATTCAGCATAGTATATTGTTACACTACAAACATTTATAACATGTGTAATTTATAATTTGTGAAGGAGATAAGGATTGCAAACTTAGTACATTTTCCTTTAGATATGTATGTATAAATATAGCCTACTTAAGTTGACTTCTGAGTGAATGTTACTGTGATAATTTCAAGGAATGATACTGGCAACTATAGAGTCTATAATTGTGTTACTGTGAAACCTGGTGAGAGATGAAAAATGAAATGATAACACTTCCCTGTCAGCATTATGAATGCTATATAATAAAGAAGTGCTAGTATAACAATTTCCAGCATTACTTTTTTAATAATGACTGCCAAGTATCTGTTGGGCATTGATAAGTTTATTCTGTACTGTGTAAATATTTTCCTGTATGATTTATACACATGATAAATTTATCAACCTAATTCATAAGATAGCCTACATTGAATACTCCCAGAAACTTTACTATATTTTTGATTGTTGCAGTAGCAAATGATCACAATATTAGAACAGAATAAGATTATCATTTTTATATGATAAGTTTAAGTGTGCACTTGCCAACCCATTTAGGCTGCACGAGAATCATTTTATATGGTGAACATTCCCGAAGTTGCAAAAAGCCCTATTAAACAATGGAAAGCCCATGTTAGATATCAACAGTATTATATCGATATATTACAACTAGCCTAAAGACAGTCGCTGAGGCACGGGCAGGCACATAGAAAAGACAATCACAATCATATGACTAAAGCGTTTGGGTGTAGCCTTCATCAAGAAAAGAACATATAGGCTGTGCATTTATAAATCATACTGAGGCAAGTCAATAATGGAGGATAGATAACAACTCATCCTAAAGAGGCTCACTGAGCTGCTGACAGGCACGAAAAATAGACAATCACATTCACAGAGCTTAAACTTTCAGCCGTGGCCTTCATCAGAAAAAGAAACCCATACATTCATACAATCAGACAGACAGCTATAAACGCACAACCACCATCCATGGCGACTCCAGTGCCACAATCATCTAAACTGTGAGTGAGGTGGGCAGTGGAGGGGCAGGATGCCGGGTAAGGGTGGGGTGGAAAGTTCTGTGTTGCATGATGGATTGTAGACTATAATAGATGGGAATTTGAATTGTGGCATTGAATACAGTGAAGGGATGGGGTGGGAGAGGGGGGGGATTTGAAATGATAAAAGTAATAACGGTAGTGAAGCAGCCGTTGAAATCCAGAGTGCTGTGTTCAGTTGCATGCTGTGCCACAGGGTGGTCCATCCTGCTTTTCACCACAGTTTGGCGGTGCCATTCATCCTGATGGGCAGCTGGTTTGTCGTCATACCAATATAAAATGCTATGCAATTATCAGGGTTGGTAAATCACAGGTGGCCCGACCTTTGATAGATAGGATAAGCCTGTGACAGGACTGGAATAGGAAGTGCTGGGCACATGGATATGATCCCTGTGGTAAGGGGTTGGAGTTGGGACTGGTATGGGAATGGAATAGGATATTGTGCAGATTTGGTGGGCGATGGAACATCACTTTAGAGGGGTCAGAAGGATCTTGGGTAGAATGTTTCTAATTTCACGGCATGATGACAGATAATCAAAGCCTGATGAAAGATGTGAATTAGTTATTGCAGTCGGGTGTGGTACTGGGTGACAAGGACACTCCTTTGTGATTGGTGTTGGAGGAGGATTGGTAGTATGTAGGGATATGGTAGGGGAAATCTGTTTGCGGACTGCTATATCTAACCCATGTACATGAAGTGTCTTACTATACTGAGAGACATATGTCTTTGATGCAAACTCACTGCAGTTTGGGGGATAAGTGTGCATATAAAGACTGGCGTAGGAACATCCTATGATTTTGGAAACACGAGGTGTGGTCACTTGACACGAAAGACAGATCTAGGAGAAAACTTTCATGTTAATTAGCTACGAGAAAATCAAGAATGTAATTATGTGTTTGTGACTTCACCATTGTCATTGACTGGATGCAGGTGAGTAGCTGCTGGTTGTTGTGGACCTCCTCCCTACTTCATCCTTCATACTGCTGATCCTACCATCAAATTGCATTCAATACCATCACTCTGATTACTGCTAGCCAGTTGCAAGGCAACTGCTGATAAGTGTGGTGGGATGGTATGAGTAGTAGTTTGTTTGTATCTTAAAGTATTTGCACTAGTTATCTGTTGTTGGAATGATCACAATGGACTCAGTTCAGTAACACATTGACTGCCACAATGAAATCAGTCAGAGGTGCACCAGAGCCGCCTGCTGTGGCTGCCGCCGGCCACACGGCTGCCAACGTGTAAACACACTGTCAGTGGCTCATTACAGTGGGTGTGAATATATATCCCCCACTCCTCCCTTCCCATGAGTAACTTTCCACAATGAAACCAAACTACAAGCAAGTACAGCATATATATATATATATATATATATATATATATATATATATATATATATATATATATAAATTTTGAAAACAACTGACTTACACCTCAAATGGACAGATCAGAAACGTTAGCTCTCTGGAGTGAAACGTTAGCTCTCTGGAGTGGAGCTTACACATTAGTATTAGTATATATATATATATATATATATATATATATATATATATATATATACTAATACTAATGTGTAAGCTCCACTCCAGAGAGCTAACGTTTCTGATCTGTCCATTTGAGGTGTAAGTCAGTTGTTTTCAAAATTTATCCACAAACCCAAAAAGTCCTGGGATTGCCTAGGGATCAAATCTGCACAGTTTAGATTTGTATCCTGGCACTTTACCCCTAAGATACTGAGTAACGTAATTCAAAATTGTGACATATTCATAAAAAATGCCTTTAGGTTCTTTACAAGCTGCAGTGTAAATGTTATTGCTGCTTATTTCATTCACAGAAATTAAAGCTGTGGTATTCACAACCTCCATAACAACATATACTAAAGTTGTGACATATTTGTAGAAAATAGCTCAATGTTTTTGGCAAGCTAGAATGTAAGCTAATTCGGCAGAAGTGCTACCTACTGAAGGCAAGCCCCCTAAGTGATATACATGTATCAAATGAGCAATGACAAAAGATCAGCAGATTGAAATGTATAAGCAAATAAAAATTATGGATTGCAGGCAAGTCGGAGAAGGTATTGCTGGAGATCATCATCTTAAGAAAGGCGCATCAAAACCACTCACTACGTGGGTGTAACAGTTTTTATTTTACTTGCACAGTTTACACTGGTCTTTAAATTATAACAAATAAAAATTATTGCTGAAAGTAATGTGTTCAGTTTCCCATAATAATAATAAAATTAATTGTTACACCCATGTAGTGACTGGTTTTCATTGCGCTTTTTTTGTTCATAGTCTGGTAGTAATCTGTATTCGCCACAGAGTTCTATAAACTTATTGATAGCTGACAATTTTGGGATTAATTCATGCCATGTGAGAGAAATAAATATGAAAGGGGACAACTGAAGTCCACCGATTCAACCTGTCAGCTTTGACCAATCACGTCACATCTGAGTTAAAGACGATAGTTTGTTTCCAAGCAGAACATAGATATAGATTACAATTTTGTGTTTAAAAAGTGATCTGTAGCTTCTCTATCATAGTTGGGTATAGGGTAACATAGAGGTGTGGTTTTTTTCCCCCACAAGTGAGCGCTGAAGGCGCCTATTTTTGGGCTGAGACTTGTGATTGATGGTACATTCTATTTAGGTGATCTGTAATTTACGAGGATAATTACAGATTATTTATTATCTACAATACAGTAGTATTACGATATTATCCCATATGTTTATATTCATTAATAGAGTTTGTTTTGCTAGTTGGTATATCTATGTAGTGTGTCTTGTGAGACAGACCACATGTCTTTAAGTGAAGTGTTAGTGCAGTTAGGAGAGGATGAATGCCAAGGACGGAGGTAGCTACGAGAGAAAATATGCAGGGACTAAATGGGTGGAAAAGAATGGAAAATACAGCTTTGCAACATGGGACAGAGTGAAAGGGGAAGGTATAGAGAATGGGAAAGCTGTGGCAAACAAAGAGGGTGTGGAACATGAAATAGGTTGAGTACTAAGCTAGTGGGTGGGTACAGGTGGTGTGGTAACAGTAGGTTGAGACCAAAATAATTTTAAAATTAGAAATGTAGTCAAAGAGGGTCATTGACAGTATCGAAGAAGTTGGAACTGTTCAATGAGATTTTGATATTTGCTATTACTGGGTGATCTATATTGTATCACAGAACTTAAGGAACCATTCTCATTGCTAGTGCCACTTTCTTAGTGTCTTGTACTACTTCCCATACTATCGTATTCCTCTCCTTGAGGATTGTTAAACAGATCATGTAAGAAACAAGATTGACAGTCAGTTTGCTCTGGAGGAAGTTCTCTTTATAGCTGGTACTAGCCGGCGAAGTTTCACACCCTTACTTGTAGGGTAACCACTAGATGGTGTTCCATTCACTGAAACTTGGGGCACTCTCATCTGAACTCAGCATACCCAGCCCCTCAGTGACTTGCTACTGTGCGGTGTCTGTGGAGCACAGTGTTGGTACTGCATCGAGTTCTCATGATGAATGTAACTGTAGATGTAGTAAGTGGTCAGTTCCTGAACTAAAACTGTCAGCTTTCGCATCCACGGTGAAGACAGGTTAGCCTATGGATTTTTTTAAAATTCAATTTAATAACAATATTTGTGACAAATCATGTCGCTTTTAAATGAAATCACTTCTGCCACTTAACAAAGGTTTTATTATATATCACTATATTGATTTTGTGTGGCATTGGAACCAGAAATGTTTAGACAACAACTTGCAAGGCACAATGTGACATTTGATAAACACAGTTTTAAGATTGCACTCAGAACTGACTCCACATGTGAAATCATGATAATGAGATAAACAATTAAAACTTAGTCAAATGGTGGCAGTGATTTCACTTTAAAAGTATAAGCTCAGCATTTCTCACTGCTTCACTGAGTCTGTTACATTTCTGCTTGTAATCTGTATATTCTTTGATATCGGACGGGCCTAGATACTACTTGGAGGCATCTTATTCTTCAGCAACGCCATGAATGATGATTCATAATGAAGTCCTTTCTTTCTCCTGGTTATTTTAGATTTCGAGTCAGCGACATCCTCTCTGTTTGTTTTGAGCAAGAAACTGGTTTTCTCAGGGTAGAGTTTTAAGTGTGACCCTTTCTTTCTTCTTCTTCTTCTAATGCTATAGCAATTAACAGTTATGTCTCTCAATAACAATTTGTCTAATAAATATCACTAAATTTTCCAACACACGCAAAGATCATACATTCCATCAACCACTCAAATAACAAGTATAAACAAACAGCATCTAACCATAATATATTGCTGGTTATCTGCAAATATAAATATGGAAACCTTAAACCATTGCGAGAACAAATATTGTTCTAATAAAGTGTACAGTACAAACCATTAAATAGATTGACAGCTTGGAAACTAACTATATATTTGGATGTAATGACCATCTGATGTGTGTATAACTTATAATTATGGTACTCATGAAATTCGATGTATGCTTGACAATGTCATTTTCACAGATTACCTGAAGATGGTGGTTATGCCAAAATAGGTCCTATCATAATAAATAATAGTTTTATTTAAAGCAGCAATTGATTTTATTATGTAATGTCTTAAAACGATATACATAGTGGTGCAGGTCCAAGAGACACCAAAAAACAATATTTATTATATTATTGAATAAGAAGTTCAAAATGGTCTTTGACCACAGTGTGAAGTGAACCCGAGTTCTCAATGATGATCCAGACTCACATGCACCAAATACTATACTGATCACACCTAAATTCACTTCATCATAACTGACAGAGTTAACCTCGTTCAAGGTCAATGATGGTGGCTTAATGTACACATTCATTTTGCTTCTTGCTCCAATTATTGAACTGTAAAAAAGTGCTCTTGTACACTGTAACTATAGTCGAACATCATTTAATCTGGATGACTTGCGACCCGATCCAGTGTGGATAAAAAATCCAGATAATTGAATAAATTGCAAAATCTGGTTATTCCTAAAAAAAGTTTTTTGTACTATTGTAATACTAATTTAACGACTAGAAAACAATGTTTTCATATTGTACAGTATCAGTTCTTTTGATTTCTTCAGCCATTTTTGCACAGCAAATACTTGCATTTGCTTGATGATCACACTCAGGTTGTTGCTCAATGTTAGCACATATTCAAGAAACACAAAGACTTCAGTTTGACAGTCCCACGTGTGATTCTTAACTGTCATCTCCCAGGCCATCACTTTCTTCTCTCACACTTTGAATGATTTAATCATCATGGAGAATTTGGAATTCAGGGTCTAAAGAACCGCAAGCAAGCTAGTTACCTGTGTCTCCTGAACTGCATCCTGAACATCTAGGAATTTTTCACTGGATATTTCTTTTATCCCCGAGAAATGATGTCCTCTGCCACTTTCCTTTGTCTTCTTCCTTTTTACATAACTTTTTACATTTATTCCAATTTTTTCCATAATGCAGTTGTCTCCACCAAATTCCATTTCTCTGCTATCATATAAAATATATTTTAAATTCAATTTTTGGTACTGAACCACACCACCTTCCTATTCACAGTCTTCTATCAAAAATTTTCTCAATACTTTTTTTGTGTAATATCACTCATAGTCCAGGCCCTTTACGCATTGAACAGGAAAAAATTAGGGGAAGTTGAAACCTTTTGAAATAGTCTCAGTTTGATGGCCTAGTTAACATATTAAAAGTCCTGGAAGCTCCAGCCTCTGTAATCACGGTTATGATATCATCAATATGGCCGACCTAAGAATCTGTGCTGTAATTATTGAACGTCTATAAATTCCCACAGAATTAACATAAAAAGGTTCTTTTTGCACCAAATTACTGAGGAAGGGGTGAACATTTTTTATGTAGCACTATATCACATTCCTTCTGAGTTATAGTAATCGAAAATATCATTTTTTCAAACGGTTTTTGGAGTTTCTCAATGAATAACTGGGTAATTATGGAAGAAATTGAAGATTTCTTTTGATTAATCGTGTAGCACATTATAAGAGCTTTAAAATAATACCAATATGTTTTTCCTATCATTAATAATAAGGGGGTTATCTGAATATGTTTACCGAAAGGTGTAACTGTTTTCTAGTCAGACTCACATTCTGTAATACAATTTTCCACACTTTCTCAAGATCAGCTTACACTTCAACAGAAAAGTGACATAAAGTGAATGTGCAGCTATTGTGCGGCCACTTCCTTGGTCCGCCCACCCACCACATTGATCAAACTACCTCTGCAACCCAGCAAGCACTACATACTGCCACATTAGACAGTGTTCAAGCTATTGAAGATTTCCCCAATGTGCTAAAGATAACCATGTCAACAGAGAAGTTACAGAATTTTATGAAGAAAGAAGCATCTAGCAATTTGACTGCCAAATTGTGGGTGCAGCACTATGAACAAGTTAGCATGCTGAACACACAGGTGAGTGGGGATTGCATGTAGAAATGGTGAAAAATATGATTCCTTTTTTCCATGCAGCTGGCCACCTTGCACATTTATACATACAACAGATGTCAACACTTGAAGACAGACTGACACCACAAGAATTCGAAAAATTTGTCACCACAGGACAATTTGCAATTAGCCGTACTGACGAAATGTGGGCTGGTAATTGGAGTGACATTATGGCAGAACAAGTATTTAGGAGATCGTTCAAATCATCTGGTGGCCTGACACATGGATATGGGATAGTGAGTAGTAACTTGAATCAATGGGTGCAGGGGATGTATGCATGTTCAGAGCTCATTCAGCACTTTGAGGAGTTTTGTGATATAGAAGCAACCACCTCTGACTAACACGTCCAGCGAAGGAAATCACAACAAGTATGTGATAATATGGATTGTTCAAAAGAGAAGGTATGGTTTGCCTAACATTCTCCACTCGCAAATCATTATGACCTCGTATCATTGTCAAGTGGCATTTAGCAACTGAGGCTATTAACTGTGATGATGCAGTTAATGTCGGAAAAGCTGCAGTGAGACAAATTGTAGGAAAACATTCACGGACGTTCATTTACATCAAAGTGAGAAGGTGCGGACATTAGCACATATGACTAGCACTGTCAAGATCAATGATGACATTGTTACACCTATTAACACCATGCAGCTATTCTTCAGAGTAAGTTGTGTTGCGAAAACTGATGAGGACCTCCAGAAATGCTTAAACAATGAACTGACAACTCATCCCTTATCCTTGTTTGATGATTATTACAGGAGAAAAGCACAAAAATCCATATTTTATGATATACTAGATAACTGTATATCAAGTGACAAGCATCTCACGTCCTGAAGTTGTGCCTATGTTGTAGATGGAAGATATTTATTGTGAAGAGTTGTTTGGTCACAATGCTTGACTTACGAAGAATTACATGGAATGTATGTAAATTATGCGAGGAAACATTTTTGTAATAACTGCATTGTCATTTTTGATGGTTATTCCATGCCCAGTAGAAAAAGCGAAGAGCACAGATGACATCAGGCAAAAGTTGGTCACTTGACTTCCCCTTTACAGAAAATATAATCCGATACAGTGTGCCAAGAAAAATTTCTGAACAATTCTGGAAATAAGGAATGATTTATTGTTGGTTTAAGAAGTCATTTGGAATTTGGTAATATTTTGATGAGGTAATCACAGACTGATGCTGATAAACTAATTGTTGGAAAAGCACTGGAGATGGCAAAGGAGAAGGCAACTATGGTGGTTGGTACAGATATTGATTTACTCATCCTTCTAATTGCACTTGCTCTTGGTAACATGCCAATTTACTTTCAGAAGTCGTCTGAGAAATAGCCCTTCATGGACTATTCATATTATATTCCTCCAAGAAGCACTTGGAGATTTGTGGCAAGGTATGTTATTTTTGCATGCTGAATCCAGATGTGACATGATATCGTCCTTGTTTGGCCAAGGGAAGAAAAAAGCATTCAGACTCTTCCAAACACAGTCTAATTGTACAGAAAATTAATTCTATATTCAATAATGACAATGCAAGTGCTCAAGTAGTAACTGAAGCAAGAGAGCAGTTTTGGTTGGCATTTTATGGTGCATCTAAAAGAATGACATCATTAAATAGTCTTGGATATCAGCGTTTCCTAAAAGCTGTGCCAGCATGTCCAATCACCTCTCTGATAGATCTTGCTCGACTTCGTCCAACATCTGTGGTGGCAAGAGAGTGTTCAAAACATGTTTATCTTCAGGTGCAGCAGTGGAGGAGCATAGAGTTCCTATCCACTTCATGGGTATGGGCCTCTAAAAATGATTCTCTTCAGCCACTTTTAACTCTACAACCTCCTGCCCCGACTTCCATCTTAAAGTGTAAATCTGGATGCGAATGAAATTATTGTTGTCACAGTGTTTGTTTACAGTGTTCTGTTTTGCATGGTTATTGCAATGGCAGTGGGTGTAGCAATTCAAATATTCCCGATTTTGATGAGGACGATGATGAAACTCCTGTGCGGGAGTGTGATGAGAAAGAAGTTCAAGATGTGATTCATATTTTTAACAGCAAATTTATGAAGACACACTGCTACTACATGTGTGGCACTCTGTATTGGCATATACGTAAATATGCGTTAATTATCAATGGTCAGAGTGCAACCTTATTAGTTGATTCAAAGACAACATAATATTGTTAGTAATGGTTCTCTTTTGACAAAATAATTTATGTCTCACCTTTAACCAGGCAGTAAAGTTGGTAAATACAAACACATATATGAATCCATATCATTCATGTAAATTTTAATACAAATCAGTGCTTTGTATATTTAGATACATATTATATGAAGTACACTTACCAGGCGAAGGGGCACAGGCAGTAATAGCAACAAATAAACACACAGACACACAAAAATGCTAGCTTTCGCAGCCTAGCTGCTTCATCAGGCAGAAGGGAAGGAGAGGGAAAAGGAAATGATGAGGGTTTTAAGGAAGGGGGTAAGGAGCCATTCCAATCCCGGGACAGGAAAGACTTACCTTGGGGGAAAAAATGGAGGGTAAATAAATGCACACACACCCACACATTTACACAGACACAAGTACACTTCCATATTTTCCTGTTAGGAATTTTTCCTCTATAATATCCGTATAGATACATATTATTAATTTTTGTAAAAATTTATGCTGAAATGTGTGCAATGTTTCTATAAACAGTCACTATCTTTTGAGAATATTCACATGTACTTGCAAATCTTGAACAAAGTTTTAAGAAATATCTCCTTACAATTCTAACATGCGGTCTGACTAGTGATTAATCACATCTTACACTAAATAATTTCAGATAACTCCCTTATTATTAATGATAGGAAAAACATACTAGTATTGATTTAAATCTTTAAGAATGTGTTACATAATTAATTTTTAAAAATCATCATTTTGTTGCATAATTATGCAGCTATTAATAGAGAAACTTAAAAGGGTTGAAAAAATATTTTTCAGTTTTTGTTAGAACAACTACGAAAAAAATGTTGTATATAAATCTTACATTGCTATATAAACGCTTTTCAGCTCTTCCTCTGTAATTTGGTGCAAAAAGAACCTTTTTATGTCAATCCTGTGAGACTTTATAGCAGTTCTAAGATTACTATAGTTTCTAAGGACGCCATATTGATGATGTCATAACTGTGATTCCGCAGCCTGGAGCTTTGGGGACTCTTAGTATGTTAACTAGGCCATCAAACTGAGACTATTTTCAAGAGGTTTCATCTCTCCCCTAAATTTTTTTCCTATTCAGACCTTTTCTTTTGCACAAGGTCCTGGACTGTTATAGATTCGATAACTGATTGTATGGTCTGATGCATTGACCTTAACATCCTCTGTGGCCTTCTGGTGTTTCTTTACATTAGATATGAAAACTGAATTGTACAGTTTGCAAAACAAATTGCAGTCATCAATGCCTTTGGTTGATACTGAAGTGTTATTTTTATCATTTATTTTAAAGAAAAATAACAAGCATGAAAGGAGTGATTTTTCTCTTTTATATGATTAATGGAACTGACAAAGCTTTGTCTGGTTGAGAGATGGTAGACCCAATCTCATCTGATATTCACATACACTACTGGCCATTAAAATTGCTACACCAAGAAGAAAGGCAGATGATAAACAGGTATTCATTCGATAAATATATTATACTAGAACTGACATGAATACATTTTCATGCAATTTGGGTGCATAGATCCTGAGAAATCAGTACCCAGAACAACCACCTCTGGTCGTAATAACAGCCTTGATACACCTGGGCATTGAGTCAAAGAGAGCTTGGATGGCATGTACAGATATAGATCCACATGCAGCTTCAACACGATACCACAGTTGATCAAGAGTAGTGACTGGTGTATTGTGACCATACGTTTTCAATTGGCGAGAGATCTGGAGAATGTGCTGGCCAGGGCAGCAATCGAACATTTTCAGTATGCAGGAAGGCCCATACAGGACTTGCAACATGTGGTCGTGCATTGCCTGCTGAAATATAGGGTTTTGTAGGGATCAAATGAAGGGTAGAGCCACAAGTCTTAACACATCTGAAATGTAATGGCCACTGTTCAAAGTGTCGTCAATGCGAACAAGAGGTGACCAAGATGGGTAACCAATGGCACCCCATACCATCGCACCGGTTGAGGTTTAACTGTGGGAAATGACACTACTGTGGGAGGAGCAGAATGTTAAAAAAATGTATGATTGTCTGTGAATGACGCTTCCATAGCATCTGAAAGTTTCTGTAATTCATCATCTGTGTACAATTTCTTACTGGTCACCACTCAGAAATTCGTGGAGGATTGGTTTTTGAGACACGGGAGAGAGTTTGTAGCAGCAGGAGACGGGCAGGGACTTCCCTCTTGACTCCAGTGGAGAGAGGACTGACTCCTTGGCTCTTGTGGGAGGAAGGAGTCTTATTGCAATTTGGCTTGGACTTTTAGATTTTGAGCAACCTTCAGAGCCTGCTCTGAAAGTCGATCATATGCTGCGAGTTCTGGTTGAACATTAAGGCCAGCCTGCCTTATCTGCTGCAGCGATAGCACTGTTGGCGATTTTCTTGGAATTATGGAGTTCTGTGATTGTCAAGGTCGCAATGGCTGGTTTTTAGGAGTGATAGCTCCTGAGTTGCGAAGCACATAATTGTTTTTCCATGTCCCCAAACATTTCAGCAACCTGCAACCAGGCACTACCCCACAGCTTTACTTTGAGAGGTCGGCACCTCCACGTCTTTGTAACGTTCTGCCAGCATTCACTTTATCTGACAGGAATTGTGACAAGTTCATAAACTTGTGGTGAAGTAATGGTACGTAGAGTCCGCACTGAAATATTGGGCGTATGGTATTCATCATATCCATCAATGTAATGAAATTTGATCAAATCTCAGACTAGTGGGAAATGACTTGCCAGTCACTGGTACTGGAGAATTACACAATATTCATCAGTGTCACAGTGACATAGGATTTAGATTATTATTTTGTTAATTTTTTTATCTTTGCACAATAATATTGTTCATCGGCAATAACATAATGGTAATTGATCCATCATAATAAATTTGATGTTCCAAGAGTTGTGTTTCATGACAATTATTCATAACTGTATTTCTCCCTTTTGTATATATTTTGGATGGGTTTAAATTGTTTTCAGACAGAGCTCCGTGCAACCATTTGGGCCATAGATTTTATTTTGATTGAGATAAGTGATTTCGTTATTAAAAATAGTACACAATCAGTGAGTTATAACAAAATTATAGAATTTGTACCAATCATTGGTGTGCCAGTCACACCTGTCAGCTGTCTCCTAGTGTCCCCTCCAAGAACAATTTACAATTAGCGTTCCCTACCTCGATCCATTCTTTTCCAAATCTCTCCACCTTACATTTTGCAAATCCTTGCCAGGATCCATTTTCCTTATTCACAAACAAATACCCTACATGTTTCATGGTGGCACTCAAAGAAACACTATTTACATCAACAATTACCAGAAGGAGAAGTTGCAAATTTAACAAAAATATGAGCATGATGAAATGGAGAACTTTCAGTAATACTGTATATGTTCTATCATACTGCATCGGTATAGCCTCCTTAGTGCTTAACTTAGCACTGTCCAAGCAGGTGAGGAGGTTTGTGTGCTACAGATACAGAGGGCTATGCTGGCGGTACCATAGCTACCAGCAGGGTCACCCTTGCTGGAGAGGCCAGAGGGGAGGAGGTAGATGAAGTGTGTCCCACAATGACTTAATGATAAGCTGTCTCCTGTCCTTTTTCCTTATCTTTCTTAATGCCCTAAAACATAGGGGAGGGATGGTTCTAAACCCAATAAAAATCCATGTCCTCCAGGTTGGGGGTTGATCATGAGACTAACAACCCCCTATTGGGGGGGGGGGGAGAAAAACCCACCACATTGTTTAGAAACTAATGATAGGAATAGCTGGGATGAAGATTCTGACGAACGATCCATGCCAGGAAAAGAGTGCTGTAAACGGAAAAATGATATATATATTTTTTTTCTTTTATTTAGAATGTAAGAACTCTGAACAAACCAGGGGCTCTATGTGGACTCAAAAGAGTTGGCAAAATACCATGTAAGAATAGCAGCAGTTCAACAGGACAGAAGGAAAGCAGATGGTAGCATAAGTATTGGTAATTATACAACAGTGTAAAGGAAGACATAGAGGCAGATCAGAGGCGAGCAGCTAGACTTGTTACTGGTAGGTTCGACCAATGCGCGAGTGTCACGGAAATGCTCCGGCAACTCAATTGGGGATCGCTGGAGGAAAGACGACTTTCTTTTCCTGAATTTCTGTTGAGTAAATTTAGAGGGCCGGAATTTGAAGCTGACTGTAGTACGATCTTGCTGCCGTCTACTTACATTTCGCATAAAGATCACAAAGACAAGATAAGAGAAATTAGGGCTCGTACGGAAGCATATAGGCATTCTTTTTTTCCTCGTTCTATTTGGGAGTGGAATAGGAAAGGAAATGCCTAGTAGTGGTACAGTGTACCCTCCGCCATGCACCTTGCGGTGAAATGCGGAGTATGTATGTAGATGTAGAACCTCAAAACAGATTCTGACCTAATCATCTTCTCTGCAGACAGAGACAAAGAATCCACCACTCTTTTGATGAACTGCATTGACTACTACACAATGCTTCTGCTAACTTTTTGACTCCTCCACCTACAAGATGTACCATACCTACCCCTTTCCAAAACCTCCACACTCCCCACTGATATTTTACTACCCATCGCGCCTTCCTTTCACCCATATCACATCCAACACACTCACCTTCTACGTGCTCCGCCAAAATTGTGGCTATTTACTGTGCCCTGAAAAAAAAGGAGGAGGTCAGCCTTCATTTGACACACACCTCCAAACTATGGCCCAAATTCTAACCTCCCACATCAAGGTATCAACCACTTTCTTCACTGACTCTCCACCATCTCTGCCCCTTAACCTCCTGGATTCTTACGATGATGTCTCTTCCCTATACACGAACATGCCTATTGCCTTGCCCTTCAAGAACATTACTTCTCCCAACTACCTTCAGAATCTAAGCCCAGTGTCTCAGTTCCAGATAATTCTAACTTTATCCCAACAAACAATTACTTTTCCTCCAATGGAGAGGTATACAATTAAATCTGAAGCACAGTGTAAGCCCCTCCATCCCTCCTACGACAGTCGTTTATGGACGGTCTTAAGAAAACTTTCCTAGCCGCCAAAACCCCAAATCTCCGGTCTTGTTCAGGTTCATTGACGGTATTTTCACAATTTGAACTTTGGGCCAGGATGGATATCCTATCCTTTTTCCGTCATATCCTCAACTCTTCTCCCATCCTCTATCCCTGGTATTCTTAAACCCAGCATGCCACCTTCCTGGACATTAACTTCCGCATCACTGATGCCTCCACTTAAGACTTCAGTCCACATCAAGCTCCCCAAAATTACTTAACATTTGCCATCCATTCAACTTCAAAACATCCCTCCTACAGAGGCTGGCCAACTATGGATGGCACATATGCAGTGATGAGAAATCCCCTGCACTTTATGCTGAAGGTCACACAAAGGCTTTCATAAGAAGGCACTATACCTCAGATCTAGTTTGAAAGCAGTTATCCTACACTATATTCCCACACACTTACAATAACTAGCTACAAAAAGAGTACTCTCGTCACCCAATACACTGTGGACTGGAACAATTAAACCACATTCATTGTGAAGGACTGGCTTTCTTTCATGACCCCTAACTAAAGTGGTGTTCCATTGCTCACCAAACTTCCACAATATTCTAGTCCATTCCTATACCTAAGGACCTGAAGAATACACAACTTGCGAAAAATGTGAATTCCGGCTGAAAATGCAAAAACCACAAAATTACGTAATAAATGCTATTTTGTGATTCCTTCTATTGCCTCTATTTTCTGCCTATAAAACTCATTATAAAGCAAACAGTTTTCAGTTGTACAGTATCTCTGGGATGTCACATCAACTGTCATGTTGGCGTGAGGTCTGTGCAAGATAAATGCCACATATAACAACGTAGGACACAGTCGTGTCACGTGGGGCCTGACACCTAACAAAGATAAGATTCGCCCCAGCATTCAGTTTGGTATTGGTTCTGTTTCTATAGCTTTCACTTTTGTCATTGTTGTGTAGCACTGCTGAATATGGGTCACAAGGTTGAGATTGTGTATGAAAGGGTTCAACAGTATGCGAGTGAGGGCTTGTATGCAACTGATGCCAAAACAGTGTTTTGCAAATTTTGCAACTGTTGAATTGGGTGGGAAAAGAAAGCCAATATTGAAAAACATATTAAATCTGACAAGCATTCTGTTCATGCACAAGAAAATACTGGTGCTTCTAAACACAGTCACCATTTGTTGAAACATTAAACAGCACTAAAAGAAGAAGACTAGAAAAAGACAATTTCACAAAAAAATCTGTTGAAGTGTTTGAAAAACCAACATTCCACTTGAAAAACTGGAAAATCAAGTCATATGGTCGTGGATTACCGAAATATCTAACAAAGATCTACCATGAGTAAGAACATTGCGTGATAAATATTTGCCAGGTAAGATATTTGCTTTTGAGACTTGACAATACCGTGAATGTTACAAATAACGATGATGATGATAATAATAATAATAATAATAATAATAATAATAAAGCAGTCCTTAGTTTCGATGCACTAAATGCTATCCGCAGAATATGCAATATTTGTGTGCAACGAAAATATCATATTATTTGCAATGAATGGAAGTTCGCAGTTCAAATAAAGTATGCAAGAAACGTGTGTTCTGAACATAAAATTCATGCCCTTGTTCGATACTCTTCAAAATTAGTACGATAGTTTTGACTTTTAAAATGTTTCTGCTACCAGTCACAACATTGCTTATTTTTTCAATTATCCTTCAGTCGAATGCATTTTCGTGAGTAACCCACACTGGAAAGTGTTTTTGTTACTGTATTTCGTTGCTGTTGTTATGTTAGGAATTGCTGCTTTTAGTCACGACAAATTGACTATTCATGCAGTGGCTATCAAGAGCGGCAGGGGGCATGCTTTGTTGTGCCGTTTAAATTGCCGGTTGAATAGCGGTGGGAGGAAAGCTGCACTTCCCAGCGTGGTTATACGGAAACTTGGGAGATACAAAGAAAAATTGGTAGCACTCGGAGACAAATGAAAAAATTCTCCGTTATGTAACAGTAAAAGATAAAGTTAGTGCAGTTAATTTTGAGCTTCCTTTTATGCAAAAAATAATATGCTGCATATTTTCATAGTTCACTTAATTTTGTGAGTACAATTACTTTTATATCTGGCGCTAGCTATAAAACAAGATACGTCAGTATGCCTACTTCTGGAAAATTTGTGTGTGTTAACATTACATTATAGTTACTATAATATTGCAACAACTCACACACAGCACACCACATTTAAGATTACATTTTACAGTAAAAAATATTGTTTGTAAGACGAGGTTTTGTCTTCATGAGTCTCTCATAAAGTAAAAAAACAAAGCTTTTCATAGTTATGGCCTTCTTTTCTTTTACATGTACTTCCTATGAAATTAGTTCTGAGCAAAGCGATGGCTAGGTAACTTCAAAATTTCCCACATAAGGTATCGTTTGCAGATACGCAGTGCAAGTCATTTATTATCTGAATGTTCGAACAGTTCGATACTGTATCGAGTTCTCAGCAGTATCGGGAAATCCCGAACATGTTCGAACACGAGTATCATTTTCCCAGCCCTAATAAATATTCTTTGTGATGAAACAACAGACATAATGGGACGCTGTGTGTTTGTTGTTATTTTCGAACTGTCTGATGAAGAACAGAAGATATTGCCTACTGCAGTGAAATTTCTAGAAGCAGCAAATGCCACACTCTTTCAGAATAATATTAGAAACACTAAATGAGCACAAAGTGCCATATGATGCTGTTCATGTATTTGTTAGTGACAGTGCATCATACATGACACTCTGTTATGATATCAATAAAATTCTTCCGGGTATGAGACCGCATCGTCATTTTATAAACTCTACTGACATTTCGGCCACTGTTGCAGGCGGCCTTCATCAGGATTTGTGTCCGACTGCTGAACGTACTTGGGGTTTATATATCAGCGGATGAGGGAGAGGAAGGGGGACGTTGATTTTCTTTTATTGGTGGTTACATTATTGCACGCCATTGGTGGAAAGGGGGTTGATGATTGGTGTTTTAATGGCTTGTTTTTCATATGATGTGCAATAATGTAACCACCAATAACGGAAAACCAACATCCCCCTGCCTCTCCCTCATCCGCTTATATATAAACCCCAAGAGATTGAGCATTCAGCAGTCAGACACAAACCCTGATGAAGGCCGCCTGCAACAGTGACCGAAACGTCGGTAGAGTTCCTAAAATGACGACACGGTCTCATACCCAGAAGAATTTTACTGATAGTGACAATAGCCACGGAAGCCTATGTTTGCATCTGTTACAATACTTTAAAAGTGGTTATTGGTGATCATTTGATTCATGTACAGTGTTGGGCACAAGAGCTCAGTTTAATTGGCAAATGCTTCACAACAGTTGTGTGTCAATTGAATAAAGTGGTGACAATGGTAAAATCAGCATTCCTAAATACAAGGAAGCAAAAATACAAATAAATCCAGTTTCTCAAGGCAAAGAATGATTCCAAGGAAGCTATACAGTTTCCTTTACCAGTAGTCACTCAGTGGAACAGCTGGTTTGAATCAGTGTTCTATTTAGAAAGTTATTTCCTTGAAATTTTAGAGTTGTCAGAAATGAGAGAGGCAAATAACTGTGATGTAAATTTTATAAAAAAATTTAACAGACAAAAATGTGAAAAGAATCCACACACACATGCTGTTTGTGAAAGATCATGGCAGGCAACTTGTGGAGCTCTTAACTTTGCTTGAAGGTGCAAAGTATCCTACAGCTCATATTCTGTATCCAAAACTGGCCAATCTAGAATTAAATTTGGGGACTGTATGTGAAGGGTAGTTCTTAGAAGTAACAACACAAGCATTGCATGCTCTAAATACTCTAGAGCAGGCTACATGTAAAGATGTGTTTAGCAAGGCAGCTAATTCTGCCAAGAGAAAACTGGCTTTACTGAGAAGCAAAGACCCAGATCATAAGGGATTTTGAGTCTATAGCTCAGACGCTTTTTCCAAGGAATGTCATTTTAAACAATTCTGATAAAGCTGTTGTAATGGAGACTATATCTTCTTGAAGTTTATCGAAACAAGTGGTGTCTAGAGGCTATGCCCATTTAAAAAGAATTTTAAAGCAGCGGCTTCAAAAAAGTGATAAAAGTCAATAGCAAGGATGTTATGAGTGCCATTCACACTGAAAAAGATCAGGAAATGTTTGGAAAACATTGTTTGGCTTTGTTGTGGACTCTAACTAACAATGTTGACAGTGAGCGTATTTTATCTCACTACGACACAGTAGTGATAGATATTGAGATGCAATCTCAAAGAGAGCACTGCTGAAACAAGTACAATCCTATCTCTCTCTCTCTCTCTTTTTTTTGGGGGGGGGGGGGGGGGGATTTTAAAATGTGTTTCCTTTCTTTCCTTAAATAGACTGATTAAATAATAACATACTGTACATTTGTAAGGAGTAACCAGTTACTTATTAAACTGGCTATATACGTATAATGATGTCCGAAAAATAGATGCTAATTTTGCCAAAAATAGATGCTAAATTTTCAGGTCCCTATACCACAGCAATAACATCTCTGTTGCAATACTCCATTTCTGTCACTGGCTCATCACACCCCATTAAAGTCTGACCTGTAAAAGCAGCCATGTCATTTACCAACTATGCTGCACACAGTGCACAGCCTTCAATATTGGTATTACTACTAACCTTCTGTCCATCAGGAAAAATAGCCACTGCACATGTGGCCAAAAGCAAGATAGATCACTATGTGGCATAACATGTAACTGAACTTAACATGCTTCATTTCAACTGCTATTTCATAACCCATTCATTAGGACTCCCCACCCCCCCCCTCCCCCTTCTGAAGTTCACAGTTGAGAATTTTCAAAACAGGAAATTCTGTGGTCCCAAAACTATCCAAGCCTCAACGTACAATAACCCACAATTCCTGCATCTAGTTGCTTCTGCCTCACCCCCCCCCCCCTTTTCCCCTATACTTATCCCGCTTCTTGTCCCAATCTCCACAGTTTTGAGACAATCAGATAAAAAAGACAGAATGAAACAATGTTGGTGCCAATTTGTGGACAGTGTATCAATATTAGCCCAATGCCCTCTGATGTTCGGTCAAAATACCGACAAGCAACAGAGCCGTACCAATATTGGATCCAACATTGGTTTCAATGTTATTTCAATGAAAATTGGACGAAAACTGTTGATGCTAACATAGGTTCCAATGTGTATACCCAGCGTTACATCATTCCACTCTCAACTCTAGAGTTGCTTACACTTCCAGGGTGCCACTCTGGAAACAGCAGCTGGAGATGAAATTTGTACGTTAAAGGTTTGTGCCTGTCAGTGTGTGTTCTGTTTTGACAAAAGCTGTAAACAAATGCTAAGTTGTTCAAGTGTGAGACTGTCCTTTTACTGGCCTGACTGTGGCTCAAAAATCCCCTTTGTGATGAGTTCCAATAAACTTGATAAAGAAACAGGACAGAGGAAGAATTATCATAGTTACTATCTGATGAGAGAGATGACACTAGTGAGGAGCACAAACATTATCTACAAGGTAAGCAAATAAACATATTTATTTCTAGGTCAACTTCGATTCAAAATTTTGTTTCCCACTATTCCTGATTCATATTGTGTAGTTTCATCAATTTCTGACTGGTGACACTCTCGCAACTGAATGAACAAAAATTTTAATATCGCTTGAAGTGACTAGCCAGCCAAATAGTAATGCAACATACGTGCTTTTACAAGCCTTGCCAGTTGATAACATGGTCTAACTGGATATTGCAACTCTATCATTCAAAATCAATATCCAATTCAGTTCATGCCCTTATATACCCCATCGAGAATGCTAACACTAAACACAAACAACACAATTTGGTGGACATTCTACCTATTAGAAATAATTCTTCTTTTCCATTTCTTAATTTACATAATGGTATGTCAACTACCTATTTTATTTTTACAAGATTCATGGTAAATATTTAATCACAACCAATAATTTCTCCAATTGGTAAGACAATATGACGTCTTCCAACTACCCACCAAGCTGGTAATTTTCTATTTTATACTTGCTGTCAATTCACACAGCTGTAAAAACAGATTATAGCATAGAATTCATATGCACATTTGATCGCAACAATTAAAAGTTTCTATTTTTTCTTATCCAGAGTGGCCACCACATCTAAATTTTTAAAATTGAGTTTTTTCTAGGTTAAAATAATCATTTTCCAGGTTGTCATATAACTTATTGTTTACTCAATAGATTTAGGAAACATATGACAAAAAGAAAAAGTTCCTTAAAAAAATAATTACTGGGTGTCCCTCTCAAGCCTTTTCACCCCAAAGATCTCTGCAAAAAATTACTTTAGCAGATGTGGATGGTTAGGGAAGGTATACCGTCCCTAGTAAATGTGTACCATCACTGAAACAGCCAATGAAAGTGTACTATAAACTGAGAAATACACAACCACTAGTGAAGGTGTACCATCACAGGCCCAGTTAGTGGATGTGAACAGGTGTGGGAAAAGACCGGGCACAGCGCACAGCAGGTGCGTTTTACACGTAACTGGGGGAGGGGCTGGAGAAGTACCGTCCACTGCAGTGTGCCAGCAGTGCTTTCATCGACAAGGTAGGCTTGACAAAACAGCAATGGTTTACTCAGTCAAGTTCTATGAACATCTTAAAGTGGAATGGGAAAACCCGAATTATAATAGTGTGTTTTTGGACAAATGAAAAAACGAAATTAATACAACCTGTTGGTATAAAAGGCAAGATAAAGTACTAAGTTTATGATGAAGAATTGTATGATATTATGCATGACACTCATGTAAAGACGGGTCACGGTGGACGTGACCAAATGATAAAATTCTTGAAGTGCCATAATATAACTTATAGAGACATCCAGCTTTATCCCATCTTATGTGAACCTTGTTTACAAAAACAAAAAGGTCAAAAGAAAGGGATTGTATTGAAGCCCATGCTGTTCAAAGAGCTAAATTCCAGCTGTCAAGTTGATCTTATTGACTTCCAATTGCAACCAGATGGAGATTACAAATTAATAATGATGTAGCAGGACCATCTTACTAACTTCGTTGCTTTCAGGCCACTGGAGTTGAAAACAACTGAGCAAATATGCAAGAACGTTATTGACATTTTTACATTGTTAGGTGCTCTCTCAGTGTTGGAGTCAGAAAATAGTCGAGAGTTGGTTAACAAAATAATGCATAGCTTAACTGAGATATGGTCCAATTTTAAAATTGTGCACGGTAAGCCTAGACACAGCCAGAGTCAAGGCAGTGCAGAGTGAGCCAATCAAAACATAGTAAATATGCTGACGACATGGATGCAGGAGCACAACACCTTGGAGTGAGGATGTTATGCTGTATTAAAACATTTCATTTTTTACAATATGTGGATTGTTTAATTTTGTGTGGGACTGGATGGGGCTCAGCGCACAATAAGTGCACCTTTGATGTTGCTGGGCGAGGGGAGAGGGAAGCACCGAGGAGGCTGCAGCGGCCACTTTATGGCAGCCATGGTTCACATTCTCTGCTTCTTAGCAGTGTAGGTATACCTTCACTAGTGATGGTGCACAATCTCAGGTGAATGTGTAGTGTTAAGGTCAAACTGGAAGCAATAATCCACATTTGCAAGAGGGGCCAGTGAAGGTGCACCTTCACTGGAACTACCATGTTCACTATAACATGGACTTGTTGTAGTGTAACGATTTGCACTACATTCCAATATCCTGACATAAGATGGCTAAATACATTTATTTTGAGGATGATTAAGGTGAGAGAGTAAGTACGTGTGTGTGTGTGTGTGTGTGTGTGTGTGTGTGTGTGTGTGTGTGTTTTCAGAGGTGATCGAATTCAAATGTACGAAGCTTGATAAGCATTATGTTTTATCAATTGTATCAAAAGATGCAGTAAAATGTTGAGTAATTGCTATAAAATGTAGAGTAATTGCTAAAATACTTTGTGTACAAGACATTATTGTGTGTGAATTGCACATTTTCTCTTCTCTGATCTTCGTCCTATGAATAATCTTCAAAGAGTAAGAACTTCGGATATTTACAAGATAATGTTCAAATTGCTGGAGGAACAGACTAGATGGTCCTCCAACTACATTTACTACTAAAAGAGGGAAGAAGTAACCACAAAACATGAATTATACATGTTCCAAAGAAAAAGGAAAGCTAGTAGTGTTTGTGAGTTCAGACAAGGATACTCACAGTCACTCGAACAGACACTACAATGTATGTATGTCAGGCTAATGAAAATAAATACTATAAGATATTCTAAAACAAACAAATATGATTTTCAATTCAAACTTTTATTATCATCATCATTAAGCAGGAAAAATCATAGTAATAATGGCACTAATAGCTTCACAGTACGTCAACTACTTCCCGAGAAATTGGAAAGTGTAGATGACACTTGAAATGAATGCAATGTGCTAGTTAGTGCACTTACTGCAACTCAATCATGAGCCTCAGGCTGCCTGTAAATGTGTGCTAACTACACATCTGTTTTATTTCAAGTGTCAACCTTGCTCTAAATTTCTTGGGAAGCAACTTATTGTGATGCTAACAACGCCATACATTTGTTTATTTTTCATGCTATTGATTGCATAAAAAATAATATTTGTTAATGTTTTTAGAATGTCTTATAGTACTTACCATATATTATGGCAGGTAAGATAATAGTAAAAACATGAAAAAGGCATCTGAAATCTGTGTTGACTTATACACCAGATATCAAAAGTGCTTAGAGTTTAAAGTGCAAATATACATGTCCCTACAATCACAAATTCTAAAGAATTTAATGTCTCTACCATATTTCTGTGACATGGAAGAGATGACCTGAGCCATTTTCTAGAACGTTTTAATTGCCTTCATCCTAGCATCAGGTTCATGATGGAGGTTGAAAGGGATGGAAATCTGTCATTTCTGGATGTCCCAATGTACTGGAAAGATCATGGGGAATTGAGAAACATTGTTTACAGGATGCCCATGAGCATGGACCACTACTTGCATGCAACAAGCTGTCATCCTCCATACCAACATACTATATCCAGCGAACTTTGGTGAAAAGAGCTTTTACCATTTCAGATGCATAAAGTTTTGACAAAAGAGCTCAGCCATCTTAGAGATGTGCTCAAGCAGAATGGGTATACAGACAAAATATCTGCCTTAAACTTCTAGTATGGACCTATGCAGGAACTATTAGAAGACTCTTGCAAACTATTGCCTTTCCTAACTTTTGCTGGAAGAAATCTTAAAAAATAGGCAATCTTTTAAAAAGATATCAAATGTATTTTTTGTTTAAATATAATAATGGAAAGTCCAGGTTGGAATAAATAATATAGTGAGGACAGTTTACTACTCACCGCAAAGACGTGGCGCCGAGCTGCGACAGGCACATACAAAAGACACACACATACAACACATTCAGCTATCGGCCATGGCCTTCTTCAGAAATAGAGCACTCACGCAATCACACAGGCACACAACACAGTCATACAACCATCACCTCCGACTGCCACACTTCGAATACAATACAAGGTTAGAGGCCTCCTTCACTCAGTGAAGGATGACTTAAAACTGAGGAGGCCCGATCTATACAAAAGCCCTTGTCATCGTGGGAAAGTTTACATTGGTCAGACAATTAGAACTACAAAAGATTCATTTACTGAGCACTATTGACACACATGGTTGCTTCAACCTGTGGTAGCCAAGCACTGTCTCCCTGAAGGACATAAAGCAAAATTTGGAACATAGTGTTATTGAACATGAAAACATGATCATTAATTAACAGTGTTTAATAGTGATTTATCGTTTATGAGAGCGTCCACCACAGGGGTGCTGTATGTCAGAGGGCCGTACCATCGATACTTGTCCATGGAATGTTGGCCATTCAGGGCATATAAAGGGGCCGCCACTTACTGTTTGAACTCAGTTCCGGCATGTTGGTGTAACACACACACACACACACACACCTGAGAATGGCGACGAGGTAGATTGCCGAAATATCGTGTCCAGATGACGCCCTGATTTGGCAGCCAATATCATGTTACAGCAGGAAAGCCCACATAGTCACAAATATGGACAATACATTTTACCCGCCATTCTATGTAAATATGTAGCAAGTCTTTAATGTTAGAGGCAAACAAAGTGCATACCTCTTAGTCATGTGGATGAAAGCAGACAGAAATTTTTCAAATTTTTTATTCTGCTATTCAGATTCATAATGTAGAAAATAAACTGTCTTAACCAATAAATGTTAGTTCTGTATACTTTTACGTTGTTGAAATGTAGGTAATAAAACACATCTAATGGAATGATAAATTGTAAGGCATTTAAACATCAGCAGTTTGCATACTGATTAGTTTTGTCACTGTAAGGCATTTAAATATCAGCAGTTTGTATACTGATTAGTTTTGTGTGTAGAGTAAGTAAAAAAAAGACACACAATATTTCACTGGCAGTGTATATTCCATGATGGGTGATTTTTTTTTTAATGTAAGATACTAACTATGGATAAATCAGTATACTGCCAAAGAATGTTTTCTTTACAGTTTTTGCACAATTAATGTTGGCTTCATTTGTAACACATTACATTTAATAATGCTAGAATACAAAATAAATATATCTGCATTTTTCAATGTTCAATAGTCGCGTTTGTAACAGTATAATTATGGTCCCACAGAAAGTGTAAAAATATCAATTATTTAGCCAAAACTGATACAGTAAATGTGTCTGCATCCAACAAACAAAACTCACTAGAAGCAACACAAAAGATCAGCAAGTCTCCTCTCTCATTCATTCTCTCACATACACGTGCACAGACAACAGGTGCAAACAGAAATATACATACATATAAGTACACTGCTTAGCTTCCAAGACAGTCTGCATAATTTCTGAAAAAAGGAAAGTGCAGGCTGTTAGTACTTTCTGAGTTTGTTTTACTCATGGATCACCAGAGTATACAATACACTGTGAAAGTATAGCATACGAGTAATTCAATTTACTCATACTATGTTATGAAATATACATTAATACATAAGTTCCATAGGAAGCATATCTTATATACATATACAAAATTACATACTATAGCTATAACTTGGTGTCAAATGCACAGTGAAATGCAAAGGCAGTGTCTATGTTGCAGTAGCAGAAGCAGGCTGAACAGATGGCTGCGGAACCGAAGATGGCACAGGCGCTGCCGTCGCTACCAAAGCTGCCGTCACAGTGCTGTCTTCCAGCCTGCGTAACTTCTTAATGCGCTTCCATTCCCCTGTATTGTAATTCATTTGGAAGTGTGTCTCAATAGTCATTAACTGGAAAGAGTCATCAGGTTGTTTGACCTTTTCTTGGCTTTCACTGAGTTTGATAGTAACTATGTTGCCGAGATGGGGACACGGATTATCTGGAACAAATATAATAATGTTAACCCCTTGTACTCAGTACAGTAATAAGAAGGGTTGAAATAATCTCTTTTTAGTTGCTGCAAACAGGCTCAAGAAAGCACAACTTCATTTCACTGCTACCATACTAATTACTAGTTTACAGTCCACTTCATTAGATGTGATACTCTGAGCAATGAATATAGACTTTCTTTACAGGTTACAAAAATTGCTTATACCTAGACATGCCAGAAATTGACATTTGCACGCCCATGTTAATCCCAGAAACTATGGAATGTTTCAGTAAATAATATTTTATTGATAAGTTAATATGAATGTGTAATAAATGTATTCTTAGCTGTTCCATATTCCACTGGCATTCAGACTGCTAACTCTTGCAAATGGTGGGAGCTATGATCTGGTCACTACAGAAGTGGGGAAAGCTTTAAGCAGCCACTGTTCCCAAAAGCAGTGAGACTACACTAGAATCAATGTTGGTGTTGCTTCTGGTTCTGTGTCAAACTTTAAGTTCCCCTTCCCCTGTTGAATAACTGTAGCAGGTTAGGGACCTGCAAGTTGCAAAAAGTGGCACCCAAACAAAAGACTTGCAACAGTTGTTTAACAGCACGGAATTACCACAATTATAAATAAGTACATCTTCTATACATATTATAATGTCCCCTTTACATTTTTATGTCTATGAGAAAAGGTTAAAACCAGATACTACTGAAACACTTATTACAAATAGACTTATTCATACAAAAGGTTTGTGCATATAAACTGCCCCAGGAGGAATACACAGAATCCAAGGATATGATATGAGTGTTCATTTGGAGCAAAAAATGTGATATGGACACAAGCCCAATTCCAAATGGTTTCTAAACGAGGACACATTTAATCTACATTTAGTTTTTGAGGTAGCAGTGAACAAACACATATCTTAAATATCCAACCTCTCCAAGGTTTTATTCTAGCCCAAAGCATCACATTGCTTTCAACCTCATTGCTTGTCTACATTGGAATGTCAATAGAGGTTAGGTAGCAACTCACAGAATGTAGAATTTGTACGGGGCAGCATGTATGTAGGGAACTACTGATGCGAAATGGTGGGCCAAGTTTTGTGCTGGGATGGTGATGCTACGTAATGACGTGTACCCACATAACAAATGTAATGCGTAAGTTGATGTCAACTTGAGGCTAAGAGACCACTCGTCCTATAGACCTGATGTCTCCACATACCATAAACACCTATTAATCCTTAAAAGAGAACATTCCTATTGGACAACAAAGTGCATCAGGCAGTTTCAGATCTTTTCAAGCAGCCGGCAGTTTATGATCTATTCGCACAGCAGGACATCAATCTCGGCTGTACAGCTTCTGAATGGAAACTTTTTAACTGTCTCTTACACAATGAGGAAATTGCAGGTTTAAAACCAACAAAGTGGCTGAAACTAACTAAATACCAGTATAATTGCATTAAATAAGGGGGATAATAAACTTCACAAGTTGTGAGTAAAATAGGTTTGAAAATTTAAAACATAATGGCCTTCACATAGAAAACTCATATACCAAATTAGACTAAGGAACATGAAGTAAACTTTTCCCTCCACAAACTTCTATCCTTGAAAATTACGACCAGGAAAATTGAGCACAAACTACAACAAAATCAGAATGCCAATGTGACCAAAAGACAAAAACATCCAAACTAAGCCTTTAAGAATTAAGTATATAAAGTCTTTGGGCCAAAAAGATGGATTTGGAGTACCAAAGGAGGACTATATCTAGATTAGAATAACAATGTGACTGATGTTAAGAGAAAACACACTTTCTCTTCCACTCACAACTGTCAGACCTGTCAGCCACATCTATTTTAACCAGTTGGTGAAGGTACTGCACTTTCAGCTGGTAACCTGAACAATTGTGGTCTGTTTTACTGTACACTTTGTTCTCTGTCACTGAATTCTTTTGTGCTGCAGAATGTCTGCAAGCTGCAGCAGAAGTGTGCTGAATAGTGATAACATAAGCAATCTGCTCATAGTAATATGTCTATACATGAGTTGGTGTACTTCATGCACAAATGTTTTGGGAAGGGGAGAGAGGCATTCGTAAGACACTATTGTCTTCAATGATACATAAAACTACTACTGTCGAGGTTTGAAAGAGGGGGGGAAAATACTGTGCAGAACAGGAAGCAGCTGGTTCTTCAAAGTTAAGGACAGCTGGTGAAAATAATAGTACAGAACAAGTAATGAAAGTGGGCTTATTTCAACAAGATACTGTTCACAATCACATATATGGTTATTACAGGAGGGGGAATTATCATTGGCAGCAAGGCATTTTTGTTTGAAGTTTTAAGGGTAATTGTGTTTTGGTACAAAAATAGTAATGTACAAATAATTATGATGGAGAGAGGCGATCTTATTGCATGAAGTTGCTGATAGGGTCAATCCATGTCAAATCAACCAATATAAATAAAATGTGTTGCCTCCCCCCCCCCCCCCTTGAGTTCCGTACACAGTCACAAAACACTGTTTGAAGGTTATTAGCCCTATTCCCCCCCCCCCCCCCTGGGAACAATTTTAAAATGGCAGTTCGGCAGATTTTAATGGAAAATATTGTTTGTGAAAAGTTTAATTACCAAGTTATTATAAAAAGACATCAGAATAATTCAAATGCCAGTAAGTTCAGCATGGAATGATATTCAGGTGTACATTTTTTATCACGCAAGGAAGTCCGTCAAACTAGTACTGTAAACATCTGGGGAAAAAATTTGATCAGGAAGGGAGATTCACTGTGTTGTTGTTGTTGTTGTCGTCGTCTTCAGTCCGCAGACTGGCTTGATGCAGCTCTCCACACTACCCTGTGTGTGCAAGTCTCTTCATTTGACAATAACAATTAAGCTAATTCATTTTTTCTTTATTGATTCTTTTTGTCGTGTGCAAAGGACTTCTTAAAAATTTTCTAGTACCATTCTTGTGTAACCAATGTATTGACTTGTTCCACGACCATGGAGTCTCACTCCTCAATTGGATCCTATGGAACAGGAAAAAAACTACGTCCCTTTGAATCTGCTTACTATATTCGTCCCTCGGTCTCCCTCTATGATTTTTACCCCACACACTTCCTTCTAAAGCTAAGTTGACAATTCCTTGATGTCTCAGAATGTGTCCAACCAATCTATCCCTTCTCTTAGTCAGTATATGCCAGAAATCTCTTTTCTCCCCAATTCGGTTAAGCACCTACTCATTAGTTATGTGATCTACCCATCTAAATTCCACGATTCATCTGTAGCCCCACATTTCAAAAGCTTCTATTATCTTTTTATCTGAACTCCTTATTGTCCACGTTTCACTCCCATACAATGCTACACTCCAGACAAATGCTTTCAGAAAGGACTTCCTAACATTTAAATTAATATTGGATGTAAAACGCTTTTCTTCCCATAGCCACTATGCATTTTATATCTTCTTTACTTCGGCCATCAGAAGTTATCTTGCTACCCAAATAAAAAAATTCATCTACTACTTTTCTTGTCTCATTACCTAATCTAATTCCTTCAGCATCGCCTGATTTTCTGGCATTGCATTCCATTACCTTCTTTTTACTCTTGTTAATGTTCATCTTATGTCTTCCTTTCAAGACACTGCCCCTCCCATTCAATTGCTCTTCCAGATCTTTTGCAGTCTCTGACAGGATTACTATGTCATAGGCAAACCACAATGTTTTTATTTCTTCTCCCTGCACTTTAATGCCCTCTCCAAATTTCTCCTTCCATTCCTTCACTGCCTGTTCAATGTACCGATTGAACAGCATTGGGGGAAAGGCTACAACCCTGTCTTACTCCCTTCCCAACCTTTGCGTACCTTTCTTTCCCTTCGACTCTGATAACTGCTGACTGGTTTTTCTATAGGTTGAATATACCTCTTCGCTCCCTACATTTTACCCCTGATACCTTCAGAATCTGGAAGAGTGTATTCCAGTCGACATTGTCAAAAACTTTCTACAAATCGACAAACACTAAAAACATAGGTTTCCCTTTCCTTAGCCTATCCTCTGCGTATTGCCTCTCGTGTTCCTACATTTCTCCTAAATCCAAACTGATCTTCCCGGAGGTCGGATTCCACAAGTTTCTCCATTTGGCTGTAAATAATTCGTGTTAGTATTTTGCAACCATGACTTATTAAACTGATAGTGCTGTAATTTTCACACTTTTCTACACTTTCTTTCTTTGGAATTGGAATTACAATATTCTTCTTGAAGTTGGAGGGTATGTGCCCTGTTGTCTCTTATATCTTGCGTACCAGGTGGAACAATTTTTTCATGACTGGCTCTCCTAACGAGATCAGCAGTTCAGACGGAATATCATCTACTCCAGGGACCTTGTTTTGACTCAAGTCCTTCAGCACTCTGTCAAATTCTTCTCACAGCATCATATCTCCTATCTCATCTTCCTCCACTTCATCTTCCGTTTCTAGAATACTGCCTTCAAGTTTATTTCCTTTGTATAGGCCCTCTATATATTCCTTTCACAGTTCAGCCTTCCCCTCTTTGCTTAGTACTGGTTTTTTTTTGTCTCAGTTCTTCATATTCACACAGCTGCTTTTCTTGTCTCCAAATATCTCTTATTTTCCTGTAGGCGGTATCTATCTTTCCCCTAGTTATGCATTCATCTATGGTTCTGCATTTGTCCTCTAGCCACTTCTGCTTAGCCAGTCTGCACTTCCTGTCAATCTCATTTTTCAGATGTTTGTACTCCCTTTTTCCTGTTTCACTTGCTGAATTTTTGTATTTTCTCCTCTCATCAATTAAGTTCAGTATATACTGTGTTATCCAGGGATTTCTATTAGGCCTTGTACTTCTGCCTATTTGGTCCTCTGTAGCCTTCACTACCCTATCTCTCAGAGCTACCCATTCTTCCTCAACTGTATTAGTTTCCCCCGTTTCAGCCAATCCTTGCCTAATGCTCCCTCTGAAACACTGAACCACCACTGGTTCCTTCAATTTGTCCAGGTTCCATCTCCTAACCTTTCTACCTTTCTGCTTTCTGCAATCGCTTAAGTTTTAATCTGCAAAGATGTGATGATGAGCCGTGATAAGTACACAAAACAAACACACACACACACACACACACACACACACACACAACAGTTTCAGCTATCGGCCCTGGCCTTCTTGAGAATTAGAAACATTCACGGAATCACACAGGCACACAACACACTCACACAATTGTCAGCTCCGGCTGCCACACTTTGAATCACTATGTAAAAGTTCCTCAGTGTTAGTCGTGTGGAAAGTGTTTCTAACTTATGATTAAAAGCTAAATTCTTCCATGCCACACTGTACACCTTGGATTTTAGTATTCCACACATGAATGTGCGGAATTTACGTACTGGGTTGTGGTAACTGTTATCAATGAGACTTGTATGCTGTCCATAAATGGGGACAACTGGGCGCAAATGAATAATCAAAGTGTCAATGAACTCCAATTCTACGTGTCACCTACATTATTTGTAGTAGACTAGTTTTTCCCCATAAAATTTAAGCCAGCTGTTACTGAGAGTGCCAATCAATAACAAAGAGGCAACGAGCTATGATCCGATACATTACAAGCTGCAGTGTTTGAAAGCAGCAAAGGAGTGTATGGGGATGATGTGTGTATTTATTTATCACATTCTGCAGGACCAAAATGAGGAGCAAGTTTCCATTGTTATGGAATGAGTCAGGACATCAGATTATAACCAAAGAAGTATTCATTGGTAAAGTGACATGTGTAGCAATCATAAGTACTTAACAGGTCTCAGTATAAATGAAGTAACAATGTAACACAGAAATTGGCTTAATTTTTCAATTCTTCCTGGAATTCCTCAACAGAACAGAAAGAGGAAGAAATGAGGAAACTTCTCAATTTAGCCTTGAAAATTCATGGATTACAACTAAGCTCTTTGAATTCTAATGGCAGCTTATTAAAAATAGATGCGGCAGAATAATGCACAAGGGCCAAGGAGTCGAGATCCAAATGCAGATTCAATATCTGTCGAGTATTAACTGCATGAAAGATGCTAATTCTTGGGACTAACTAAATATTATTTGCAACAAACAATATTAAAGAAAATATGTACCGAGAGGCCAATGTCAGAATTCCCAGGCTACTAAACAGATGTACGCAAGCTTACTTTTTTGCTCGTATCGCCCATTCCTGTGCAATAAATACCCTTTTTGAATAAGAGGAGTTACCCCAAAAAATTACACCATACATCATAAGCGAATGAAAGTATGCAAAGTAGACACTCTCTTATTTCAGAAACTGTATTCTTCACAACAGATCTGTTCCTTGTCTTGCTGCACTCCACACACTGTTCTATTTCTCTGTGGCTGCAGTACAGAGTGCGTGACGCGACAGTCAAATCTCCTTGTAAGCATGCAGAACAACCCAGGCTGACGCCACACCGACACTGCCTGCCCTCCCCTGGCCTAAAACCACCTCCCACAACAGAGATACTAATTCTTTTACCGACTCTCCAACATTTCCTAGCCTTTACGTCCTGGATCCTTAATTGTGACTGTTAATACTAATTCCCTAGACAACAACATCTCTCACGCCATTTATCTTGCTGATATCTTAAAACTACATCTTCCAATGTTCATCAGATTCAAAATCCACCACTTAATTCCTTGTATTAACCACACTATAATCATACAAATCAAGCATACATCCAAAAAGATGGGTACAACAATGACATGCCAAACACTGATGTTACTGATGAAAAAATAAATAAATAAATAAAAATAAAGAAAATGAAATAATAATAATAATAATAAAAAGCTAGAGAGACCTTATTTGGAATTGTGGCAATCTTTGCAGTTCAGTATGTCTTCTACAAGGAAACACATTCTGGAGCATTTTATGCTAGTATACTATGGCACATTATGACAGTACTGGAGACAGAATATCTGCATTGCAGGAAGGAACACGGGTTCCAAAGACAAAGATCAAGTGAAATGCAGTTTACTTTGTTAATATATGAGACCTACCAACAGGAGCTTAGGTGGATGCTGTCGTGTTGCAGCCAAGCATTGAACAGCGTACCACACTGCTACCATAACCAATATACGAGTGAGTATCACACTGATGTCAGAGATATAGACCATCTGTTCAATGATCTCTCTTGAAAACAGAAATTACCCAAGACTTCTCCAAGCATTATTGATGTAGCACTCTTCCACAATTGATGTAGCACTCTTCCACAGGCTACAGTTCACTACTGCTAAAGGGGAGCAATTTACTACTTTTCCTATGATAAGAAGACATTCAAGCAAGTCTGCAGCAACCCCATGGCACCCTCCCATACCAAATTTTTATGGGCCATCTAGAGTAATCACCTGATCTGGTTTGGGTTCATTGATGATAATTTGTACTCAAGGTCAGGACACCCTCTCCTTCCTTCACGTGCCCAACTATTTTTCTTGCAAACACTTCACTTTGTCTTCATTAACCCAGCATGCCACCTTCCTGAATATTAACCTCTACCTACCTGATGGCACCATCCACATCTGTGTTCAGATCAAGTCAATCAACAGTTCCTACATTTGCTATCAGTTTCACATCAAAACATCTGTCCCATAAAGGCTGATCATCTGTGGATGACATATTTGCAGTGACAAGATTTCCCCTACACAATATGCTGAAGTTCTTACAAACAACTCCATAAATGGACACTATCCCCCAAATGTCTGCAAACAGATTTCTATGTCATACCCCAAAAACCCCAATCCTCCCTCCACTCTTTATCACCAACTACAAAAAGAGTACTTGGCACACTATCACTTAGTGCACAAAACCTGGACTGATTATCTTCTTTCCTTGTCATGAGATGTCACATTACACACATTTATTTCCAAATCATTTGCCAAGGTTTACTGCATTACTATTATAGCATCTGAAAATTTTAAATCTTTGCCACAATCCATTCTTGACCATCTGGTTTGCCATGATGTTGAGCTAATAAAGCTTGGGGTTTAACATCCCTTCAACAGTGTGGTCATACAAACTGTACTCACTCACTGATTTTTGGGTGATGGGGAAGGAAATCGGCCGTGCCCTTTCAAAGGGACCATCCCTGCATCTGCCATTTGCCATAAGTAATTTAGGGAAATCGCTGGAAAACCTGAATCTGGATGGCTAGAGGTGGATTTGAACCACTGTCCTCCCCAATGAGAATGGTGTGTTACCACTGTTCTATCTCGCTTGGTGTACAGCCAAAAATCTATTTTCTAACCCACACTTCTTATTTTCCAGCATTCATAATTTTAGTGTTCTGGTTAATGTGATGTAGTACAACAAAGATCTACACTATTGTTACACTTGGCTGGAGAAATCAATGGAAAAGAAATAAATACAACAATCATAAATAAAATTACTCTAATTACATATTATTAACTACTTTTATTAAGAACATGAACTTGCACATACTCACCTCTTGAACCTGCCATGAAACCAAGTATAAGAGCCTTTTCGGGCCGCGTCACTTTGTTAGCAGTACGGAACATTTCTTGGGCCTCTAACATTTGCTCCCTCTGTTTCAAACAGGAAAGTTACACATAATTAAGACATTTAGGTACTACACATAAAATAAGGGAAAGGTAACCGCACACCTTAACTGGAGTCTTGCCAAGGCCATGACAGTGTCCATGTCCGTGTGTTGTGTGTGTGTGTGTGTGTGTGTGTGTGTGTGTGTGTGTGTGTGTGTGTTGTTCTCCTAGAAGAAGAGTGAAAGACAAAAAGTTACTAAATGCAGATCTCTGTTATGTGTTGTTGCTCTACACATTAATTTGCTTTAGATGAGTGGTTTCCTTTCCTTTATGTAACATATTCCTCCATCTAGGTATTTACATTACTGATAAACAGTTTGAAACTAATACAGGATGTATATGCAAAAAAGAAGAAAAAATTCTAGATTTTTCTCGAATTTTCCAGATAAAAATGAAATTTTTTCTGGGACAGTTACCCTTTTTCTGATGTAAGTACAGGGTGGCCACCAAATCTTCATTTTCAAATTCAAGGTTTTTTCCCGGTTTTCCAGGTTAAAAATAATTATTTTCCAGGTTTTCACGAAACTTAATTTTGCTCAAAGGGGTTAGCAAACAACTATACCGTAAAGAAACTAGTTAAATATTTTTAAAACACATGTCATCCAGTTTAACCAAGTCACGTTGTAATATACACCAAGCAGTGGTGAATCCAGGATTCGTGTTGGGCAGGGGGGCGGGGGGCAGAGCCCATACAAATTGTGGCATTGTACCTCAAACTAATCTAAAAAGAACCAGCTCATATTATGGGGTTTTCCTCATGGTTTTGGGGGATTTGCAGCCCCATAGACTCCCCCTCCCTCACCGCAGCTTCGATACACACACAATGTATAGTACAAGGTGTACATTTTAAGTTGAGAAACCAGAATAACTAGAAAAAAAAACAGTATATATTCAACACCAGTTTTCGCCATCATGAACGGACGGCAGAGGCTTAGGAAATGATACTAAACTTTGGGAGTGGTGTGAATGGCTAGTGTAAAATTTTAAATGGAAACTCCCATTTTTATTGCAGATTCTGATTCTGCAGACCAAATCATGTGTAGTTTGGTTGCATTTTTTCTTTCAATGGGCAACATATTGCACTGTAATGATAAGAATTATTTACCATACTGCTGAAGAAATGTACCACCCAGGAAAGAAAATAAAGGTTAATCATATTGACGCTTCAAAACCCAACCAAATGATTCCAGATGTACATTTCTCCCCGACTAGTTCAATTAAGAGTTTTTTTCGGCAATTTATAACTGTTATTCAGACAAGGGCAATCTGGACTAAGGTATCACTTTGGAAGACTGCCCTGTCCACTGTGGGGAGAGGGACGGATCACTATGGGGATCATTTGGTAGCATTCTGAAGCATCATGAATATGGTTTTCATTTATTTTATTTCCTGTATAGTACATTTCTTCACCAGTATGACAAGTATTTCATACTATTACAGCGCCATCTGTCGTAAAAAAAAAATATCAACCAGGCCATACATGATGTGGGCCTTAGAATCCTAATCTGTAATATAAAATTGGGGTTTCCATTTGAAATTTTACACTTGACACTCCCCCCTCCGCCCCACAACTCACTCACCCACAAACGGTTCAGGTTGAGTATTATTTCCTAAGCCTCTGCCATCCGCACATGCTGGTGAAAACCATTTTTTGAATATCTACTGTTTTTCCAAGTTATTCCGGTTTATCTTATCTAATTCTTCACTACATCCTTTCAGTCAGCATAGTAACTCCTCATTTCCACTCATTTATGCTTCTTATCGTTCAAAATAATTTATGCCATTCTATCATTCTATATTTGTGTTTGTTACAGTCGTTATTTATATTCCTCATTTCACTTTATTTTTTAACACTGTACCTGATCTTCGTTATTTTACTCGTAATGAAAAACGAATTAATGTTTAACATAGTTGTTTCACGTTTACCAACGTTCTCGCTTTTCAGTACTCGCTTCTTAGAACTCGATTCTCAGTTTTCGCTTCAGATCTCGTTTCTCAGTTCTCACTTCTGAGATCTCGTTTCTTAGTTCTCACTTCTGAGATCTCGTTTCTTAGTTCTCACTTCTCAGTACTCGCTTCTTGGTTCTCAGTTCCAAGGTCTCACTCACTGAACCCGGAATCACGAAAACTACTTCACCTATGAAGCTGAAATTGGCCAGATATGTAGTTTATAGGTAGAATATGTCAGCCGAGAAAGGATTTTGCGTTAGGGCCGAATTAAGACGCATTGCGGAAGGTTACCAACAGACTTTCACAAAATTTATAGTTTCTTTCGGATATTTTTATGTAAATCTAGAGAACGCTTATTTCATATTCAGAACTCATCCAGAGGGGTTTTTTTTTTTTTTTTTTTTTTTTTTTTTTTTTTTTTTTTTTTCGATTCCTTTTGGTTCTCAAGGACAGAGTTCTCGATTCCTGAAAGTTCTCGATTTTGCCCCTCTCTAAGTTATACTCTGTTTTGACATGACGGACAAACACTTCACTCTAAAACATGTTGAATTACCTCATCTGTGTGGGCACAGGTAACGTCGATTCACATTTGGATTCACTCTATTGTTCTCTGCAACAATTGTTTCACTCTGTTCCATATCAGAAAGATGTAGATGGCGTTAGTCTCGAAATATATTTAACGATATTTTGAATGTATTGGTATAAGACAGCTGTTAAAGCAATAAATTACAACTGAAAGAAATTGGCTTTTCGCAAAAGTCGCGTACCGTATTACAGAGTTATACTTACATCTTTTTGGAGGACAATTAGCATGTCAAAAAGTCGCAATCAACAGTGTTAGAACTGTACAAGGCTATTGTATTTCACACGAACCCAGTTTGTGCTCACTAGGTGGCGTTGCATGTACGTATCGTCTATAATTATTACTAACGAACATAGGCGCCGACTTTTGAAAATCTTGGTGTATGCTCATGGCGTACCTAGGTATTTCTAAAAAATAAAATAAATACAAATCAATGCCAAAAACTTATACAAAACATACACGCTATCTATTCCATATCATGATTATAAGTCGAAGCCCTTTTGTATCTCACTATATACTTATCCATTTTAACGATTTTCACACGCAAGGCATTAACCCTTTTAACGCCAAATTTTATTGATTTATGAACAAAAATATTTCTTTGCAGCCGGCCGCGGTGGCCGACGGGACTGAGGCGCTCCAGTCACGGTCTGCACGGCCACTATGGTCGGGATTCGAACCCCCCCTTGGGCATGGATATTTGTGCCGTCCTTATTGTTAGCTAGTTCATAAGTAGTTTGTAAGTTTAGGGACTGATAACCCCGTAGTTAAGTCCCATAAGCTTAACAAACATTTGAACATTTATTTGCATATATCTATAAATAGTGATTTGATTAATGTATATTTGACAGAATTTTTGATTATTTTTAGTTTTTGAAAGGAAATCTGGGATGACTACAGATGGCACCAGTGTGCCGGGGCAGGGGGGGGGAGGGGGGGCGGAGGGGTCAATTACTGAAATTGCTAAAATTTAGTACAAATAAATATCGCCTTCCATTCTCGCTCCGATTTCGTAGTCGCGCCTTACGATAGTCGCGTCTCTTCGACGTACATCGCGAGGGATTGAGTCGCGTGGTTCAACAACACTTCGAGATAAATACAGAAATAAAAAACGGAATACGTAACCTATAGTTATAAAACTTTTTAAACCGGCCAGAAATATATTTGAAAATGTTTTTGTACAAAAAAAATTAAGCGATGAATATTGTTTAATCCGCGGGCACTAGCAATCTCAGCATTTTGCTCACCTTAATTTTAAAACGACTGGCATTTTGTTACTTTTAAATATTAAACTTTGAGGTTTTTCTTACTAAAACTAAAGGGATTTCTTATTTACACTTATTAAGTACATTTCGAACTGGTCGTGTAATCTGAGCAATAGACTATACACGTGAACGATCGCTTAACTCAAAGCCGCGAGATCTCATGGGTTAAAAATCCCGGTTTCTGGCTGAAATTCAAGGTTTTTTCCCGGTTTTTTCAAATTCAAGGCTTTTTCCCGGTTTCAAGGTTCGATGGCCACCCTGAAGTAGCAATATACTTAGCATGTAACAGTAAACTTATAAATTCTTTAAAAAGTTAACATTTTATAAACTGGCACAGAACTTCCCAGTATTCAAATGCACTTACGATGTTGTTGTTGTGTTTTTAAAGGGGGCTAAATGGCTAGGTTATCAGTCCCCTGTTCTCAGCTAAGAGAGAACATCATTGAATGAGCGTGTAAAAACCAAGCACTCCACATAAAGTACATGAGATGGTCAAAGTGACAATGAGTGCTAAAACGACAACATTTAAAGGAAAACCACTAAGGTAGTGGACCAAATAGGCAATAAAACTAAAATAGCACAGCAGAAGACTGTGGCTGGCTGATAGCAAGGATAATAATGGATGAGTGAGCCATTCTGCACATACTAGAACTAACAGTCAAAGACATGGCTGACAGGACGAAAGTGACAACAGGTTAAAACTGTTTGAATGGTGGGTGCCTGAGAGATCAGGCTTCGGTACCCACCACTAAATCACATGATAAAAACCTGCTGTGTGAATGAAACCTAAAACATGGTCAAGCACAGTAGCATCGTCTCCTAGGAAGCACATCTGGCAGATTAAAAGATTGTCGCAAGGCAACTAAAAGTGGACAGTGCACCAGAATGTGGACCACTGTCAACAATGTTGTCATCTTTTTAGGTGACATGCTGATGTTGGTAACAATGCAACAATTGGTGCGAAGTTAAAACGACCAGTCATGAGTCAGTTGCATACAGCCAGTGAGGAGGATATTTTTTTATTACACAAATATTACAGTTTATTTCATGACGACGAAGATGATGTAAATTATGACAGTCGTTTAGCATTCCCTTTATTTTGTAAAATAATTGGCAGATTTTACGAATACGTTATGATTTTTGTTTATGTTTTTTAGGCTGGAACCCAACAGAACAGTTTTAATTCGCTGTGAAAAATATTTCACCGTTTTTCTTTGAAAATGTCACATGATTTTTGATCAAGTTGTTATTGTTGTGTGTGTGTGTGTGTGTGTGTGTGTGTGTGTGTGTGTGTGTGCGCGCGCGCGCGCACCCCCACACGCGATTACTCACAAGTACTGAAATGAACTGCTATCAATAAATTTAAAACTTTTTTCTAATTAATGCATATTTTTTTTCTTCATTTGTATTAAGTCTAGACAAACCAACATAATATTTAGTATTGAGAATTCCTTTAAATCCAATAGACCAGACATTGTCTTTGTAAATCAGCATTATGAAAAAAATATCAATTATTACCATCTAGGAATTGGGATATTGAACAATAGAGGAAGAAATTATGATCTTACCGTTAATGAAAGCCCTTTCCTTTGTTGTCCAGGATTACTTGTACCAGCAGCTGCATTCACTGGCTGGAACCTGATCTGAGTAATAGGGGGCGCTGGCCGTATTTGGATAACTTGTTTTGTTATCGTTGATGCAGGCACAGCAGTAGCAGCAATAGCAACGGGTTGAACAGCGACTCCAGTCACTGTAGTGGCTGTCGCTACAGATGGTTGTACAGTTGTAACATTAAGTGTAGACTGCAAGAGGGATTGTGCCTGAGGTTGTGGTGTACCCGGATTCTGCAAAAGATGCCAGAATTATAAAGTGTGATGATTGCAATGTTAAGTGTTATAACTGCACCTCTTTATTTTTACTACTAGTTTGCCAATACTATGAATTATGAAGAAACTGTACATTTGAACTCTACACTCAAAAGTGAAAAATTCTGTTTATTTGCTAGTCTTTTGTATCAACTACAGCACTAGTAAAATACAGCCACTGTTGAATTCCTTGCCACGCTTTTTCTGAGATGCATTTTATTATGTCTACAGAAAATGATTAAACATTTTTATATCAGAACATCTATTATTGGCATTTAGCTCTAAAATAAAAGGAAGAACAAGACTGTCCACAACAAAAGTGAAATTATGAGACTGCTTTCAGCTAAGAAAGAATGAGATATGCCTATTGGTAAATGTCTAAACAGAAATAAATAAAAATAGTATCTTAAGTTTTAAGTTCTGGTAATGTGTCACTTTTCATAAATTACATAATTCCATACCCACATAGTAATAAGGACAGTTTACAACTCACTACAAAAACGTGGTGACAAGCTGTGACAGGCGTGCGCGTACACACAACACACACACACACACACACCACACACACACACACCACTTTCAGCTATTGGTCATGGCATTCTCAGGAAATAGAACATTCACAGTCACACAACCGTCATCTCGAAGTGTGGCAGCCTGTAAGTGCCTGTCTCAGCTCGTTGCCATGTCTTTGCAATGAGTTGTAAACTATTCTTATTACTATATTGTTAATTCCAACCTGGAATTTCCATTATTAGATTATTACTAGTTTGGAAAAGTAAACAGCCACCAGTTGCAAGGTTGTAGATTTATTTACAACCGGTTTCGAGCAATTATTTCCTTTCTTCAGGTATATAAATTGTACCCTATAGGTTTACACAGAGCATTTTGAAACCACACTGAATATAAAGTGCAATTATAACTCCATACCTGTAATGTTGTAGGTGAAGCTTGTGGAACATAGCTTGGTGTTGAAGTATTGGGAGAGTTTACCAACAGAGACTGTCCTGCTGTTGACGTTTCAGTCGTCTGTGGGATAACATTTGCAGCAGAACTGACAGGAGTTCCTGCAGGAAGACAGGAAAGATATAGATAAAAACAATTTGTAACACAGTACACTATTAGCATAACACTTCAAATATCATCATCAGAAATGAACCCCAGAGTGTTCATTATCTATTATGTTCATAATATTAGCTTTCTTGTGAATAATATTGGAAAGAAAACAATTTCTCCAATTTTGAACTGAATATTAATACAAAATCCAATACAATCACAGTTTTAGAACATTCTTTTGGGAAACTAAATAAATACAAAATAATATTTCCTTTGCACAGTAGAAACACGGTGGAAGTACTTATACAAGAGTCACGTTCCCACTGACAATGTCCACTAACTGCTCTGTCAGCTCTACATGTAACAAACTGTTTGGAAACACTGCATGTTAAAATGGTGACTGAGGGCAACAAATTTTCCATAAACTTTTTTCTGGACATCAGACAGATTAACAGGTAAAAGAAGACTTGTGACAAACAGTATAATGCTGCTTTTACAGTTCCGATTTTTCTGCTGTTTGTAAAAATATGAATAGTACCTCCCATCTTTAATAAAGCCTCCTAACAAAGAAGAAGCAGCCAGAAACCTTAACCTGCTCAACTACTGTCCATCCGTATGAAACTAGGAACAGCGAAAATTTACACTTAGAATACACTAGGTTAAATAAGTGCCCGAGTAGTTTTACAAACACTGGAATAAAGCTGTATAACAAAACTACCCTAGTAGTGATAGACCTACCACTAAATCTCTTTGAATGATACTTATAGAACCAGTTAATAAAAAATTACCTTATGTAGCAGAAGAGTTTTATAGTGTAACATCATAAATCTTTAAAGTAATATTGTAAATGTGAAAGGTGTTTTCCTTTATTGAATATAAATGTGTTGAAAAGTTTATTGAACTAAAATAAATTAAAAAACTGCATACTGCATAAATCGACTTAAAAGGTAAAGCAGTCAACAATCCGAAGATTGGTTTGAACACCACAGTGCTTTACTAGGCATGGTCCTGTTTGGAGGTGGTATGCTGTTGCCTTCCTCCGACCTTCGAGCTGACATACTCAGCCAGTTATAGGGGGACATACAGTTTAACGTGGGTTCCGAACCACGGTGCTACTCGGTATTTTTCACATGAGCAATACTGCCAGATGTGAAAGAAGTGGAAAGTGACAGATAAAAATCCTAGGGTCTGGCGGGGATCGAATCTGCGACCTTTGGATTTGTAGTCTGGCACTCTACCACTGTGCAACCGAGGCACACTGAAATAAAGTTGTTGAAACTAAATGCATTTTAATGTACACTGTAAATGTACAACAATTGAAACACCTACATCATGAATATGAGTAGTGGTAAATGAATAAATAAATAATTCTTTATATAAATAAATTATACTTTCAATTAATAATATAGAAATAAGGACAGTTTACAACTCACCATAAAACGTGTTTCAGATGGATGGCAGGGGCAGAGAATCAAGTGATATTGATCTAACTTTTTTAATTTGAAAATTACCTTGAGCAGTTAACCCTATAGTGGTCATGCTGGTCTATTTTATACAGCAGTGTCACCTGTTGGCCTCCACCATAAAAACACCAAGTGTTATAGTCATGTAATTGTTGGTACCTTTCTACTCATTGTTTAGCTTATGTTTAGTCATGTCAGAGTGTTTGCAGCATCAACAGGCTAGGGGCAACAATAGTCATTCCACGAACTGCAGCATTGGTGTATTCTATAAACCAAGTGCCTGGTCATGTAAGTACTATATCAAACTGTGTACGTTATCTGTTGTACGTTTACATGCAGCATTATGGAAAAAAGCAGTATATTTTCGAGACGTCTGGTAATAAATTTTACCATCTCTTGTTCACAGTTTGTGTTTCTAATTTTAGGGCCAAAAATACTTGAGAGACGGGGAATTACAGCAGACTCTTTCACACATGCTTGCAGAAGAAGACGATTGTGGAGATACTGATGATTTGTTTTCTGATGGAGAAGATGAAGTAATATTACCAAGTGATCATGAAACTGACTCTTGAAATTGAGTGTGATGGAAATTTACCTTCATTTATTATTGAAGACTATGTGTTTATTGGTAGGGATAAACAAATGAAACTGCAAAAGAGAGAGAGAGGGAGGGAGAGAGAGAGAGAGAGAGAGAGAGAGAGAGAGAGAGAGAGAGAGAGAGAGAGAAAGAGATCCTGTGTATTAGCAAAAAATATTGTCAAGATCTGTTCAGGCCCTTAACTGACAGCATGAGGTTGGTAGGGGAAATTGAATCATTCCACAAAATTGTCAGGACTGATGTGATAGATGAAATTGTGTATTTTACAAATGTATACATTCAGAGAAAAACGCGTGAAGAAAATTGTTCTAGAGACAGGGATGCTAAATTGACAGGTCGACATGAAATTTGTGGAGTATTAGGTATTCTTTATTTGATTTGCATCAAATTGCGTTGGAACTTTGGTCATATGATGGAACTGGAATGATTGTTTTGAGATCCTGCATGAGTTACAAGAGATTTTTGTTCCTTCTCAGGTGTATTAGATTTGATGACAAAGACATAGGGATGTGAGACATAAAACAGTTAGGTTAGCAGCTATTAGGAGCTTTCTGGATACATTTGTGAAAGACTGCATGAATAGTTACAATTTTAGAGAATTTGTTACTAATAATGAGAAACTAGAAGCATTCAGAGGTCATAGCGCCTTCATACAATATATTCCCAACAAACCAGCTGGCATCAAAATATTTGCTCTGTGTGATGCTAAGTCATTCTACACTGATAATCCTTGTGTATCATGTAAACTGCTGCAATGAATGATAAAGCAACAGCAATATATCGCCACTTATTATCAAGGTGTACTTAATACACCGCACGCCTGCTCCTGCAACATTAAAGAGCGCACTTGCTCTAGGGTTGAATAGAGAGCTGACTCATTGAGATAATGTCTTACACATTCTGTTGACATATTGTTGAAACGAGATAGAATGGCTGGCCAGTACTTACCTTTGTGCTGTACCACCGATAGTAACACAAATGAAGAAACAGGAAAAAAGGGGACAAAAAGGACAAGCTTTCGGAACACAGTTCCTTCATCAGGTGGGAGAGAAGGGAAGAAGAAAGGATGGGAACGGAAGGGAAAGGTAATTCACGACTTAGGTCATGAAGGTGGTGTTTCGGGAGTGTGGAAGTCAGAGATACTGCATGTATGTACTGAGCCAAGCCAGAGAGGAAATATATAACCAAAGAGGAAAGATCAAGTAGTAAAGAGAAGAGAAGATGAATTCACTCATCTCATTTAGTATGTGAGCAAGCATCACAGAGATGACAGGGTGGCCACCAAATCTTCACTTTCAAATTCAAGGTTTTTTCCCGGTTTTCCAGGTTAAAAATAGTTATTTTCCAGGTTTTCACGAAACTTAATTTTGCTCAAAGGATTTAGCAAACAACTATACCGTAAAGAAACTAGTTACATATTTTTAAGACACATTGCATCCAAGTTGAACCATGTCACGTTGTAATTTACAACAAGCAGTGGCGAATCCTGGATTTGGATTGGGGAGAGAGGGAGGGGGGGGGGGGCCAAAGCTCATACAAATTGTGGCATTGTACCTCAAAATGATCTAGTAAGAACCAGCTCATATTATGAGGTTTTTCCTCATGGTTTTGGGGGATCTGCAGTCCCATAGACCCCCCTCCCCCACCCCAGATTCGACACTGACACAATGTATAGTACAGGGTGTATATTTTAAGTTGACAAACCAGAATAACTACAGAAAAAAAAGAAAAAAGTATACATTCAACAACGGTTTTCACCATTATTAACGGACGGCAGAAGCGTAGGAAATGATACTGAACTTGAACTGCCTCCACAGTTTGGGAGCGGTGTCGGTGGCTGGTGTACAATTTTAAATGGAAACTCCCATTTTTTTTTTTATTCAGATTCTGCAGACTAAATCATGTACAGTTTGGTTGATTTTTTTAATTCAATTGCCAACATATTGCACTGTAATGGTAAGAATGATTTGCCATACTGCTGAAGAAATGTACCACGCAGGAAAGAAAATAAAGATTAATCATATTGATGATGCTTCAGAACCCAACTTTTGAGGTTTTTTCTTACTAAAAGCCGGTCGCGGTGGCCGAGGTGACTGAGGCCCTCCAGTCACGTTCAGCACGGCCACTACGGTCGGGGGTTCGAATCCTCCATCGGGCATGGATATTTGTGCCGTTCTAGTTCGTAAGTAGTTCATAAGTAGTTTGTAAGTTTAGGGACTGATGACCCCGTAGTTAAGTCCCATAAGCTTAACAAACATTTGAACATCTTACTAAAACTACAGGGATTACTTATTTACACTTGAGTACATTTCAAACTGGTCGTGTAATCTGAGCAATACACGCGAACGATCGTTTAACTCTTAAAGTCGCGAGATCTCATGGGTTAAAAATCCCGGTTTCTGGCTGAAATTCAAGGCTTTTTCCCGGTTTTCCCCAGTTTTTTCAAATTCAAGGCTTTTTCCCGGTTTTCCCGGTTTCAAGGTTCGGTGGCCACCCTGGATGATAAGGAAACTCCAGTTGCAGACACTGCAAAAGTGACATTCTGTATAGCAGTAAGAGCTTCTGTCAAAAGTATACGTTTCTTGAAGAGCCAACCAATACATTGCTTCCTCCTGCACACATATCACAAAAATACCACAAGGATAAAATTAAGAGGCATTCAGGGCCCACACCTCCGGAGACAAACCGGCAATCTTTTTTTGCTTCTGTGAGCCAAATGGAACTGGAAAAGGAGGAGGAAGTGACACTGGGTCAGTAAGTACCTGCCACCACAGACCATGAGGTGGCTTGCAGAGTATGGATGCAGATAATGATTAAAAGTGATAAACCACATTGCAATGCATACACACTTGGAATTCTAGTAACAAACCAACTACCCTTGAAGGTTGCCCCCCCCCCAAAAAAAAAAAAAATTAATTAATTAAAAAAATATCAACAAACTTCAGGGCAATAATGTCTTATGACCCATAACTAACATGGTAAGTAAACAGAGGATTTTTTATGTATGAAGTTGCCAGGTTCACAGCCTGTATTTCCCTCTTCCCTTTCCTTAACACCTTGTCCTGGTTGAAAACTAGTAAACTTTTTTTTTTTTTTTTTTTTTTTTTTTTTTTTTTTTTTTTTTTTTTTTTTTTTTTTTTTTTTTTTTTTTTTTTTTTTTAAAGTAATCAGAAACAATATTTTATCTTTGAAGTAGATTAGCATGGATAAAAAATGTAGTCCACAATACTCCTTTTACTATCTTCTGCACGTGAAAATTAACTGCAATTCTGGTATTCTATGAACCTATCATTTTGAGGGAATGTAGAACACTTGCATCTGTTTTGTCTCCCAGTTTCTTAAGATAAAAGAAAAAGATATCAGGTGCTTCAAAATTCATCTTCTGCATACATAGGGCAGGAAGAAAGTGGGGGACAACAACTGCCACACATCTAACAGTAAGTGTTTAGAACATCTATGCAATCTTCCAGAATAACAAAGTCAGAAACTGTCCACCATAAGTCTGATACTTGGTAACATGGATCATCCAGCAATATTTAACAGTAATTACATTTTAAGACAAATGTGTATCAAGTTTTTGAGAATAAGCTAAAGAGAAGCAGTAATTATCAACAACTATGTTTTCATAATTATCATAGAACCAAATTGTATGCACTACCCAAGAAAAAGGCAGTGTAGCAATCTGGGGCCAGACAAGGTAATTGCATCTTCACTAAATACACTTGGTCACTTCAACTTAAATATTATTTATATTTCAATTCTTAACTACAATTAGTCTAACCTGGTTCCCTTGGTATAGTGATGATAGTTGTGACTGTGTGCTGAGATGCTGGTGTTGCTGGGCTGTATGATGGAGTAGCAGGGGCAGGAGTAGGTGTGGGAGGATTCATTGCAGTCAGTCCAACAGCATAGTCGGGTGTACTTGGTGTTGTTCCACTTGTTGGGCTTTGTTGTTGTTGTTGCTGCTGCTGCTGCTGCTGTTGCTGCTGTTGTTGTTGTTGCTGCTGCTGCTGCTGCTGCTGTTGTTGCTGCTGTGACTGTTGCTGGAGGGCAGCTGCTGCTTCTGAAGCCTTCTTTGCATCTTCCATATCTGCAAAAATGTGCGTCTCAACATACATAAAAAGAGAAAACAATAATTTTGACAGCCGTAAGAGACAAACAGCATAGTTGAACTACAACTACAGAAATCAGTCAGACATGGTACCAAACACATTTAGATTATGAAATATTTGACCCATTTAGCATACAATCATAAACTTTAAACACATATCTGAAAATAACTGTGAGCCGCTGTCATGGACTTGAAAATTTTGCGGAAACAATTACATGAATTTACCACATGGTGCACACGAGTTCATAAACTTTCAATAAAAAGAGAAATTTCCAGCCTTTAAGAACAATAGTTTCTCAGGACAACTAGCCTTGCTGAATATATACAAAACACGCAGACACTCAAATTAAGTGCAATGGATCTTTAGTTAAAAATTAAAGGCAAATTAAGCAAGAAGTATTAACATTTTAATTTGCTAATGAAACATCTATGTTTATCAGCAAAGTGGCACTGATGCTAATGCCGGCTGGCCGGCGTGTGTATAGTTTTTCTAGACACTGCTGGCAGGTGTCGATGTCGTGTATTAAATTGTTATTAAGGACTACTTTTCAACCAGTTCCCTGATGATTCAACATGACAATAAAATTGCTGGTAACCTGACAAGATTTCACCAGTGATGTTCTCCAACAAAGCTTGCACTGCAATATTTTTAGTACGTAAGCTAAATATCTTAATTATCAGTAACTGCAGTTAGTTATGTATGTTTACATTTCATCATAAATCTTCTGAAAGTAGCGTAACATTTTATGTGTGCACCATATAGCAATCAGCTCAATTAATTCAATAACCATTAGTATCTACTGTAATCTATCATAAGGCCTGCCTACCGAAAAGTAGTTATAATGTACTTAAGTAGTTCTCACTGATAAATGCATGTGATCGTGATTATACTGTACAGTACCTTGCATTCGCTTTCTTTTCTTTGCCTGAGCGTATCCGAGAGGCTGTTCATTTATGTCTAGAAGCTTTATTCCACCATCTTTTCGACCTGCTGGCGTGCGAGGATGTTGAGGTCGAGACATAATTGGACTACTTAGTGATGGTGAACGGAAACCACCAGTTGGAATTCGACTTGGTATGCCTTTCAATGGTGCTGAAAAGAAAGCATTAGGTTTCAGCTTCTGAACAATTCTAATTATTTAATATGACAAAAAAAAAATAGTTACATACTTGTGTCAGTCAGTTTTCGAGGCATAACACGTGATCGAACAGGCACAGTAGGTACAGTGTTTTTCTTAAGATTACTTGCTGCATCGGCAGACTTTTGTAAAAGCTCAGCACGGAGTGCAGCTGATTTTGGTTTCCTTTTCAAAGTAAAATGCTTAAGAGGCTGGGCCTGTAAGGGATGAAATAAAAAAGTAAGTAATATAAATAAAACATATTATATAAAAAAGACTCAGAGCAGATAAATCATGTGTGTCTGCATCATTCAGTAATCAATGATAACAAAATTCAAATCAGTAGGGTTGAAAATCAACAAAAAGTGATAGTTAAGTGCAATGTAAAAAAAAAAAAAAAAATCACCATGCAATCTTGGCGAGTATGAAAAATATATGGTATATAAAAATCTCATGTCACGGTATTTATGTTTGTACTCCTCCAAAACAGCTCAAGCAGTTTTTATGATTGTGTATCTTGTAAGTATGAGGATAAGTTTTTTAGGGTGTCCCTATACATAATGTTTTAATAGTTTTTGACTTCATGCGGTTGGAAACCCAAAAACATTTTACTGAATGTTATTGCTGCAAGACTGTGTGTCTTTACAAAAGAAATGTTGCTCCATGAATTTTTGGGAATGCAGCAGCACAAAATTAACTTTTTCTAATATTTTGGCTGTACAATGTCCTTTTAAGCTCGTTCTCGATTCCTATGTACATGCAGTCACAGATAACATTCACCAGGGAGATTGAATGGTAACATACGTTATTTGACAATTCATTCAGCATTTGGTTTTATCACAACACTGAATTTATAGGAATATTTGTCTATTTGTGTGTGTGTGAGAGAGAGAGAGAGAGAGAGAGAGAGAGAGAGAGAGAGAGAGAGAGAGAGAGTGTGTAATGCCAACAAGAAGCAAGGGTGCCCATTTGAACGTCTTAAGGATACTGCAAGAAACGTGAAGTAGTACAGTAAAACCCCTTTTTAACGAATCTCAGGGGACCGAAATATTTATTCCTTAAATAGGGGTTTTCCTTAAATGGGGGTTTTGCCTAGGTACACAGGAGGAGTGACTCAGAGACATAATTCAAGCATGTGTAGGTGTTATAGGAGCTATTTAATTACTAACATACCAGTAATCTGGTACAATTTTAAATACATCACACTTTCTGCAGAAAAAAATATTTTTTATTAAATCGAAAAGAGATGACCATTTTGTTTTCCCAGCATACTGTAATGACCAAAGTTATCACTATGTGGTTGATGTTTGTTTTTATTGACTCAGCTACTTTAAAAGAGCTGACTACATGTGCAAAACTTGGTGCCGTACATCAGACTTAAAAAACACTATACTTGAGAACAGACTGATACTCATGTACTTTTTCTAAAGTTCTCCAGCGCTTTCTTTTCTGCAGAATATGCAATCAGTAATTTTTACTAATGCATAAATTTCAAAATTTTTGTCATCGCCTTCCCCCTGGTTCGAGGTATAAATACCTTTTCAACAACCTGTACCTTCTTCAAAATTATTTCCATTGTTAATTCGTCAAAAACATTTTCTAAAAATATTGATGTATAGGGAGTTTGGACGCACGACAAACAGGTCTTTAGCGCTTCTACATATATGTTAAGATTTTCGATTATGTTGTTACGCTGGTAACTACAACAACACAGCTTTTCTTTTTGCAAGCGAAAGGAGTGGCAATAACATTACAGTGTAAATTCGTCAAAACGTATCCTCTACAAGTGTGTCACGATTTTGCGATATATTACTCGTAAAAAATAATCCACAACACCAAATTGTTTACAAAGAGAAAAACGTAGCCTAAAGACGTTATTAGCTGTTTGGACGCCTTCACTGCGGGATCATCATTGCGCTAACACTTCAATCGGCGGCCACCGACAGTAAATCTGCTTTTTAACCCACCCGTCTCTGGGGCTAAATACTTGACAATTCTCGAAGTCATTCAGGCATTTGATGTATGAGGTAATTTTTTAAACGCATTGCAGTTTTTAATTACGTAGGGGTAACTTAATGCCTGGCCTTATAACATTTTATTAGTCGTAATGTTTTCTCCACTGGTTCAGTTTCCACACTTTGCACTTACTCTGAAACGAGAGATTGTTAAGTTTTCTAAGCAGTTCGAAAACAGTGCATTTTCCACACTAATCTAGCAAGGCGATTTTCGAACCTGTTTTGCATAAATTTTCCGCTTACAGGAATGCAGCTATGTAATTCGCACGCCTTCAAAACATTTAATAAGTACAACTGAACATTGTCACACGAATATTTGTCTTTTTACTACCAAAGGTACCGCTAGATTCGGCATTTAACAATGTGCCCTGTTTCTAAAAGTCGCACAAAGAAGACGCGCCAAATCGTATTCTTTGCCATTGTCACACACCCTGCATGGTTGTCACCTTTTCTCCACTCCTACAATTCTGAAAAAGTGAATCTGAAATAAAACACAAGACAACATTTCACAGCTCGCGCTTCGTAATTTTCGACTGACATCGGACCACGTGACCATAACACATGGAAGACATGAGGGAAATAGCTAGCTGATTCGTCAAACGCTTTCTCCGGTATCGCTGCACTGGTATTCGATACGTTAACCTATCGACGGAAAGAATCGATTACAGCTGCTTATACCGGTATCGCTGCAAAGATGTTCGATATGCATTGACTTAAAGAATAGATAACCGACGTCACGTCAACACAAATTCCTAATTCTGTGGAAAAAACGAAACAAATTAACTTGCCCACAATTAGGAATTGCGTAAAAACAAAATTTTAATTTCCAGTATTTTTCATGTTTGTTCCTTAAAAGCGGACTTTTCCTTAAAGCGGGATTCGCTAAAAGCGGGGAAAAATAACGTTATTCTAATGGGAGTTTCGCCGGGACCGACGGAAATATTCGTTAAAAGCGGGTTTTCGTTAAATGGGGGTTCGTTAAATCGGGGTTCTACTGTATATATATCTTTGTTCTGTTAGTAATTCTCAGGTCAGTTTGTGCAGCATAAAATTTTTGGGAAATCTTACATAAAATTTGAGAAACAATGAAAGTGCATTTTTCAATGTGTCCATATGTTTTTGTTGTATACAAACCTCTTAGTTTTGTTCTGATGATGAAGAAATTTTGCACCCTTGACCAAAACAAGGATGAAGACACTGACTACATAAAATTTCATTTGATTTGTGGTGGACGATACTTTACTTATGGACTTCGACAACATCTATAGTTTTGCTACAATGTTGATGAATTTTTGCACATTTGACCATTGAAGCAAGAGGAAGGTCAATGTCCACATAAAATTTTTTGCAGGGTTCCTATTATCTGCAATTGACCACATGGTGAATGATAAAGAGTACCTTTCAATAAACTTTGATCACCACGAAAGTTAATAGATGAGTTTTGCTAGATGGGTTGGGTTGCGGAGGGGGGGGGGGGGGTGAGGGAGGGGAGGGGGCGAGAGGAACCAAGGAGGTGGGGGTGAGGAATTTGCGAGGAAGAAATAGGCTGGATGGGACAGGGTGAGGTGGAGATAACAGATAGCTGAAGAGATGGATGCAGAGGGAGGAGGAGAATGGAGATTTACTCTAAGAGTGTTAACAGCATCGGCCACTGTTTCAGCTAATACATGTCCCCATGTCCTGCGGTGATTACTTCGCAAAGCACGAAGTTGAAATCGACCTTGTGTAGTATAACTATATAGGCAGCCGTCGGATTATAGGTAAGTGCAATTGTCTCTGCAAAAGAAGACATATTTCTCTTTCTTAATGTAGTCCACACCAAAAGTAATTTTAATTACAATATTGTATCAAACAATTATGAAAGCAGAGAGGTTTCTGATGAGTTTGTCACTCGCGTGTGTATATTATCTCTAGTGGCAGGCAGTGAGCAGAAATATCTCTGGAATGAGCATTGAGATGCGCAGAACAGATTTTGTGTTCGGAACATTTGGTGGAAATGTCCCATGATATTGACAAAAATCTACTAATCGCTGACTTTATCTTGGTCCCTTTTTGTTCGGTTAAGACGCTATGTGTAAATGGCCCTTTTAGCGATGCTTCCTCAACTTTCTTGTTGATTCTGTGACACATTTATTTAGATATTATTTCATGTTATGTGGTTGCTCTGCGAAAAAAAGGTGGGGCTTCTTTGCAGGCAATGCGGTACAAATCAATTGTAATAGCAGATAAATATATGGAAAGAGTGGATTTGTTTCAATATCAAGTGGCAATTCCCGCTTAATGTTGAGAGAATGCACAGAACGCAATGCTCACTCCATATACTGGGTGATCAAAATGTCAGTATAAATTTGAAAACTTAATAAATATGGAATGAGGTAGATAGAGAGGTAAAGATTGACACACATGCTTGGGGTTTTATTAGAGGGGGAGGGGGGGGGAGCACAATGAAGTATTGCTAGACGCGTGAAAGATCTCTGTCGCATATCGTTGGTGATGATCGTGTGCTCAGCCACCACTTTCGTTATGCTTGGCCTCCCAAGTCCCGAGACCTCAGTCCGTGCGATTATTAGCTTAGGGGTTAGCTGAAGTCGCAACTGTATCGTGATCGACAGACATCTCTAGGGATGCTGAAAGACGACATCCAACACCAATGCCTCACTGTAACTCCGGACATGCTTTACAGAGCTGTTTACAACATTATTCCTCGACTATACAGCTGTTGTTAAGGAATGATGGTGAACATATTGAGCATTTCCTGTAAAGATTATCATCTTTGCTTTGTCTTAAATCATTGCTTTTCTGATCAGATGAAGCGCCATCTGCCGGACATTTTTGAACTTTTTATTTATTTATTTATTTATTGTTCTATTAAAACCCCATGTCATACCAAGCATGTTTGTCAATTTTTGCCTCTCTATTACATTATTCCATGATTTATTAAGTTGTCAAATTTATACTGACTTTTTCATCACCCGGTATTTTCTACTGTATATACAATTTAGTGGTTATACACATCAAAAGATGCCCTTCTTTTCTTTCCATGACATTGCAAAACATATGGGATACAGCTAGGAAGAAAAAAAAATTTTTTTTGTTTCCTACCTGGATTAAACTTTACTTGCAGTGGCAGTGGTTTAGTTTGCTATCATTGACGACGAACTATTCGCTTTAGGGGGATAATTTACTGACCAGAACAGTATAAATTATTTATTTCATCGTGAACATAAAGAATTATTCCCCTCATTCTATGTGACTGATTTCTGAAAAAGCATTTAACGGCTGTTGCCAACATCATCGCACAATGCCGTAAGTAAAACATGTACCCCTTCTTGTAGTGTATTAGACCATAGTTAAAAAAAGAAAAAACGCAGCAACGCCATAATTAGCTATTTGGAGTACAACATAACTAAAGTTGCCCCACTTTGTCCTTTCCTGTACTATGGGGTTTTTGAGGCATTCCTAAACAGAACATACTCAAAATGTAATGAGAATACACCGAAATCAGAAAGGGAACTATATAAATTCGATTTTCCTTGCAAAGAATTCAAATGTTCAAATGTTTGTATAGCTTATGGGACTTAACTACGGGGTCATCAGTCCCTAAACTTACAAACTACTTATGAACTAAGACTAAGGATGGCACAAATACCCATGCCCGAGGGGGGATTCGAACCCCGACTGTAGTGGCCGTGCAGACCGTGACTGGAGCGCCTCAGTCCCCTCGGCCACCTGCAAAGAATTCTTAGTAAATGAAAACATTGATAGACGCGAAAGAATGTCATTATGTTTTAAATTCAAATGATACCCGCAGAAAGATACACTTGTTTTCTTTCCATGGCATTGAAAGGCATGCGGGATACAGCTAGTAAAAAATTATTATTATTATTATTATTATTATTATTATTATTATTATTATTATTATTATTATTACTTTTTGTGTCGTACCAGGGTTAAATTTTACTTGTAGAAGCAGTGTTTCAGTATGTTAACGTTGGCAATGCTTAGGGGGATCATTATTTACTGATTGGATCATCATTAATTATTCATTTCATTAAAAAAGAAAAAAGAATTATTCCCCTCATTCTACGTGACTCATTTTGCAAGAAGGATTCAACGGCCGCTGCCGTTAGGAAAATCGACATTCGTAGCCCTTGTTTTAGTGTATTACACCTTTGTTATGAGCATCGTCTAACTGAAGCACGGGGGTATCTGTGAAAATAAAACATGAGGTTTCTGAAGAGGAGGCTGAGCCTTTTCAGTAGCTGCAGGGCAACAGTTAGGATGATTGACTAATCTTGCCTAGTAACATTAGCTAACATGGTTTTACCATACAATTACTGTACGGCTGAAAGCAGGAGGAAACTACAGTTGTTGCTTTTCCCGATGACGTGGAGTTCTACTGTATGGATTCTTGACAATTGTATCCCATAGGATAAAACATTCCAGAGAGAAAATTGCCCCCCCCCCCCCCCCATTCGAATCTTCAGGCGGGAACTACTCAGGAGGTTGACATCAGAAAAACAGGCAATCCACGGATCGAAGCAGGAAAAGTTCTACCCCTTAATTGGATAGGTAAGTTAGGAAATTTAAAAAGGGAAATGGAGGCGTTAAAGTTATGGTTGAAATTAATTAATTAATTAATTACATTAGGCGTCAAGATGCACAGGACAGTACAGGATTACAAATAAAAAACTCAGTTGAGGGTAATGGAGTAGGCCAAACAATGAATAAGAAAATTGGGATGTGGGTAAGTTCCCATCAACAGCACAGTGAACATGTTATCATAGCAAAGATAGATACGAAGCAAACACTGACTACATTAGTGCAAGTGTATACAGTAAAACTTTGTTTATACGTTTTTCACTTATACGTTTTTCCCACTTATACACTTTTTTTTTCCGGTCCCGGCAAAATATCATCAACGTGCGGTCTCTCTCTCTCTCTCTCTCTCTCTCTCTCTCTCTCTCTCTCTCTCTCTCTCTCTTAAGAAAAGGCAGTTTGCGCGGAATGGGATCGGTAAGTTCCGTCTATTAATATCTACTCGTGTTGTTATCTGCGTAAATTAAATTCGTCACTCGGCAAGGTGACTTATTAGAACAACCATAAGTTTAAAAAGCGATGGCTCCCAATCACTATAACAAGTGTCGACCTGTGTATGGAAAAGTAGTGTTGCCGACTAAAAAATTACGTTCTTGCGAACACTCGCAGACAACTAGCACTTAATTTTTAATGTGTAATCCTTAAGATTGTTTTTTATATCGACATTTACGCAACAACAAAAGTAATCGCAAAAACCATACGTTATATATACTGTATACAAGTATGAAACTTCTTTGCGGTTACGGCAGTGGCGATAGCCATATATGAAAGGTTGGTACTCTGTGCAACAGTCATTTGTTACCGAGCGAAACCGGAAGCGTTGCCTATAGTATTACTGCATGCTTTACTGTATAGAGGAAGTAGCGCGCGTATTAATTGAACGTTGTTATTGTGCTTAGGTGTTCGATACTGTAATTCTTATTTTCTGAGGTTTGTTAATATGAGTGGAAGAAAGAAGACTAGCATAACGATCTCTGAAAAATTAAGAATTTTGAGAGTAGCGAAGGAGAACAAAAACAGAAAGCGTGTGGAGATAGCTAGAGAATTGAGAATTCCTACTTCGACGTTAAATTCCATCGTAGGGAAGGCAAAAGAAATCGAAGAAAGTGTTAGTGTATTCGGAGTTTCTGCCAGTAAACGGACTCGCATTCAGGGCGGAAAATACAAAGATGTGGAAGATTGTTTACTGCAGTGGTTCCGGCAACATCGAGCAGAAAGCATTCCCATTAGCGGCCCAATGCTCTGTGAGAAAGCAACTGAATTAGCAGTGCAACTTGGCGTGAAAGATTTTAGTGCTTCGACAGGCTGGCTGCATAAATTCAAGATCAGGCACGGCATCAGTTGTCATAATGTGTGTGGGGAGAGCAGAAGTGTAGATCCCGAGACAGTGCGCGATTGGAAAGAAAATTGCCTGAAAGAACCTGTATCCCAGTACGCTCCGAAAAACATTTTTAATGCGGACGAAACTGGCCTTTTTTATAACGTAATGCCTGATCAAACAATGGCATGCAAAGGAGAGAACTGCCATGGTGGTAAGGAAAGTAAACAACTTGTCACAGAGTTGTTATGTGCGAACAGTGATGGCTCTGAGAAGCTTACCCCACTTACTATCGGGAAATTTTCAAAGCCACGTTGTTTCAAGAACGTTATTTCATTTCCCACTAAATATACAAACAATAAAAAATTGTGGATGACGACAAAAGTTTTCGATGCAAAAATGGGTGCAGCCGGCCGTAAAATTTTGCGCAGCACACCCTCAATTAACACCGTATTTAAGAAATGTTAAGGTAGAATTCTTCCCAGTGAATTGTACGAGTGAACTCCAGCCACTTGACCTGGGAATTATACAAAATTTCAAATTACATTACCGAAAAATGCTTGTGCAGCGAGCAATAAGATGTGTCAACATTGGAAAAAAAAGAAGAAATGAAGATAAACATATTGCTGGTAAGATATTCACTTGTTATTTTTTCGTAATTTAGTACCGGTGCCAACAAACAAAATTCAGAAATTATTAATGAATTCGTTTCTTCTGATAGGCGATGCATTACATTGCAGCTGCCTGGCACAGAGTTTCGGACAGCACTATCAGGAACCGGTTCCGAAAAGCCGGAGTGGAATATACAATGGAGGAACCTGTTGGTTCTGTTATTTCCCCAAACAACGACAATATTTCACCAAATGACGATGAATGGAAACAACTGGAAGGTGGTGCATCATTCGACGATTACGTCGATGTTGATGCATATCTCGTCACAACAGGCGCATTGACTGTCTCTGAAATAGTGGAAGCAGCATCGCGCAATATGAGGTAGAAACTGACGATGAGGACGACACTGAAGATCCTCAACATTCCTCAGTGACTTTTAATGACGCAATAAATGCGTTGGAAACAATAAAAGATTTTGTGACACGCCATAATGTTTCCAAGGAAGTAATGGCAGAGTTGTCCCAATTTGAGAGCACTGTTTATACCGTTGCTGCAAAAAAAAAAAAAAGCAGGCAAACATTACGGACTTTTTAAAAAAATGACATCTTGTAAAAGTGTATGACTAATTGTATATAGTTTAAAGTGTTTGAGAAACCTATTAAACATATTCTGCAACATAATGTCTGATATTATGCATTTGCCTATTTTTTTTTTTTTTTATCTAGAAATTGTCTTTCACATATACGTTGTTTTTTTTCACTTATACGTTGTTGTTTTTTTCCCCTTTAGTCCCCTGAAAAACGTATAAATGAAGTTTTACTGTATGCCAACTAGCTCTGTCAATGATGATATCATGAAATAAAATATATTTTCAGGCAGTTGAGAGAAAGGAAAACTAGATTGAAATTGGGTAATGGATTTCAGTAACAGGAAAAAGAAGCAAAGGAAAAACAGTAGGTGAATGTGGACTAAGGGAAAAGGATTAAAAGAGGAGAGAGATTTACTGATAGAATTTTTTGTAGAGCACAATTTAATCATAAACACTTGGTTTTAGAATAATCAAAGAAGGCAGTATGTATGGAAGAGAGCAGAAGAGTCCAGATTGATTTTATAACAGTAAGGGGCCTTACATCTGTTGACCGATTTAAACTGCTTTTCTATTCCTCTGTCATTTATTTCAATTTCTGCAATTTTGACATCCATGGGACGATTTAGAGGAAGAACTACAATGCAGTATTCCCTCTGTGAAACAACTTTTGAAATAGACTTTCAGTGTTCCAGCCTTGTGTGTGCCATTATGTTCATAGTGTTTCTGGGGTTCTTTGCCAAATATGTACATATGGAATCTCAAATGAGAATCCCTGGAAGAAGAAAACATTACTTTCACGAGGAAAGGACTGTATTTGAGAGAAAGTGATACAACAAGCAGGTAACAGGTCTTTCATACACAAGGGCCTACAGATAACCCCACAGGAAAAAATCGATAAGGAAATAGAGTGGGTGATTGTATGGTGGCCATGTGACTGGCCCACTGCAACCAATCCAGTGGTTGAGTAAGGTTGGCTGCAAATGTGCTGTCTCACTTGTCGCTGAAATGTGGAGGGACTCTATAATCCTGAAATGGAATGTGGTGATGAATAGTCTGGCATGAGAATATCATTCAGAATGTCTGGCAGAACCGCTTGTAGAAATACATAGTACGGGTAACCATCAAGTCAGTACAGAAGAAGTACGAACCAAGTAAACACACCGATAATGCCAAATCTCTTCACCGTTTGCGACCCTGGTTCCTATGTGATTACTGATCTTTGGTGTACGCCCAATGTGCCACATTCATTTGTAAACATTTATTGAATCATTCAGTTTACCTTCACTTCATATGTTGATCACAATGAAATGGAAAGATGAACTGAAATGTGAAAATTGTTTTGCATCACTAAACATTCTAAAAACATAGTTTCAATTTTGAATGTTAAGTGACGTTTTATAGGGTTTAGATCTGGATATTATTGTCAACAATAAGCCACACTAATATCATAATAAATCATAACAAATAAACATTCAACATATTAGAAAGAATTATTTTAGCGAAACCACAAAGAATTTACACTCTGTTGTATTATTATGCAGTTATTAAATGATATTAATTTCATATAGAAATATAATCCAACTATTGTTTCACAAAGTAAATTTGAAATTACTAAACTATTAACTACAACTAATACATAAACAATCAGTTGATAAAACTACGTTACAGGAAAATCCTACTGACATGCAAATAATTTTAGAAGGAAACAACTCCAAGATTAGTAGAGGCATTTCATGTATGCCATCTCCCTTACTATACAATGGGTTAATGTTTACTCCTTAATCATTTATATTCATTAAGAAAAATCAGACATACCTGTTGTCCCACCACACTTATTAGGGCTGATTTATTGAGAAAATGACATTCAAGTGGCAGCATTCCTAATTCATGGTGCTTCTTGACTGAAAGATAAATATTAAGGATCATCACTCCAAATAATTAACTGAAAACACACACACACACACACACACACACACACACACACACACACACACACACACCACATATTGATTTTATATATTAGTGCAATTTTTTCATCTTCTTGGCAAAATCATTTCCTAAGGTATGACGGTAATGGTATATGTATGCTTAACACACCATTTCTTTTCATAAATGCTCATGTCTTGACTAAATTTTCCTGTCCTCATTTGCTTGCTGTTTTCCGAACCAAGAGCACAACTGTCTTTGCTTCCTCAGCATTTTCAGAATATTATCATTAAACTACGATGAGTCTTCAATTCTTAATATACTTAGTCGCGTCATATTTCTCTAGCAGCTGTTTTACAATGCTTTTGAACTTTGTCCATAATACCTCTGCAACCATCATACCAGAACTAAATGATATCCAGCCATTCTCTAAGTTTTACACAAACAATTCTTTAGAGATTTAATAACTTTGGTTACCATTGTTGATATAGCACCATAACCACTAATCCCTATCTCTATAATGAGATCACTGATAAGGTCCAGTTTTGTCTGTAATTACATAGTCTAAAAATATTTTCAGTTACATGTGGGCTGCCGATTTAGCTGCTCAAGGTGGTCTTCAGAAAATATGTTCAATAGTATGTTCAAATGTTTGTAAAGCTTATGGCACTTAACTACGTGGTCATCAGTCCCTAAACTTACAAACTACTTATGAAATACTTACGAACTAGGACAGCACAAATATCCATGCCCGAGGGGGGATTCGAACCCCCGACCGTAGTGGCCGTGCAGACCGTGACTGAAGTGCCTCAGTCTCCTCGGGCACCGCGGCCGGCTGTTCAATAGTAGTTCACATGACTGATTGTGTCTACCACCTACAATGAAGCCATAGATGTCCCAATCTATACTCGGTACATTGAAGTCGCTTCCAACTAAAGTTGCAAGGGTCAGATATTTTGACACTACTGATTGTAGACTTTCTTTGAATGACTACAACTGTCACAGAAATTGGGTGACCAGTACGCCCAACCATTAACTTGATTTCTCCTATACCTGTTATACACATCCAAATGACTTCGCAGTCACAACAAATTTTTACTTCTGTAGAGAGAATATTTCCATCGACTGCTATGAACACCCCCCCCCCCCCCGTGTAAATTTATCTTTCCATTATACACTCCATACCTGACTAAATGTTTCAGATCTTCCTACATCATGATTCAGCCAGCTCTCTGTAGCACAAATAATAAGAGTGCAACAAATTTCCTCCACTACGGAAAATTAGAATATTTGTTATGAATATTCTGGAAATCTACTACTAATATTTTGACAGTAAGTGTGTCTTATTTGATTGTGGCCTGATTTTGCTACCTGCATGCTGACTGATGAGTGTTCAATAGAAAACTTCAAATTTTCACTTAGACTATAAAATCCATTTACACTACAGAAATACTGCAATCCAAGTAGCTTTTTCCTTTATGTAGTGCATCCCTTACCTATCAAGGGGGGATGTCATATAATTCTTCTCCACCTTATATTGTAGGTACAGAAATCTGTAGCCAAGATAACAGAGTAAGGGTTGTTGTAATTTAAACACACAAAAAGAAAAACCTCCAATAGACACAAAAAACCCTGTACACACTTATGAAAATTTAATTACAGAAATTAAAACTTAAGAGGAATCATATTTATTTAAACCAACTATTTAGGCACAATAATTTATTTTATAAAAATTGTTTTAACAATTTTTGCAATATAATAAAGTTAACAGAGTTGACACAGTAAAAAAAAAAAAAGTAATTTTTCACTTTGATCATTGGGCTTACAGTTAAGTACAATTTAGTCTATTTTCAAAGAATGCAGAAACTTGTGTATCTTCACTAACTTCTCTGCCCTCCTTTTTTTCCCCCTCCTAAATTGTTTCTCAGTTTCAACCACACAAGCCCATAGGTGGAGAATATCCTCTCTGTGTACACGGTGCTGGCAGGGAGGAAATTAAACAATTTACAAAAGTAGTAATGATAAATTTCTCTCTCTCTCTCTCTCTCTCTCTCTCTCTCTCTCTCTCTCTCTCTCTCATGAAACTGTGTAATAACTGCGTAAGAAAACAGTGCCAGTAAAATAGTCTGAGTCAGCTAGTCTAAATGACAGAACAATTCAGCGTACTCTGGATGCTCACAAATGTTTCCTTTCTCCTTTTCTTCTGTTCCTCTTTCAAATGTATAGCCATCGCAATTGCAGTACATGCAATTGCGATCTTTGTCAAAAACATTTAAGGCAATGTGATGTGGTATTTGATGGCAGTATAATAAGCTCTTTGAGGCCACACCAAAGATCTTTGTCTAAGAAACTGTGATAGTGTAATATTTTGGAAAGGATAGATTGCTACTGACCACAGAGAAACCCGATGAGCCACAGAAAGGCACACAAAACAGAAAAAACAAAATTAAGCTTTCGGCTGTTAAGCCCTCATCTGCCAAAGAGAATGCACATAGGCACGCACACACCAACCACACACACCACGGAAACGACGGTTGGGGTTGGGTTTTTGGGTTTGTGTGTGTGTGTGTGTGTGTGTGTGTGTGTGTGTGTGTGTGTGTGTGTTCGTGTGTTCATTTTTGTTCTGTTGTGTGTGCCCTTCTGCAGCTCATCGAGCATCTTTATGGTGAGTAGCAATCTATCCTTTCCAAAATCTTGTTGAATCCTTTAAGGTATTTTCATCGTTTGCTTAAACTTTGATAGTGTACATGTAAAAATCAATAAAAATATGTGAATGGGTTTGGACTCAGGACTTTCAGATTTATAAGTGTTTCACAATACTGATTGAGCTATGACTCAGTGATAAATGAGTTGCTTTAACATAGTAAGATTGTTTCAGAAATTTGTTACCTTTTGTAATACACATATAAGTAACAAGTATAAAGTAGACAGATTCTCACTTTCAAAGAGAGAAAAGGCAACAATGACTTTCCAAAATGAAATGCATGTACCAATTAAACATAAAAAAATCACACTTTAAGGATTAGCCAAACTTCCAATTTGCATATCCACTTATCCTCAATCAAGTTACTCGTGCATCACCATAAGAATTTTAAAATACAAAAAGAACCCACAGAAAACCAATAAAATCCATAAAAATCCAATTTCACCCCTGGTGAGATTAGAAAAAGAAAAATGGAAATAAGCAGGTTTTTCTCAACCCTGCACAGAGTTGACAAAGACTCTGGCCGAGACCCTCTACGCGGTTCCAAATCAGAGCACCACAATAAACTCTGGGAAGAATACTGCAAACTGCAAATTCAGTTTAGTCCCTGCATGTGAAGTCGGCAACCTTCGCCACTTTCACCAAATGCCCGAATGAACTAAGGTTGGCCTCAGAACCCAAGTGACCGGCGTCGCTAGTGTGATGTGAGTCACAACTTCCAGACACCTGCACTCTGTACACTCAATAGCTGCTGGCAAGGCCTTCCTCCACATATCAGATAAGGCTGCTTGGCAGATATACTGAGTGCACATCAGAATTCTTTCTGGGCCCGTAAACCATCTCCCTAAGGAAATCCTGATCTTGGAGCTCCTAACAACTAGCAAATCAATCCCACTACGTAACTGCTTCCATCCTGCTTCTATAATTATGTTGTTGATAGATACTTTTTTAATCCAGCCACATGGCAATGAGGCACTGCAGCAGTTTGTTGATCACTTTAATGATGTATACCAAAACATAATACTTACAAGGAAAGTGGAGACGAATGGGAAGTTACCTTTCTAAGAAGTGTTGGGCAAATGGAAACCAGATGGACTACTTGGACAATCTGTGTACAGAGTGTCGACACATACAGATCTGTACCTCAATATGTATTGTTTCCACCATCCAATTCAGAAGAATTAGTGTCGGAATTAATTGCAGCAGAAATCAAATCAACACTATCCATTGTCTTCGTAGTCAAGGCGTCAGAGTAACACGACAGTCGGCAATAATAGTTCCTTCATCCCTATCAGCAGCCATACATTACTAACACCTGTCTGTCAAATCTGACTGGTCAAAGCACAGTTAAATAGCCAATACCTATGGCATGCAAGACATTGTGGATCAATTTAGTAGAGTGTGCATCGCTTCACCAAAGAGTGTTCTAACTATACATGATGTCTGAAGTCTTGTCGCTACACTCTCAGAGTTGACATCACTTTTTTACATAACACCACTTGGAAGTTTCATTGATGGAAGAGTGCCAGAAACTTTTGCAATATCAGTATAATTTTTCCAATGCTTCAACATTAAACGAATAGGGTGAATTCTCCCAAATGAATAAAGAACACTGTAACCACTGTCCAAAGTGAAGTTGTTGTTTCAATGACTACTTTGATGACGGAGACTAGTAGGTAGATGCATATGTTATATTTTCATTTTATCAAGTATAAATATGTTTGTTCATGGCACTGATTTCAGCAACAGTACAACTGTCAAAATAGTGACATTTAATGTGGTGTCAGTGCTCTATGCAGCATTATTTCACTGTTTGTATTGTCTAGCCTGTGCAACTGCTACTAATTCCCAGGTTTATATAAATTACAGGAATACATACCAAATCTGTGTTTTTACAAGTCAAAGCATCTCTGATTTTCTTGGGTGGCCATACTGATTACCATGTTTAGCTGTGAATCAGTCTACTTTATTTGTTGTAGTTCTCAAAAAGGAAGAAAAGCTTTGGGCTCATCACTATCTGATAAGTGAATATCAATGTGCTTTTGTTTCTTAGAGATGAGTAACTTTATACAAAGGACATTCAGAAAGTAACAAATTATTTTTCTCTCTTTAGCCCCCTGCCCCTTACCTCCCTAAAATTTTTATTTGCTATAATTAAATGGGACTAATTTACATACAATTTGATACCCAGGCTGGTTTTCTACAAAGCCACCATTCAAATTTAGATACTGCCTTACTGTTTTACTAGCTTTTCTGTGCTTTCTACATACTCAGATGCCAACAAATAGGTCAGTCAACGATTAATATAAGTTTATGAACACTTCCTTAGCACTGTCCACAAAACAAAACTTCTTTCAATTTCAACAGTAATTGAGAATCGTTCACTATTGAACGTGGTATACGACTTCCAAATTGACATTTCATTCGTAATATTGCCATAAAACTCAGTTCTCTGTTTACAAATTCAAATGTGCCTTCTTGACAGTAAAAATCTTATAGTCAACTGTTTACTTAGAATGGACTTCTTGAAGAAGTATAAGGTTAAGCTTGACATAGGAAAGCGTAAATGCATTGCGCAAGTAGGCCAGCAAATTTTAACCTTAGACATGGTAAAGGACACAACCAACAAATTCTATAGGGCACAGGCCAGTGCACTTAAAGTAACATCTTGCAGTGACCATGTGGAACAGTTACACAAGGATTCGCTCACACAACACCAACATCTCGTGAAGATGGCCAATTAATCTTTTGTCAGTCTGAAAGTCAAAGACTAGAACTGTTGGAGGTACTGTCTAAGTATACTGTTGTGTTTGACAAGCGACCAGGTGTTGTCAAGGATTATAAGTACAGAATGAACGTATACCCCAATGAAACATTTTGTCATACATCATACAGAATACATTTGTCAAAGAGGGAAGCAGTGAAATGACCTAATGATACAGTGGGGAATCACTGAGCTATCACAGTCGCCTTATTCAAGCCCTTTACTAGCAGTCTGTAAGTCTAATGGTAGCATGAGGCTAGTACTTGACGCATGCAAGATAAACAAAATCATCATTCCTGTGAGGACGAGGCCAGAGGACCTAGAGAAACAACTGTTGAAATTTGACAGAGTACGCTTCCTCCCATCATCGATTTGAGGGTGTTGTATTGGCAAGTACCATTTTCATCCCGAGAGCAGACAGTACACATGCATTTGTATGTTTAGGCAGATTTATTTATTTATTGTCGTGTTAGGGTGCACAACTGCATTGGTCATTAGTGCCCCGATTAAAAAAAGTTAAAAAAGGTGCCGACAAGGATAATTGCAGAATATCACTAAAACAAGGAATAAAAAATAACAATAGAAGGAATTAAATGTCCTTGGACAAATTAGTCATATGTATAACACACAAAACTCTAGCAGCTGCCCGTGTGTCATCAAGGTCATTCCACGTCAGTTCAACATGGTAAACTAGTAGATAAATACAAGTTTTAAATTTCATTACAACAGTCGTATGAAAACTCTAAATCCTATGTCAATGTTTTTTTAGTTCCTCTAGAATTTTGAAACTTTATTGTTCACATAGGCCATGCATTCTTGAGTAAAAATATAAGCTATCCCAGTCATTGTCTATGGAGGGTCCACAATGGCGATAATGTGAAGGATGGGAATTAAACAAGAATCTTCTCTCTAGGGCCAGAAAAGATTCTGATGATCCATGAGAATGTAAAAATCTTACAAGCACATCTTTTTCTTCAATATTTACCTCACTAACCATGCCAAAATACCATAGTTTATCATAATCACAAGCAATAAAACATCCAGAAGATAAATCCTCTAGTTTGACAAATATATTTTGCATTTTGTCTCACAAATTGAATGTGAGAGCTGGCTTTGAATCACTGCTGATTCTTCAAGCTTCTATTACTCCCGAATCATACACTGGTTGGAAGTTGTGGAAAGTTCTACTTCCTGGAAGTGTTTGAAAATTTCTCATGTGATTCTGCAAATTCTGTCGAGTTGAGTCAACCGAGCCTTTACAGATACGTTTGAAATTAATATTTTTAATATTGGCTTTGCAAATCTCAAATAGCTCATTTGTTGTTGTTATTTGCTTCTCCAGGTGTCGCTGTAGACTTTCCTTCCTAGCTAAATGTTTTAAAGTACCCTGTATACCATCACATTCTGTTTTACCAAGACTCGTTCCAAAAAACCATTGGGCTTTGAGCTGAAAATCTTTCTGGTGCATACTGTACAGATTCATTAAATTATATTTATTTTTATACTGGCCAGCACAGCCATCACTCAGGTAGTCAATGTTTCTTATGTGTGGGTAACTGTCTTTCAAAAATGTGGTTATTATTTTTTGGATCTCATATATCATAAACACATCACGTTGAAGGTCATCAGAAATTATACAAAAAGGTAAAATCAGTTTTTCATTACTTGTACGTCTGCAGTGAATCATGAATGGATGAATAGTGCATGCAAGTGACGTCCAGTGATAACCTTGTACTTCATTTTGTATTACAAAAGCATATTTTTCACTGAAATCCATAGTAACAATTGCCAAGTTTGAGGAAGCTGTTTCCTTTAAATTTTTAAGAAACAACTATTGAGACTTGGCTATTTATGAATGTGGTATTAACTTGTTCAGCTGCCCCACTAACTTTTCAATGAACTCCCCAACTGAGCTCGAAGACCGTACCATTTCAGTTTGACCGGTTAAAATCCACTGTCTGTACTCAATAGTATCTTGTTCATCATTATCTTGAAATTCTGATTGTAAAAAACTGATCAAATTATCTTTTGACGGACACTTGTCACAATGCCTTAGCATACATTCCCTGCTTGCATCTTCACAAAGAAGATATTTCATAAGTTCTTTGTAATTGACTCCAATACCAGTTCCATGAATCAACAAAATGATATTTTGTTGTATGGTGCATATGCAGTCTAAGTGTGTACCACTTGCACCAGCCAAAACATACGACTTAGGCCTCAAAGAACAAAATTTTGAAAAACCAATTTTTAAGTCAGGATATACCAACTTAAAAACCGAGTAGGGCTCACGAAGATTACATAAAATCATTCGCTTCCCCCTGTATATTCCAGGCAAAATTCTAGACTGAATTTTTATCACTCTGATAAAACATTGTCACCAACTCCATAGTTTCAGGACTCAAAATTTTCCCACTTTTTTGATCAGGTTCTGCTAAAAAAAAAAAAAAAAAAAAAAAAAAAAAAAAAAAAAAAAAAAAAAAAACACCTTTTCTTTCAACAGTTTTTGGGCTTTACAGACAGAATAATCAGATACATTAAATGTCTCCCTTACTTTTCTCCTAGACCAATTCAGTGCAGATGGGACTGTCAACATTTGAATCTGTTAGTTTCGTGGTGAAACAATCAACAATCCTGTCCATATCTTCAGATGTTTTTCTTCATACATGTTTCCAAGTCATTCTTTTCTTCTGTCAAGTCAACTGAAAGAAAAGTTTAAATTTTGTGTTTTAAATTTTCATGTGCTCTTTGTAATTTTTCTTTGCCATAGGAGGGTCTGCTGTGTTCACCAAGGGCATGCAGTTTCATTGGGGAACTTCCAGTTTCACTGAATGAAGAATTGAGTTTATCAGTGGCAATACTTTTCTGTAATAGGACTACTTCATCAAGCTCTAATCCTACGTCATCCGCTACCTCATATTCAACACTGGATTCATCTGTGGTTTTTTTTTTTTTTTTTTTTTTTTTTCCCCTCCCCCTCTCAATTTCAAGTAGTTATTTCCTGCAGGATGTATACAGTTTTTGTCATGGTTTCACTTTGTAGCCATTGATACACATTTTCTACTTTGTTCCACTGTTCCAATTCGAAGTGTTTTCTTAATTGGTGATTTGTATTTCTTGAAAGTGACAACAAACCTTTTGTAAAAACTCATACCTTTTCAGAAAGGCATCAATGATGGTGGCAAATAGTTTTTAATTTGTCATCTGACTGTTCTCAATTTTAAGAGAGTTAAATTAGTTTCAGACAGTTCCTCAACAGATTGCAGAGCTTTCTGTTTGACATAATGCAATAAATGACAATCGCTGTTTGTAACTTGACCATCACTGCATTTTTCCATTATACTATACAGAAAAATAAAACAATTAGAAAAATAGCTCTCCAATGACTCAGAATTATCAAAGCAGATACTGGAGTACAGCTCAATTGTCGGACATACTACCACACCTTTAGCATCTAGAAACGAAACAAAATTTCGCATGTGGTATCTTTTTCAAATTATCTGAAATTGAAGAATTACTCAAATAGTTGTTTTATAAATACCTTTGTACAGTATGATGCAAAGTTTTCAGTAAACAGCAGAGTGAAAGAATAAGACAACGATGTATAATGCTGTGTATTTCTAAAAACCTCTATTGTTGGTTTCAGAACTCTTGCAGAAAGAAACAGTACACCGACAGTTCAAAGCTACGCACAAATAGATACAGTACTCCTACATATTAAGCAAATTATTTAATCTTGTTTTTAATACACATTACTTTTACTTTCCAAGCAAAATGGATGTAATTTAAAAAAAAAATAAAAACAAAAAAACAAAAAAAAAAAAACAAAAAAGAGTTCAACACACTGTATTAGGCGCGTGAAATTTTATATTTACTGTTTTCTATTAAATAATAATTCTTGTAGGAGTGGAAAACCTGTTAGTTTCATTTTGCCATTATGTGGAGTACATCCTTTAGATCAAGATTAAAAAAAGTTTCGCCTGAATATCCTTTTCCCTTTTGATGATATTCCACTTAATATGGATCTCCTTCATTGGTTTTAAAAAATTTGAAAACTTCAATTTAATAATTTTTTCTGGTCACATGTTGTCTCAGGATGTTTTAATTTACATTGCTCTGAACTCTTTATACATTGATGAACACACTACATTAGTTTTATCAATATTTGTTGGTAAACATGAGATATAAATTATTTTCTATTTTTTATCACACTGCAATTCCTCTGCCCGGCAACCAAAAATTATTAAATTTTAAAAACTTTCATATACTGTCAAATCTAAATTGTTTGAGACACAGCTGAAATATTTCGGTTTCCTACTTACAATCATAAAAGGAATAAATATGCCAATTTATATCAAAATTTAAGACCATGGGTGTGAAATCTTACTTTTTTTTTGGTTGATTTGACATGGAATGACCCATCAGCTAAAATTTCCTCCAAAGTGGACAGCAGATTTACTGCAACACGAACATGATGAAAAATGGGGCTGAACATAAAAACATGGCGCACCGTCATCGGGTGACTGCAGGAACACAATTGTGGGGGGTCGCCTGTTAATAAGTGTCAGTGGCTGAACTGGCAATGACCGATTCTCAGTCGGGCCAAGAGGAGGGAGGAGGTATTCCAAGCCGTCGGGATCGGTTTTATGGTTCTAAGCTTATTGTCATGAAGCAAAGACCACAGCCTATGCCATGATGTGATAATGCTCCAGCAAATAGCCCCTTGAATGTCGATTGACAGGACACAAACGGTAGCAGTCCGAGGTAGGAGAGTGGCAGCCCTGGCCACTGCGTCAGAAGCCTCATTCCCCAGCACACCTACGTGGCCGGGTACCCACAGGAAACAAACGCGAAAGCCATCTTCAGTTACCAATTGAAGGGAGGATGGACCAGATGGCCGCAAACCTGTTCCTGAAGTCATGGTGGTGTTGGGCTCGCATCCATTCGGAAGGAGTCAGGGAGGGTGAAATCAAGGTGGTGAAGCAGGTGACAAAAACAAACTCCAGGAGGCAACAGTGCAGAGGCAGACACCCCATACTGGTGATCGAGGGAGTCGTTGAAAATTATGGGTACAATGGGTGTTTGGGCATCAACAGCAGCTGACATGCATACCGACAGAGTAATATATCATGCCGATAGTGCAATGGTAATTCGACAGCTTCTGCATAGAGGCTTTCAATAGGGCTGGTATAGAAGGCTCCAATCGCTAGGCGTAACCCCCGATGGTGAATTAAGACGGCGCAAGGTGGATGGCCGTGCAGATGAGTAAACAATGCTTCCGTAATCCAACTTCGATCAGATTATGGACCAATAAAGGTGAAGAAGGACAGTTCTATAAGCTCCCCATTACGTACCGCTAAGAACACAGGACATTAAGGGAATGTGTACAACGGCCAGCCAGAGAAGAAGCGTGTGAAGACCAACGAAGTTTACTAAACCAACGTCAGTCCTAAGAATTCCGTTGTCTCCACGAATAGGAGAGCTACGGGGCCTAGATGTAGAGATGGTGGAAGAAACACTTTGTATCGCCAGAAGTTGATGCAGACTGTTTTCTCATTGGAGAAATGGAAGCCATTTGCAATGCCCCAAGAATAAAGACGGTCAAGACACCGCTCCAATAGACATGTTCTTTGAGCGCTGCAGTAGATTGTGGACGATTTCACAAAGAGGGAACCAGAAACGTTGGGAGGGAGGCAGTCCATAATTGGGTTAATTGCTATGGCGAAAAGTACTACAATCAAAACGGAGCCCTGTGGCACCCCATTCTCCTGGCAAAAAGGGTCTGACAAAACAGAGCCCCTTACCCGAAAACTTCAGTCCGTTAAAAATGCATGAATAAAGAGGGGGAGACGAGCAAGAAAGCCCCAGGTATGCATGGTGCGGAGAATCCTCGCCCTCCAACAGGTGTCGTAGTCCTTCTCAAGATCAAAGAACACAGACACGGTCTGGCGCTTTTTCAAAATGGTATTCATAATGAAAGTCAACAAGGTGAAGAGGTAGTCAATTGCAGAGAAAAAAAAAAACCACATTGGACACTGGTAAGGAGACATCGGGATTCAAGGAGCCAAACCAAACGAGTGTTAACCATGCGTTCCATCACCTTACAGAAACAGCTCGTAAGAGAAATGGGGCGATAACTGGAAGGAAGACGTTTGTCCTTCCCTGGTTTGGGGATGGGGACAACAGCAGCTTCACGCCAACTTGTGGGAAACTGACTTTCAGTCCATATACGATTATAGGTGCGGAGGAGGAAACATGAACCCGCAGGAGAAAGGTTCTTCAACAACTCAATATGAATGGCATCAAGCCCCAAAGCAGAGGAGCGGGACATGGTGAGAGCACAGTCTAGCTCCTGCATAATGAAGGTGGCATTATAACTTTCATGACTTAAAGATTGGAAAGAAGATGGCTGTGCCTCCTCCTGCTTGTTTGCGAGGGAGGAAGGCAGGGTGGTAATGAGCAGAGCTTGAAACCTCCACGAAAGAGCAGCCTAAGGCGTTGGATACGTCAAGAGGGTCCACAAGGACTGCGTTCGCTGCTGTCAGGTCTGAAATTGGGAAGTGGACCTTAGTGCCAGATAACTGGCGCAGGCTATCCCAGACAACCAAGGAGGGAGTGAATTTTGTTAAAAGAATTAGTGAAGGCAGTCCAAAAGGGTTTTTTGATTTCTTTTATAACACGATGACATTGAGCTCGCAGTCGTTTGTAATGAATGCAATCTGGGCAGCGTTGAAAGGTGAGTAGAGCACGTCGCCAAGCTCTAATAGCATCGCTGCATGTAGCAGTCCACCAGGGGACTGGGACGCGACATGGAGAAGGGGAAGTACGTGGTATGGAAGGATCAGCAGCAGTGAGAATAAGCTCTGTGAGGTACTGGACCTGACTGTCGCAGCTGCGGAAATTCTGATCGTGGGAAACCGCCATACAAGAATACAGCCCCCAGTCGGCTTTGGAGATGTTCCAGGTGGTGGAACACGGAGATGGGGTATGATGTAGTAGGTGGATTACACAAGGGAAATGGTTGCTCAAGTACGTATCAGAAAGAGCATACTACTCAAACTGATGCACTAGCTGAGGAGTGCATATTGCAAGGTCCAAGTGGGAATAAGAGGGCATTGTGTCTGAAAGATAAGTTGGTTAACTGGTGGCAGACAAGATTGAGATGGTTGAAAATGTCCGCTAGAAGGGAGCCTCTTTGGCAAGATGCTGGAAAACCCCATAGGGGGGTGGTGGGAGTTGAAGTCACCAAGCAAAACAACAGGTGGAGGAAGCTGGGCAACAAGTTGCAGCACATCTTCCCTAGTAAAGGCAGACAATGACGGGGTATAGATATTGCAGAGAGAGAAGGAAAGCGTGGGGAGAGTGATGCGGATGGCAACTGCCTGTATGTGAGTGTGCAAAGAGATGGGATGGTAATAGATATTGTCCCAAACGAGCAACATAACCCCTCCATGGGCTGGAATACCACTCACAGGAGGTAGATCACAGCACAGAGAGGTATATTGAGGAAAGGCTATAAGATCGTGTGGGCGTAACTTGGTTTCTTGGAGGCTGACTATAAGCAGACAGTGGAATCGAAGGAGTGATTTTAATTCCTCTCGATTGGAATGAATGCCTCTAACATTCCACTGAAGAAGTGCCATGATAAGAATAACGGAAGAAATGAGAAGAACGAGACAAAAGGGAATCACCTCGACAGCCGCTGAGGGCCAGACTTCAAGGGAGCACTGCTATCCAATCCGTTAGTGGAAAATCTTGTTCCCTCAGTGCGACTGGAATTTCTGCCACCTTTCCGAGTTGATTGGTAGGGGCAGCTTCCTCCGCTGGTAAAACACCGGTTGCCCAGCTAACAGTAGTGCGTCCCGGCGAGACAGAGGATGACCAGGGTCGGCTACTGTTAGGCGGCATGATGGAGGAGTCACACCTTGGCGGGGAAGGAGAGGAACTCCCTTTTTTATTAGCTCTTTTGGAAGAGTGGCAGTGAGAAGAAGCAGTTAACAGTTGAGAAGCCCGAGTGCATAGAAAATCTTCATGGACAGGTTCCTTTTTCGAAGTCCGGGCATCTTGTTTAGGTGCCCAGGATGTATTAGAGGTTGACGAAGACTGACCTTTAGAAGGAGCAGGAGGGAGCAGGGATGTGGAACGGACAATCTTCATGCTGGCCGATTGCACAACTGTGTCAGTGAAAGAGAAATAGCAGGTCTGTGTACTTGCCTCCTTAGTAGATCGGGGGGAGGTGGAGACCTTACTGTATGGACCCACTGGGAGGATAGTGGGCTTCCGACTCACTAATAACTTTCGAGCAGCAGAGGTGGAAACCTTTTCTGTGACCCGAATTTGCTGAATGACCCTCTCTTCTTTATAGACAGGGGAGTCCCTAGAGGAAGCAGCAAGGTCACCCATGCAATTAATGCAGCGAGGAGATGGAGGTGGGCAGTCGCCCTCATGAGCATCCCTAACACAGGCGACACATTTGGCTGTATTGGAGCAAGATTGACGTGTGTGGTTGAATGTATGGCATTGGAAACAGCGCATAGGGTTTGGTACACGAGGACGAATGGAGATGACTTCATATCCTGCTTTGACCTTGGAGAGGAGTTCAACTCTGTTGAATGTCAAAAACAGTAAGAGTTGGTGTTAACTGGTTGTCAACCTTTTTCAGCACTCTATGCACAGCTGTGACACCCTGATCAGACATATAGTTTTGAATCTCTCCGTATGATAACCCATCAAGGGATCTTGTGAAAACTACCCCCGGTGATGAGTCAAGGGTGCGATGCGCTTCTACTTGGACAGGGAACGTGTGTAGGAGCGTAGTTCTTATCAGTTTCTGCACCTGGATAGCACTGTCCGCTTCCAGCAACAATATTCCACTGCACTGCCGGAAACAGGCCTTCACAGGGCCAGCAATCGCATGAACACCCTTCAGAATTACGAAAGGATTAACGGAAGAGAAATCTTCTCTCTCAGTTCGAAAAACAACCAGAAATTTAGGAAGATTAGGCAACATGTTATTACACTGAGTTGAATCTATCTTTCTTTTTTGGGTCGAAGACAGAGTAGAAGAGAAGGAAGTCATTGCGGAAATGTCCCCCACGATTACCGGCGTCTCCAATGGCACGCTCCTTCCTTGTAGGGGCCCTCACTGAGGGCTTGCCCGCCTTAGGTGATTGTTCACACCTCAGGTCACATCTCCCGAGAATGGATGGAGGGACCAATTGGCATGTTCGGAAGGTACCAGCTCGGGTAATCACCCCTCCCTGGGCCTGGCCTTTACCAGGGGGTACGTACGTGCCCTACTTGTCTAGCCAGGGCGGGGAATTACATGTTACCCCATCATCTGCTACGAATGAGATTGCGTGAGTCGGCCTTCAGACACACAGAGGGAGGACAAAAGAAGAGTAGAGGAAATAAAGAGAAGGATAGAAGAGGGAGTGTCTCAAATGCCGAAGTGGAGACTAAATTAGGAGGAGATGAAGGCTAGAAGAGTACAGCAAGTAGTGAAAGACAGAAGCAAAGGTTAGGAAAGGAAGAAACCAAGGAAAGAGAAAACCTATTTCAGGAGACCACCTTAACTCGCAATGGACACCCATCTCCAGGCTAAGGCATGAACCGGAAGGGGAAATGAAGCAGCCTGGGGCACCACACACATACCCACAAAAAGAGCTGTGGGCCCGCTGGGGGGGGGGGTGTTTAGGCAGAAACTATCAATTTAAAATACCACATGAGTGCCAGAACTTTTATAGCGACTCTGGACGCAGTTCTCAGACCGGCACTGCTTAGCCACTTGATGACCCATGTTGATGACTTACTAATAGCCATTTCTACCTGGGAGGGACACATTGAGTATTGCACAGATTTCTGCAGTACAATATTACAGTCAATTTACAGAAGTTGAAATTTGAAAGATATAGTATCAATTTTCTAGGCTACATTGTTACACCTAAAGGTATTTCACTTGACCCTGAGGAATTAGTTGTAATCACAAATTTTCCCACATCACAAACTGTGAAACAGTTACAGGCATAGTTAAGCTTAATGTCATTTTTCTGGTTTTTTATATCAAATCAGCTTCTAAACAACAGTGCTTTGTAAAATTTATAAAAGAAGAACCATTCGTGGGTATAGAAAAAGGAACGTCAGAGAATTTCTATGAGATAAAGCAAGCATTGGTTGACTCTGACATATTGTACCACCCTGATATACAGGCAGACTTTGGTCTAAGTACAAACACTTCGCGTCAAGGTATCAGAGCATGACTTTCCAAATTAAGCAGATTGAAGGTAAAGACACTAAATGTGTCATCAGTTTGCAAGCAGAACCTTAACTGAATGAGAACATTCATATTCTGCCACAGAATTAGAGGCTTTAGCAATTGTTTGGACATTCTATTATCACAAATTCTATTTTCACACCAAAGTATATTGCGATACAAAGCCCTTTCATTCTTACTTTCATGTAAGCTGCTTCACAGACGATAGATACATTGGTGTTTATTTTTGCAAGAGTACAGCTTTGAGATTCAACACATTTCTGGAAAATAGAACAATATAGCTGACACTTTTCAGGCTGCCATAGGATTTACAAGAGTTCAATTACCTAACAACAAACCACTGATGTGTCCTATTACTTATGTATCACGGAACATACAATACATATTATTTGAAGATGTGTAAGACTATGTTTGATCTATAACACCAAGATAATAGTAGATGGGGAAATCCCTTTAACTAATCCTGGAGGAAAAAATTCTCCAAAAACACATATTGTGTGTATTACAAGTGTCTCTAAATAATATAGTGAGGACAGTTTACTACTCACCGCAAAGACGTGGCGACGAGCTGCGACAGGCACATACAAAAGACACACACATACAACACATTCAGCTATCGGCCATGGCCTTCTTCAGAAATAGAGCACTCACGCAATCACACAGGCACACAACACAGTCATACAACCATCACCTCCGACTGCCACACTTCGAATCACGCTCTGCAGCGAATCGGGGACGGGAGGGGAGGGGAGGGGGAGGGGATAGAAAGGTTACGTCACGGTGGTGGGGATGGGTTAGATGGGAATAACGAGATGCAGCTTAGGAATGGAGTGGGGAGGCGGGTGAGGGGAGAAAATAAAATAAAATAAAATAAAGTAAAATAATATAATTTAAGGTTTGGGATACAGAGGTAGGAACTGTAAGGTATGGAAAAAAAAAAAAAAAAATATATATATATATATATATATATATATATATATATATATATATATATATATATATATAGTTGAAATGAGATAGAATGGCTGGCCAGCACCCACCACCGTGCCGCACCGCCGACAGCAACACAAAATGAAAAAACAGAAAAAAAGGGACAAAGGGACAAGCTTTCGGAACAGAGCCCCCCGTCAGGTGGGAGAGAAGGGAAGAACAAAGGATGGGAATAGAAGGGAAAGGTGGCTCACGACTCAGGTCACGAAGGCGGCGCCCCGGAAGTGTGGGCGTCAGACATACATGCAGTATCTCTGACGCCCACACCTCCGAAACACCACCCTCACGACCCAAGCCGTGAACCACCCTTCCCCTCCACTCCCATCCCCCACTCCTCCCCTCTCTCCCACCCGACGAAGGAACTCCGCTCCGAAAGCCCGCCCCCCCGTCCCCCCCTTTTCCGCCCTTTCACCCTGTGCCACCATCGGCGGCACAGCACAATGGCAAGCACCGGCCAGCCATTCCATCTCATTTCAACAATATTTATTATCTCTGAGGAGAATTTTCATCATATATATATATATATACACACACATATACACACATATACACACATACACATACATACACACACACACATATATATATATAGGGAAGTTATCGTAGGTTGAGGCCTGGTTGATTTCGGGATCGGAGAATGTATTGTAGGGATAACTCCCATCTGTGCAGTTCAGAAAAGCTGGTGGTGGATGGGAGGATCCAGATGGCCCGGGTTGTGAAGCAGCCATTGAAATCAAGCATGTGCTCCGCTGCATGCTGTGCCACAGGGTGGTCCACCTTGTTTTTGGCCACAGTTTGGCGGTGGCCATTCATCCTAATGGACAGCTGGTTGGTGGTCATGCCAATATAGAAAGCTGTACAGTGCTTGCAGCACAGTTGGTAAATTACGTTCCTATTCCAGTCCTGTCACAGGCTTATCCTACCCTATCAGAGGCCGGGCCACTTGTGAAAGCAGCCACGTAATTTACCAACTGTGCTGCAAGCACTGTACAGCTTTCTATATTGGCATGACCACCAACCAGCTGTCCATTAGGATGAATGGCCACCGCCAAACTGTGGCCAAAAACAAGGTGGACCACCCTGTGGCACAGCATGCAGCGGAGCACATGCTTGATTTCAATGGCTGCTTCACAACCCGGGCCATCTGGATCCTCCCATCCACCACCAGCTTTTCTGAACTGCACAGATGGGAGTTATCCCTACAATACATTCTCCGATCCCGAAATCAACCAGGCCTCAACCTACGATAACTTCCCTATATATATATATGTGTGTGTGTGTATGTATGTGTATGTGTGTATATGTGTGTATGTGTGTATATGTGTGTGTATATATATATATATGATGAAAATTCTCCTCAGAGATAATAAATATTGTTGAAATGAGATGGAATGGCTGGCCGGTGCTTGCCATTGTGCTGTGCCGCCGATGGTGGCACAGGGTGAAAGGGCGGAAAAGGGGGGGACGGGGGGGCGGGCTTTCGGAGCGGAGTTCCTTCGTCGGGTGGGAGAGAGGGGAGGAGTGGGGGATGGGAGTGGAGGGGAAGGGTGGTTCACGGCTTGGGTCGTGAGGGTGGTGTTTCGGAGGTGTGGGCGTCAGAGATACTGCATGTATGTCTGACGCCCACACTTCCGGGGCGCCGCCTTCGTGACTTGAGTCGTGAGCCACCTTTCCCTTCTATTCCCATCCTTTGTTCTTCCCTTCTCTCCCACCTGACGGGGGGGCTCTGTTCCGAAAGCTTGTCCCTTTGTCCCTTTTTTTCTGTTTTTTCATTTTGTGTTGCTGTCGGCGGTGCGGCACGGTGGTGGGTGCTGGCCAGCCATTCTATCTCATTTCAACAATATATATATTTTTCCATACCTTACAGTTCCTACCTCTGTATCCCAAACCTCGCCTGATTTGAGTGGTGTGTGAATGTGTGATCGTGTGTGTGTATATGTATGTGTGTGTGTGTGTGTGCGTGTGTGTGTGTGTGTATGTGGTCTTGTGCACTTGCAGTGTACATGAATTATTTTAAATTATATTATTTTACTTTATTTTATTTTATTTTATTTTCTCCCCTCACCCGCCTCCCCACTCCATTCCTAAGCTGCATCTCGTTATTCCCATCTAACCCATCCCCACCACCGTGACGTAACCTTTCTATCCCCTCCCCCTCCCCTCCCCTCCCCTCCCGTCCCCGATTCGCTGCAGAGCGTGATTCGAAGTGTGGCAGTCGGAGGTGATGGTTGTATGACTGTGTTGTGTGCCTGTGTGATTGCGTGAGTGCTCTATTTCTGAAGAAGGCCATGGCCGATAGCTGAATGTGTTGTATGTGTGTGTCTTTTGTATGTGCCTGTCGCAGCTCGTCGCCACGTCTTTGCGGTGAGTAGTAAACTGTCCTCACTATATTATTTATTCCAACCTGGACTCTCCAATTTTATATTACAAGTGTCTCTTTCAGACATAGAAAATCAGACTGTTGGTTGGCTATGAAGAAATGCAACATAAGCTTTTTTACTTTGTCTGCGAGATTCTCCAAGAAGTCTTCCACAGATGATAGTAGTTATACCTTTAGATGTCCAAAGCTCATATTTTACTCCATCAATTCCATTTTCATCAAAGAACTCTTGCAGGTGTGACACGATAGAATGTGAACTTGGGTAGATCCCACATGTGGAAATGTACCATTTTGGCTCCACTGAATTAGAAATGATACATTCAAGACAGTGTTTGTAGGTGCTAGGGAGACCATCTGCATTACACATCAATCTTTTAATCTGCAATCTTCCAACATGAGCTTCACATCTTAGTGAATACTAAAGACAACACTACAGTTGTACCATTCAAAATATAGTTCTTCGGTCTCAACTGAGGATAATAAGCCTAGATGATACATTTGTCATATTTGTTTCTGTATATCTTAACTTGTTTAACACACTTTACAAATGTGTTCAGCTGGGATGGCTACATCATAATTATCCTGCATCAGTGATGGTCAGATGTAATTGTATTTGACCTTACATATCATAAATACTTATTATGGTCCTGTTAACTGTACTAACTTAGTACACTACATTATAACCTGTAGAACATTTTTAACAATAAACATTTTTTCAAGGATTTGTGTCATACTGTTGGAGTCTGAATACAATTTTCTTCCATTAATGCAATATATTGTTGTACATATCAATTTATATCTCCTAATCCCATTCTCATGCCAACTTTATTTTTCTTATGTTGTGTAGTGTTTTGGCAGCCGACAGTCTGTGCTGCAGCTCTTGTGTGTGTGTGTGTGTGTGTGTGTGTGTGTGTGTGTGTGTGTGTGTTAGTTACATACAGGGTGGTCGGAAATTCCTGTTACAAACTTCTACGACATATTGAATGGGAACCCATGTCTGGAAACGTATTGTTTCCATTCTACGACAGCTTCAATTCAGATGTGTAACACATCAACATCTGCTTAGAGAAACGTCTCAGAGTTCCCTATCCTGGTAAACATCAGGGTAGACACGAGGATGTGTACTACGTCAAACGATCACCAGATGTCACTTATTGTCTGCTTTGCTTTGAGACCAAGTCAAATACCTGTACATCACCGATAGAGTAAACATGGTGCTGTACACGTTTGCGACATACACAGACAAGCTCCTTGTGTATGGCAAAGCTGGAGGCAATGGACAAACAGCTAGTCAGCTGTATCACAAACGTTTTCCACGACATCACACTTCATCACACTGTTTGCCCAAGTTACATAACGGCTACGAGAAACAGTGAGGAAGGCAGGACTGTGGTGCTCCACAATGACACCGCCCTCCAGAATTTGAAGAGGGGGTACTGCGCTATTGCGTCACATTGAAGATAGCCTATCACTGAGTTCTCAAACAATTGTGTGTGCAATGGCTGTTAGTCACAGTACAGTCTTGGACGTCCTGCATGAGCAACAATTAGATCCGCACCACTTACAAAGGGTACACGCTTTGGGTCCCGCAGATTTTCCACAATATGTCACCTTCTGCACATGGTCCTGCAAGGGAGTGTGTTCTGAATGCTCAAAATAGCCATGTCTGGGTGGACGAAAACCCTCATGCCACGCATGTTCAGGGATTTCGATTCAGGGCAGGTATTCTGGACAGTCATATGATTGAACTATACATCCTTCCATCCAAGATCACGGGTACCACATATTTCGTCTTCCTATGTCAAATTTTGGAAGATGTGCCGTTGAATATCTTGTCACGAAATGTGGTTTTAGCGTGATGGTGCACCACTTCACTTTTCATTGGCTGTCCAGAGACATCTCAACAGACGATTTGATGAAAGATGGATAGGCCATGGTGGTCCAACCACGTGGCCGCCACGATCGCCGGATTTAACCCCTATGACTGCTTCTGTGGGGTCGTTTGAAGAGCCTAATTTATGAGACACCTGTAGAGGCAGAGGGAGATCTGCTGGTACGAGTTCTGGCCACTGCACAAGACTGAAGAGACACCAGGTGGGATGAAGAGAGTGTACCAGAACATGCTTCGGAGGTACAATGTGTGTAACAATGTTTGTAACAATGTTGGTGGTCGCCACTTCAAGACACTGTTGTAATGCATCAGTATGTTGCGGCTGGTGCTGTAGTTGCTGGGTTCTTGTTGTTGTCGACTAATGTAAACCATAAGGTGTAAATTGTAATGAAAATGCGTAAGTAATAACAGAATGATTCAGTATTCTTTTCAAATTGATTGCAACAATTAAACTGAGTCATGTCTAAATACAATCCTCAAGTAGGAGTGGATGAGATAATTATCTGAACTGAAACCGTCGTGGAACGGAAACGTTTCCAGACATGGGTTCCTATTCAAAATGTTATGTACTCACTATCCTCTACAACTCCTAGAACATTGTAACAGGAATTTCTGACCACCCTGTATTTTTATTTCCACTGTGACACTCCCCATAGCGAAAGCGAGCTAATGACACCCATCAAAGTGATTATTGTAGTATATTCACTGAATGTTTTGCTCTTTCTACGTTTCAAAATGCAAACACTTCACTGGAAGACATTAGGCAACCCAGCTCCCAGGGCTTCCAAACTCCTTGCCTGATAGCAGTGAGAAAAGTACCTGTTGTTGATTGCTAAGGCAGTCATTTCAGAACAGTGCAGGGCAGCAGGTGAGTCTGGCTTAGTGCAACCAATAGATCTAGCATTACCATGGACATTTTTCACACACTTTCATCTAGCTTAGAGATCTCGCATACGGTAATATTGAAATGGGTCATTGTCAGGGAGAACAGTAATGAGTTTTGCAGTAAGACTGAGGTATCTCAAAATGACTGGTCGCTCCCCTACTCCGTATATAATTGTACCCCCCCCCCCCCCCCCGCCTTTTATATTTGTCTGTACATCTATGTTTGTAGTAGTCTTTTAACTACATGTCAGTAACTCAGGTAAATCTTCAAACCAAAAATTCCCATAACCAGAAATTATGTGGTAACTAATATTTGTTTATATCCTATTGGAATTTTGTCACATGCAGCTTTCATGTTAACAGAATCAGATGCTAATGAGAGTCAGAGTTGGTAATGAAAACTGATTGCCACAGTGTAACACAAAGAAGCATATATATTATTTTTGTCAATTTTGAAGGTGACATGTTTTGGCAAGGTCTAGGTCGCTGACCTAAACTGTGTACATTCTTCAAATATGGCAAAACTGCATATAATTTAAAAAGCTTGTTTCAAGATCTTTCCAAAATTACCTGGTTCACTGTTCTGCCTCTATTAGAACAGAAGTTACAATCGTTTATGTCAACAGTGTTTCTCAACTTTACCACATTGTTTTAGAACTTTGAATGGTCATTACTCTGGTGTTACATGGGCAAAAATGTTGTAATTTGGTGTTTTTCTTTTTCTTGACATGTGCAATGAACACACTAAATTTTATGAAAATCTGAGAGGGTCAGGTTGGCACCTGTGTTGATTTGATATGGAATGACTCACCCTTTTGGAGACATACCAGAAAATTTGGTGAATTTTGTGGCTTCAGGGATTATGCTTTCGCCCCTATCTGCACACATTTATTCTTTTAGTGAAAAATTTTATGAATTAGCTTATGGGATTATATAATAATGACAATCAGTTTAGAAACAAGAAAGAGTTCGCAAAATATAAGAAATAATGATAGTTATACTGGGAGTAGAGAACCCATTCACTGAAAAGCAGAGCACGGAGCCACCGCAGATGTACATAAAAAAGGAGAGAAGACTTGCAATCATTCAGACAAATCCTTTTATGATCTAAAGTATCTCTCTATATCTCTCTCACGTATGCACATGTGTGCCTTCAGTAGATGGAAGAAATGGGATTGGGTAGGGTGCGCTGTGTGAAGGGGTGTGTGTAATATATATGTGTGTGTGTGTGTGTGTGTGTGTGTGTGTGTGTGTGTGTTAGCTTGTAAAAGGTTTTGAAAACTTGCAAGTCTCATATATTATGTACATCTGTCAACATATCTGAGCCTCTGGTTTCCAACAAGTGATTCTTTACTCCCAAATAAAATAACAGGTTTTTCAACCTGATCTTTCCGACATAAGAAATAATGATTAGGCACATTTCTGGTTCACAATGATGTAAGATACAACATCTAGCAGTTAAGTGTTTTTGTCCTTTTTCACACACTAATGTACCCACCTTAGAACTTAACAATGGAAAGCCAGGATGGGATTCGACCATTTACTGGGGATAGATGACCTTATATGCAAGGTGTGCCAGGAACAAGACAAACCAATTTCATAAAATAATGTTTTGTTTTTTGACATTCCTTGTGAATGTGGTCTAGAGCCAATACATATCCTTCCCCCTATAAAATAAAAACAAATGTAAAAAGTACACATTCTGATTTGGATCATAAGTACACCAGTATGCAAAAAAGAGTCACCGGACACAGATGTGATTTTTTATGGGATTAGGTCACAAAACTACTGAGGTCATAAACGGCCAAGTCAGAACATAATTAAATGCATGATGTTGCAAAGGCAAAGGGAAATAAAAGGAGAAGGCTATTTGCCGTAAGTCAACTTTCAAAAAGGCAAAGGTAAAAACAAGGCAATCCCTATGTAAACCTAGATTTCTATTTACTGTAGGAACATGGCTGGATTCCCCGGCTGGAGAATGTTAAATTTCCTTCACCAAATTGTTAAAAAGTAAAATGCAACCTGCAGACCACCTGTCATCTGCAGACCGCATGTCACCTGTGGACCAGATGCCGCGAATGTTCCATTGGAGAATAGACATCAATGATGGGACAAAAGAAAAGCAGTCATCCAAGTGACCGTTGACTGCCTCTGTGTATGTGTACTCAAGAGCTGCTACTGTCTATGTCTGGAGGATCTTGGTCCATTAGTTCCATTACTGTGGCCTGCTGACTGGCTATTGGTGGAATGCCCATGTGGCACGGAAGGAGCCTGGGACTGGGTGTCACTAGGTGACGCCACTGAGTATGAACGCCAATAAGGTGAGGGGGAGGATCTTTTATTATTAGATTTTTTTGAACCCTGATGAGTCACAGACAAAGACTCGGATGGCTGTTGGTTAGGTGTGTGCAGAAAATTGTCATGGGAGTAATCCTTTTTCAATTTCCTGCTTTCTGTTAGCGAGGACTGTGTTTTCGGTGGTGCAAGAGGTGGTTTGGTAGGGCAGTGCACACCCTTCATGATTGAAGATGACTCAGTTGTGGGTCTGCATGTCAATACGACTCCAGCACTAAACTGTAGGTTGCAAGTCTGTGTTGCCATTTCTCTCATTTGTCGCACTGTGGCAACAATGGAGCTGTAAGAACCAGAAGTTGGTGCACTAGGTATGCAACTAGTGTAGATTTTTCGAGCTACAGGTGTTGGCACTTTTTCCTTCACTCTAATCTGCTGGAGAGCTTGTTCATTGAGATAAACAGGGCAGTTGCATTAGAAGCCTGTATAATTATCCATACAGTCGACACAGTGAGGGGATGGGAATAGACAGTTGCCCTCGGGAGCATCCCTCCCAAATGCAGTGCACTGAGCAGCATTTCTGCAGGACTGTCGAGTGTGGTTGAAACTTTGGCATTGGTAGCTACATGTGGGATTAGGTACATATGGTCACACAGTAATGACCTCATAGCCAGGCTTGATCTTGGGTGGAAGGAATACTCAATCAAAACTCAGAAATAGGGTACGAGGCGACACTAAGTCCTTATATACTTTTTTTTATTACTCTGTGGGCAGCGGTGACTCCCTGATCAAACAGATATTCATGAATCTACTCCTCACTTAGACCATCCAAAGAGGTTGCTGGAAACAACTCCACTACAAGAGTTGAGAGTATGATGATTCTCCACATGTACAGGGTAGCTGTGTAACAGGGTGGCTTCGAGCAGACGTTGTGTCTGAAAGGCACTGTCTGACTGCAGTAGAAGAGTGCAATTCTGAAAACAACAACACAGCTATACCGGGCTTTTGACTGCATTGACTTCCTTTTGAATGATTAACAGATTCATGCACAAAAAATGTTTTCCTCCCTCAGTCCAAGACACAACTAGATAGCGAGGTACTGCAGGTAGAGTGGTCGAGGCAGTGTTTTCTTTCGAGTTTAATCTCCTTACATTTTTGTTTAGAGGAGGAAGCCATTGCGATTGAATCCCGCATGATTGTCAGCATCTCCAGATTGTTCACACCTCCCGAACTTCAGACGGAGGGACCAATTGGCATTCCAGGAAGGTGTCAACTCAAGACAATTACCCCTCCAAGGACATGGCCTTTACCAGGAGGTACATGCGAGCCCTACATGTTGACTAGGCTGTGACTTACACATTACCCAGTCACTTTTTATGAAGCGAATGCTTGGGTGGCCTTCTGCAATGCACAGGGAGGAGAAAAGAAAAAGAGAAGGAGACCTCAAATGCTGCGGCCCCGTGTTAGCCATGCAAGTACTCATCAAAGAGAGGTGAGCCTCGTGGGGGCGGGGGGATCAGATGTGATCATGACCATAGATCTAGGCTGCCGTTGTGGGAGGTAGATTTCCACAACTGGAAATAGGTGATGAATGCTCTTAGGAGCAACGGATATTTAGAGCATATATGCAATCAGCAGTTGGCACAAAACCCTCATTGATGGAATTCCTGTCTCCACTAGAAGGCTGATCATGGTGTTAGTCCAAAGGCTCCAGATGCTAGTCTAATCCCATATTGGTGAATCAAGGACAGTATCTGACTTGTCAAAAGTGATATCAAACCATATATGAGGCTCCGATGATCCTGACAGGACTAGACCAGTGCATTGTACAGCCACATCCAAACCGACTGATTTGCACCCCAAGTGTTGTTCCTAGTTTTCAAAGAGTATTGAGATGAGGCCAACATGTCTAAGTTTATGAAGTTGGGATGCCATTTCAACCAGGAGTCCCAAAAAATGGAATCCACCACTTTGAGGAGATGGCCATGGGGTATTGATCTGGATGGGGATGAATCGTATGGCAGTGACAGAGAAGCATAACACTGTTCTTGGTGCTGACAACTGGCAGCCACAAGTGAGCCAAGGATTGCACCCTGTAATTGGCATTCACCAACACTTTGTTGATGAACAAAAATATATGCAAAAATCAACAGTGTACATCAAACCAGGTACTGTGGACCTCACAGCTGTCACTTGATCATTGATGGACAACAGGAAAAAAGGGATGTTCAAAACAGAACCTTTTGAGAACCCATTATCCTACTGATGGACAATGATATTGGAGGAGCTGACCTGTACCACAGAGTAACATATACAGAGACGCAGCCCCCTCTAAACCACTGTCCTACGCTCCCCTCGTAGTTCCGTAAGATGCTAGCAGGTGTCAGGCGGATCGCTGGCTTAGGGTGCCTCTCGCACGTCAGAGGGTAGCGTGGAGGGGAGGCTGAGGGGAGAGCTCGTGCCGCCTGCCACGAGGCCACGGCTGTGTCCGGCTTGCCGGCGTTTGAGGGGAGGTGGTGGTGGGGGCAGCCGCTACCTGCCGCCTGCTCTAGCGGCTGCTTCTGACCTCAGCGCCATCATGGGACATCTTACGGAACTGCTGAAAACCCTCCCTCCCCGCACCCCTCAGCGTAGGACCGGGCCCTTACGGAGGTTTCCCGTCTGTATATATTTGTCTGTGCCTGTACCCATACATTTTGGTTGGTTGGTAGTTTGGTACAGGGGGGGGGGGGGGGGGGCTGGTACCTGTACATGAAAGAAAGATTCAGAGAGCCCACTCACATGGCAGGAATGTAGTGGTGTCATAGACTCTATGCAAGTCAAAGGTATTCGCACCCATGATCTTAGATTTTGATTTAAATTGGCATATGTATTCCTTTTGTGATTGTAAGTAGGGAACCGAAATATTTCTGCTGTGTCTCAAGCCATTTAGATTTTACAGCTTGTGAAAGTTTTTTTAATTTAATAACTTTTGGTTGTCGGGCAGAGGAAATACAGTGTGTACAGAAATTGAAAATAATTTATATCTCCCACATCTACCAACAAATATTGATGAAACTGATGTTGTGTGTTCATCAATTTATAAAGAGTTCAGAGCAATGTAAATTACAACATACTGACACAACAGATGGCCAGTACAAATTAATAAATTGAAGTATTCAAATTTTCTAAAACCAATTACGGAGATTCACGCTAAGTAGAATATTATCGAAAGGGAAAAGGATATTCAGTTAAAACTTTTTTTAATCATGTTCTAAAGGATGTACACTCCACATAATGGCAAAATAAAATTAATGGGTTTTCCACTCCTACAAGAATTATTATTTAGTAGAAAACAGTAAATGCAAAATTGATCGCGCCTAACACAATGTGTTGAACTTACATTTTATTTTTTTAATTAGATCCATTTTGCTTGAAAAGTATAAGTAATGTACATTAAAAACAAGATAAAATAATTTGCTTAACATGTGTGAATATCTATTTCTGTGTAGTTTTGAACTGTTGGTGTACTGTTTCTTTCTCAGTTTTTAAGTTGGAATATCCTGACTTAAAAATTGGTTTTTCAAAATTTTGTTCTTTGAGGCCTAAGTGGTGTGTTGTGGCTGGTGCATGTGGTACACACTTAGTCTGCATATGCACCATACATCAAAATGTCATTTTGTTGATACATGGAACTGGTATTGGAGAGAATTACAAAGAACTTATGAAATATCTTCTTTGTGAAGATGCAAGCAGGAAATGTATGCTGGTGCATTGTTGCAAGTGTCCATCAAAAGATAATTTGATCAGTTTTTTACAATCAAAATTTCAAGACAATGATGAAGAAGATACTATTGAGTACAGTTAGTGGGTTTCAATCAATCAAACTGAAATGGTACGGTCTTCGAGCTCAGTTGGGGAGTTCTTTGAAAAGTTAGTGGGGCAACTGAACAAGTTAATACCACATTCATGCACAGCCAAGTCACAATCGTTGTTTGTTAGAAATTTAAAGGAAACAGCTTCCTCAAACCTGTCAATCGTTACGATGGATTTCAGTGAAAACTATGCTTTTGTATTACAAGATGAAGTACAGGGTTACCACTGGACCTCACTTTCATGCACTATTCATCCAGTCATGATTCACTGCAGAGGTGTGCAAGTAATGAAAAACTGATTTTACCTCTTTGTATAATTTCAGATGACCTTCAACATGATGTGTTTATGGTATAGGTGATAAAATAACATTTTTGAAAGACAGTTACCCATAAATAAGAAACATTCACTACTTCAGTGATGGCTGTGCTGGCCAGTATAAAAATAAATATAATTTAATGAATCTGTGTATGCACCAGAAAGATTTTTAGCTCAAAGCCCAATGGTCATTTTTTGGAACGAGTCATGGTAAAACAGAATGTGATGATATAGGGGGTACTGTAAAACTTTTGGCTCTCTTAGTTTTGCAAAACCAATATTAAAAATATTAATTTTAAACTTATCTGTAAAGGCAAGGCTGTCAACTCGACAGGCTTTGCAGAATCGCATGAAAAATGTTCAATCACTTCTACGAACTAGAACTTTCCACAACTTACAACCAGCATATGATTCAGGAGTAATAGACGATGGTATTTTGGCATGGTTAGTGAGGTAAATGCTGAAGAAAAAGACATGCTTTGAAAATGCTAGAGGAACTCAAAACACATTGACAAAGAATTTAGAGTCATTATATGATTCTTGTAACGAAATTTAAAACTTGTTTTTATCCACTTGTTTACCAAGTTGTTATTCAAATATTGTTTTCCCTTTTGACGATATTGCTCTTAATGCGGTTTTCCGTATTTGGTTAGAAAAATATGGAAAAATGTAATTAAGGAGTTTTTCCTGCACATGCACAGTCTTATAAGGTTTTCATTAACATTATTTTTAAAATCTTTACACATTGATGCACCCATACGCAAAAAATTATCACTATAAGTTGGTAAATGAGGAAGATATAAATTATTTTCTATATCTCAGTACATTGTATTTCCTGTGCTCGACAACCAAAATCTACTAAATTCCATAAACTTCAACAGGCTGTAAAATCTAAATGGTTTGAGACAGAGCAGAAATATTTTGGACTTTTAGTTAAGTCCATAAATGGAACAAATGTGCCAAGTTATAACAAAATCTGAGACCATGGGTGTCATGGGGTAGTTGAACTGACGTGGAATGACCCACAGGGCAAACATTGCCTGGATAGCAGACTCCAGTTGGACTAAATTGTGTGCCGTAGTGTGGTCTCTGTAAAAATCACTCTGGGTCAAAGCCTAAAATTCACAGATTCTATTCTGTAACTCACTATACTTCTGGAGCAATTTACAGTGAATGTTAGTTAGAAAGATGGGCCAAATGGAAAATAACCATTTTCATTGAGAGGCAGCTTGCCAGACTTCGAAACTGGGAGAACACTACTTTCTTGCCAATCAAGTAGGGAATTCCTCTTCGGTCCAGATACAGTTAAAAAGAAACAGTGTTTAGCCGGAGATAAATGCATTTGACTGTGAATCATATCTAGTCCATGAGCCATGTCATGGTACAACTCAAGGGCACTGGCAAATTCCCACCCACTAAAGGGGTATTGTAATGCTCCAGCCAGTGGGGAAGGAAAGATAAAGAGTGTTGTTACCAGTTGTGTTTGATGAGGTTGGAAAGCGGGCCGATTGTGTACCAGTGCTGAGGTCTGGGTGAAATGCTCAGCTGTAGAGTCTGGAATAGTAAGGATGCACTATTCAGGGAGATTCCTGGGACATGTGGGAGGGTGGCAGCTAAAACTGTGCCCAATTTTTGCCCATGTCTGACAAGCAGGGATATGTGGCCATGTGGTAGCAATACATTGTCCCAACAAATCAGTTTCTGGTTTTGAAGAAGATAGTGAGCCCAGGCAAGAAACTATTTTTAAAATCCAAAAGGAGATTGGGAGATGGATGAAGTCTGTAGTGTTGGAGGGCATGATAGTGACCTCTAATAGGTAACAGCAATTTTGGTGGTCCACCAGGGGACTGTCTTCAGCCAGGCAGAGCTAGAGGAAGAAGGAATTGCTGCTGCTGCAGCAACAGTTGCTGAGAGGATGGCATCTGACAAACTCCCAACAGATACTGCAGTATTGCATGAGGTGGAAAAGTTAGGATGGCTGTCAAGGGTAAGGCTTCCTAGTGAACATGGTAAATGTCCACCTGGGCAAACAACCGGGCAAACCATGTTTAAAAATAAAAAAAATAAAATAAAAAAAGAGAGAGAGAGAGACAAGACAAAATGATTGAGAAACGCTCGCCATCACATAGATTTTTGTTAACGCCCCACTGAATGGAGACGAGGAGTCCAGAACAACACATAAATAGATCAATGGCTGAGAATGTGCCATAAGCCACACTGAACAGTGTAACGCCTGCCAGTCATAAGGAAGCATAGATCAAGTCCTGCCAACAGGGCTTCAATAATCTCGACACTGCCAATTGTCACAGTATTACCCCCACAGAGAGTGAAGATCATTGAAATTTGACAAATGAGGTCATGGAGAGCAGGCAGCATAGAAGGATGGTCTGTAGGAAAAGACCAGCACACAGATACAACCTGAAACTCAAAGGGTTGTCCAATTTTTGGCAGTACACTTGGAACCTACAAAGTGTCAGAGACTGAGATTCCTCAGCGAGATTCTTGCAATACAACAACAGTATGATAGTAAAAGGAGAGGAGATACTAAAGTTACGGAAGGTGATGACAATACCCATTGCAGTTAGGTAATGCAAGAATCTGAATAGATGTCAAATGAGCTAGAATAGGTCATTATGCCAAATCCACGGCCGTTGTCACCAAGGATGGAGTGATATGTGTAACTACTAGGTAGGATAGAGAGAGAAAGAAGGCAAACACCTGGGATGTTGTGGGTGGGGAGGGGGGTCATCATTCTCAGACTTGTACTACTACTACTACTACTACTACTACTACTACACCGAGGAGTTTCCCCAAAAGAGAGCAGGTTGAGGTGATGTTGAGGTATGGAGGCAACCTTGAAGCCTTTAAGATGTGGGTCCCATGTCTGACTCAATGTATTAGACATTTTATGGAACATTGTTCCCGTAGAAAATAAAGAATGATAAAAAAAATTTCTGAATAATATAATAATTATTATGATGACCAGTTTCAATCAATAAAAATCATCCTCAGATCATGTCACTGGTGAGGTGCTGGCCGGTCGCTTGAGGAACAAGAGATGGGCCAGCTCCTTGCCAAGGACATGATCTGAGGATGATCTTTATTGATTGAAAACGGTCGTCATAATAAAATACATATACTGCAATCTATACTGCTGCAATAATTATATTATTCAAAATAGTAGACTTCTAGTCCTGAGAATGCTAGCAATGGAAGGTTCCGAGTGGATGATGGAGGAGAAGGAGAAAAAGTACTATGGAAGGAGGAAGAGAGAACTGCCAGGGAAGAGGAGGAATGGGAACTGGATGAGGTTAGTGCAGAAAAGATGGGGGGAGGGGCGAGATGCACAGTTCCAGGTTTTACCTTTGTTCCTCATCAAACTGTAGGATGACCGCCTGGAAGATAATTCCTGGATCATGTTTAGGGACTGATGAGGGCTGATACAGGGAGGTCCCCTAATTGCTAACTTGCTATAAGGACAGCTGACTGGCCAAAGGTGTTTTGATCAGACGGGATCCCGGTCACATCTTATTCAGTCCCTTGACTTCCCCAAATTTGTCTTTTATTTGCTCCGTGAAAAAAAAAAAAAAAGAGAGTTTTAGTACTGGTGAAATATCTCCCCCATCAATCCTGGAACAGACAAAGTACCAGGGAAATAGTTTTTCCCCACGTCGGTGTAACTCAGCCTCTTCCCATGGAGAAGCCAGGGATGGGAAGGTCCTGTACGTAAAGAAGAGAGATGAGAAAGAACCTTTTCTTTCATTAGGCACTATAGCTGAGAAAGAAGAGACCAGAAATCTTCACACATCTCTTGTGTAGAGTGTCCAAAATGGTACCACCCTCTTAAGTCAGGGGTTCACCCCATGAATGCCACTCAGCCACAGCCAAGACCGACTGGCAGGATGGTCATTATGGGGTACCACTCATGAGCATACACCGGATGGAGGTACTCAGGTACCAGTAGTGTGATCCCAGAGTTGTCGGAGGATCAACGAAGAGGATAGATAACAGCAACACCATACAAACTGTCTACCCTGTTGGTGACCGAGCAAGAGCAGAGAGCTATGGCAAGGGGTGAAGAGAAGGAAGGAGAACAGAAGGTCACACTGTGGAACCTATGTATTGAGTTCTTCCCCAAATGGCTCACACTGTAACAGCAAGTCAGAAAAGTAGGTGAAGCTTTGAGCACCACCAACTGCACAGAATAAGGGGGTACAGGAATGTAAGTAAAAGAGAAAAGACAATCATAAGCATGGGGATAGCTAAGTCGTTTTATAAGGAAAGGGAGGGGATGAGTTGGAATAGCAAGGAGGACAAAGGGCAACATGGGAGTAAGAAAGGGCAAAATAGCTCAAAAGCCTATGGGCGCCATACACAGCCCCACAGAAGAGCTGTGAGGCCCCTTGAGGCGATACTTAGAATTGAAAATTAAGTATGGGAGAAAAAGTATAAAAGCCATTAATACAAAGTGAAAGAATTAATGGGCAGCCTGGTCAAAGCCACTAAACACAGGATGGTCCCAACCACACTGCTTCTGATCCGGAGATGAAAACTTATAACTGAGGATAAAAACCACTTTCATGGGGGATACTGGAATCAGGTCAGCCATCCATGAATCATCAGGCAACAGCACGTGCAATGAGTCCAGAAGTCCATATGGCACAGAGACTCAAAAGGAGGGACATTCCACCAAGATATGAGCCTCCATCTGTAAGGCTTCACAACAACAATACGTGAGAGGATACTGCCCCAAACAAGTGTGATAGGACCACTTATATTTTCTGATCTGACAAAACGGGGTGACAAGATGATTAGAAATTTGCTGCTGTTTGCTGATGATGCTGAGATGTATGGGAAGATGGCGAAATTGAGTGACTGTAGAAGGATTCAAAATAATTTAGAGAATGACAAATAGGTAATGGAGACAAGTAGGAGAAGCAATCTCATAATGTTCGAATACAGTGTTAGTAGTGAACTGCTGCACACACAAAGTCTATTAAACATCCAGATATAACATTACAGAGTGATATGAAATGGAACAAACATATAAAAACAGTTGTGGGGAAGGTGTATGACTGACATTGATTTATTGGGAGAATTTTGGGAAGATGTGGTCCATCTTTAAAAGAGACAGTGTATAGAACACTAGTTCAGTCCATTCTTGAGTACTGCTGCTCAAGTGTTTGAGATACCCACCAGATTGGTTTAAAGAAAGAAATAGAAGCCATTCAGATGCAGGCTGCTGGATTGCTATGAGATAGTTTGGGAACTCAAATGGGAATTTCTGGGGGGAAGGTGATATTCTTTCCATGAAAAACTATTAAAGGAATCAAGAAATTCAGTAGTTGAATCTGACTACAGAAGTTACACTTTGTAGAAGGAACAATACTTCTGTTACACCAAAATATATTCATGTAAGGACCATCAAGGTAAGGCATAAAAGAAGTTTCCCTTGCTCTAATTGGGAGTGAAACATAAATGGAAACGATTAGTAGTGGTACAAGGTACCTTCTGCGACACTCCATATTGGCGGTTTGTAGATTATGTATGTAATTGATGAGTTACATTGGTAATATTGCCATTGCATAAAAAGAAAATATTATTCATGCACAGGACAGGGCTATATCATTTGTTTTCCTGACACTCACCACCAGCAGGTCAGCTTTGATCAGGACATTCAACACAAATAACTAAAACCATATTCATTTACAAATTTTAATTCTATTTTTAGACAGGTCTTACCTAGTTTCCTGAGATCATTAACTAAATCCGTAAATATTCTTTTGTTTTCTTCATTTTCTCCTATTTCAGTATTCAACGAACCAGTAGCAGGGAATGTTTTCATTATTTCTGCCAACATTGATACCCACTGCTCACTGTCTCCTTGGGCAACTTCTAAAATTGCTTCCAATTCACTACACCACTGAAATAATAATAATAATAACAATAATAATAATGACAATTATAATAGTAATAATAATAATAGTAGTAATAGTAATAATAAAAATGTAATTACAATACAGCATCCATATGAAACAGTATTCACCAGAGCACAGGGGATTTTAAAAATTTCTAACAATGGGAAGTCCAGGTTGGAATTCAATAACAACATAATTAGGATAGTACAACTCACCACAAAGACACATGTCGAGCCATAACAGGCACATAAAAAAGAAATTCGTACACACATAATTTAGCTTTCGTGCACTAGCCTTCATACTACAATTCATACCATCATCCAATCATACTTCACAGAGACACAACTATCATATCTGAATGTGCTGACTCAAAATTTATAATTCTGTCAGTAGTAGATGGTTTTCTGCAAGTTGAAAAGGAACAGCCACAATATCACTTGTGTGAAACTCAGCATGCCCCTTTTCTCACATGATGTCTAGCGAGACAAAGATGGAGGGCAACAGGCAGACTGCACATTCCTAGCTTTCTGAAAGGCACTTGATACAGTGGTGCACAGCAGACTGTTAACAAAGCTAGACACATATGGAATAGGTTTCAATGTATCTGAACGGCTCTAGGACTTCATTGGTAAAAGAAGTGAGCATTCATCAGACATGACTACTGTCAGGAGTGTGTCAGTTAAGATTGATAGAACATTTATTATTTTCTATCTATATAAATTATCTGACATATAGGGTAACAATCTGTGGCTGTTGGTTGATGATGCAATGGTGTACAGGAAGGAGTTGTCATTATGTGACTAGTAGGATACAAGAGAATTTTGACAAAATTTATAGCTGGTGTGATTAATGGCTGCCAGCTCTAAATGTAGGCTTAAAATAAAACAAAGAAGCAATTCAAAGGCTGGCTGCAAGGTTTTTTATTGTTAGGGACAAACCTGCCCTATCTGGGCAGCAATCTGAAACCCCCTGAGGTGGGGAGTACAATGCGAGATTTGCCACACCCCAAAACCCCTATCACTTGCCAGCAGCATGTTAACAAACAATAAGCAGGAAAAATTTGCAAGGAGAACAGGAGAGAAAAGCACAGGAGGACATAAGAAGAACACCAACTCACACAGACTATGCGAGGGGAGAGGAAGAATAACAGTAAATCAGCAATTAGGGCAGGGTCTGGGGCAGACCAAAAGGCCAACTCAGTTGTAACCCAGTAGCAGCAGAGGAGCCAATAGGGTGTTCTGCCAACACCTTGTGTGTGTTTTTTTTTTTTTTTTTTTTGTGGTTGTAGGGCGCACAACTTCTACGGTCATTAGCGCCCAGACAAGAACTTAGATTCACTAGATCTCAACAACAAAAATTCGGTGACTGTCAGAAAATCAAGAAGAGGCTAAAAACAAAAGATAAAAGACAAAAGGATTAAATATCCTTCGATAAGCTGGCCAAGTTGATAAAACACAAAACTCGAGCAGCTGCTCGTGTGTCATCAGCTAAAATTTCCTCCAGTGTAGATGGAAAGTGAAAGGCTACATGGAGATGATTAAAAATTACGCAAGACAATAAAACGTGTCGCACCGTCAGCAATTCACCGCAGGAGCACAGTGGTGCAGGGTCGGCGGTTAGCAAATGACGGTGGCTGAAACGGCAGTGACTGATCCGCAACCGGGCCAGGATGACCTCCTCCCGCCGAGAGGGGCGTGAGGAGGTCCTCCAAGCGGTCAAGATCGGTTTGACAGTTCGCAATTTATTGTTGTACAGTGAAAGGGTGACTTAAGGTGGTTTAAAGGATTTGCTAGGAGAGCAAGACATGGAGAGACCCAAAGGGGGACAACGGAACCACCAGAAGCATCTATATCATATATACTCAGCAATGTATGGCGGAGGGCACACTGTACCAATATTAGCCATATCCTTTTCTGTTCCACTACCAAACAGGATGAGGTAAAAAAAAGAATGTCTATACGCCTTTGTACAAGCCGTAATTTCCTCTTATCTTCTCTTTGTGATCTTTACGCGAAATGTAAGCAGAGGTGCAAGCTGATCAATGAGGTGTAAAAGGTCTGCCCTGTGTAACATACCACCTGAAGGCTTAACATCATTTTTATTAGAAATGACATTGAAATGGCAATCTGCTGGTTTTTTGCACAAAAATATACCTTTGCCTGAGGTAAAAATATGTGTATTATTAATATAAAAATTCCATGAAGCAGTGGTACTGTATGTTTTTATCTTACATAGAAAACTACTGGTAATGAATGCAATTATTATTATTGTTCTAGACCTGTTCTTGGAGTGGTATGGCCATTTATGTAATCAATCTATGAAACATTATGGTATTAATGGAGAATAGCAGAGGTCTGTATCCTGTGTAAAAGTTAAATATTGTTTACTGGTCAAAATAGAAGGATATTTAAACTGCAACACCTTTTATTATGTATTTATAGACTTTCACCTTCCTGAGTATCTTTGAGAATACGTCTTAGTCAACAATAAAAGAACAATCGATATGGATGGTGAGCTACCATTAAGTGCAAACGCGGCAAATTAAAAAAAAATTGCACTGACGTGTTTTACAGCCCACTTTAGATTTGTAGTTTTATAAGTTTTTGCAAGCATTTTGGACCAAAATAACAATCTAAATAATAATAAATTAATTAACAAGAGTCTCTGAAACCATTTTAAGAAAAAAAAAAAAAATTCAGGTAGTGGCGTACTTCGAACCACCGACCATTCGCGTCACAGTCCAGCACCATGCCCACTACGCTACGGCTATAAATGAAAAGATGGGTTATTTAATCTCATACTGTTGATGGTTGTTGTTAACTGGTGTTAATATGGCATTTGTAGACATTCGATTATCATTTATCGTACAAAGAACGATGTGTTTTTGTTAATTTCTCAGTGTGCCGTAGCTTTTAAATGACAACGTGTAAATTAGAATAAGAAAATCAACAAATATGCGAGGAATGTCACGTGACATCTCCGAACGGCTGGTCTTCGTTAATTCAATGGAGGGTGTCAAACCTCCGTTATTTTTGCAATTATGTCTCAAACGATACGAGATATGAAAAAAACATAACAGTGATAAGTTGTAGAGAATATTCTCCTCTACCAATTAGGTTATTCAATTTTTGTGTCAGATGAACGGTTCGTTTGCAATTACAATTATATTACAAATGTTTTTTTGTTGTTTTACTACCGTATTTTTTGTCCGAAAAATTTGAAAAAGGGAGGTTCTGGTCTCTGGCGGCCTACAATCATGTCTGTAAAATTTCGTGCTGATCGGGTGAACGGTTCATCTTAAAAACAGGGAACACATTACGGATAGACATACATACATCCCAAAATCTCCGTTATTTTTGCTTTGAAACGCTACGAGATATGAAAAAAACATAAGAGAGCACAGTTGTAGAGAATTTTCTGCTCTACAAAATAGATTATTCAAGTTTCTTGTTAGATCATTTTCATTTAAATTTGGAGCTGTCAAAAGACCATCGCGAAGGCTCACTTTTAGTGTTACTACAGTAACCTAAAGTGGGCCAAAAAGGACCACTTTTTCAAAAGATATCGTGAGTGAAATACCAATGCAGTAATAAATTTCATTTCAGGGCACTTAAGGAAGGACATAGATCAGTGAATGTTAAGTTTTATGTTGTTTTCAAGTCACCATCATTTTATGAAAAGGTAATTAATAGTACCATATAATTAATCATTGACTACAATAGTGAAAGGACACCTCATACACCGTGTGGCCATATTAACTTACATACTTTAACAAAGTGAACAGAAATTAAAATTAAATATATTAATTTCGGCAGTAGACTAGAATAGTGATGGGAACAATCGAATGAAAACAATCGATTCATTCGGTTGTTGAAAAAAAATCGATCATTCGGTTGTAGTTTCTCGTATCGGGTGAATTATTCATTCATTCTTCTGAGTGAAACCAGTCGATGGGGCCAACCGAATGAAAAAATTGACACAGTATGTTGGCCTATTCATTAGTTCTTTTGAGTGAAACCAGTCAGTGGGAGCAACCGGATGAAAGAGTCAGTTGGTCGTAGTTTTAGTATGTTGGATTAATATTCGTTTATTTTTTTTCGAATGAAAGTAGTCTGTGGGAACAACCAAATGAAAACATGCGACACTTTTGCAGTTTTTTACATTGACTGAATTACTCATTCTTTCTTTTCAAGTGAAAAGAGGCAGTAAGTTTTTCTGTCGGAATAACAATTGTGGGTCATTTATAGTATGGTATGTGATTCTCAAGCAGAACATAGTTTATAGATTAAGATTTTGTGTTTAAGTGGTCTGTAGCTTTACTCCAATAGTGAGGCACAGGTTAATGGATAAAGGTCCCCCCCACCACCCCCCGTCAAGTGAGTGCAAAAGGCACAAATTTTTTGGCCGAGACTTGTGATCAATGGTACATTCTGTTGTGGCAATCTGTAATTTATGAAGATAATCACGGATTATTTATTATCTACAATATGTAATATTGCGATACCGTCAACCGATTTGAGTTTGACCCTCTGGGGGTAACAATGACCACAGGATCAATTTCACCCTTTTCTTTCCATTTCTGGACAAAGTTACATATCTTATTGAAAATAGAAATTATCATATAATACAATGGAATTTGTTCATTCTAATTCATACTCTTTAAAATGAAATGTAAAAAATATAGTTAAGAAATAATTTTTAAGCAAGCCTTGCATATCAGCTTATAAATTCAGTTGGTAAAAACTTTCTTGGCCCAGAAGAAATGGTTAATCCAACGATCATCAGGTCCTTATATGTTCAAATTCACACATTTTAATGAAGTTTTCTGGCCTTGTTAACAATACAAACAATTTTAACAATTAAAAATTCACATTTCTTCAAATGAAGACCCCCTAACTTTTTTCCCCTCAAGGGTAACTTTGACCCTCAAAATATTGTCACTGAATTTCCATTAATCCACATGTATTTGCTTAAATAAGGCATAAAACAAGAATATAACTTATTCTTTACACATTAAGAGTGAGCAACAATGGATTTAAATTCATAGGCAGTCTCTGTTACAAATGTTGTGTTTATTGCAGAAGTATTAGATTGAGATTGGTGTCTTGTTCTAACACTAAAGAATGGACACAATAGGCTGAAACTTTATTAGACAGTGAAATTAAAGAGTAAAGTGCCCTTTTGAATAGATAAAATACAGCCATAATCATATTCAATACTGAACTGCAACGCCTAGAACATATCAGAGGTCTCCTGGTACAAGGCGGTACCTAGATGTGGATAAGGAAACACGGGAAAAAGCGATCTTGTTAATTAAAAGTAACCAAAGGCAATAAAGGGCGCAGCCAAGAGACTGGGTATATCAAGACACACAGTGAAAAACCACTTAAGAAAAAATGGACCAATTAAGGTAGGAAAAACAAATGTACTAACATCAGAAGAAGAATCTATATTAGCAAATTCTACTGCCACTACTGCTGGTTGGGGGTTTCCATTGCATAAGTAAAAGGTAAAGCAGTCAACAATCCGAAGATTGTTCCAACACCACAGTGCTTCACTAGGCATGGTCCTGTTTTGAGATGGTATGCCGTTGCCTTCCTCTGACCTTCAAACTAACTTAACCAGCCAGTTGTAGGGGGACCTACAGTTTAACGTGGGTTCCGAACCACGGTGCTACTCGGTATTTTTCATGTCAGCAATATTGCCAGAGGTGAAAGAAGTGGAAAGTGACATAAAAATCCTAGGACCTGGCTGGGATCGAACCCGCAACCTTTGCATTTTTAGTCTGGCACTCTACCACTATGCAACCGAGGCGCACAACTGTTTCAAATAAAGGATAGATAATTATATTCATAGAAATGCGTGTTTCGCTGATACCTAGCTTATCAACATTTTAAAAAACTTAGTTTTCAATGGGGATCATTGAGATCCCTTGACAGAGGTCATACTCATAATGCACTACAATAAAATTTATCCCAGGACCATTCTGCATGTATTTATAATAAAACAAATTTGAGGGGTCAATCTAACCCCATGTCAAGGGGTAGCATTGACCCTTTCTCAATTTTTTTAATACTAACCTATGAAAAATATAACATACACAGTGCACTATGGGTGTTTGTACAGAAATCATGTACAATAATAAAAATCACCATCAATAGAAATTGATATACGCAAGAGATATTCTAAACAAAAACATCAAAAAAAGGGGTCAGCCTTACCACGAATGACGGTATTATCCAGTATGTTTATATTCGTAGATAGTGTTTGTTTTGTTAGTTGTTCTGCCATCTCGCTTTCCCATCAAAATCTATTTATTACTTCATAACAGGTGAACCCTCAATATATATCGCTTGCTAGCATTCTTCCACATTAGCGTAGATTTGAACCACTTCCCTTTTGAATGGGAACCCATTGTGTTACCACTGTGCAAAAACACACTGTCACAGGATCTAGATTAGACTGAAAGGTAACAGTTTGGCTCTGCATTGACAAAGCCAACCAGCATGGTTACATAATCTTAGAAGTGGTGTTATTCTGACCTGTAGTGTATCTTGACATCTAGGTTAGGTTTAAGGGTAAGAGCAGTTGGGACGACAAAGCAGTATGAACTATGGTGATGCCAGTGCCTACTCTGACCAACGCCTTAGCTGCTGCTAAGTGCATGCATAATGAACAAGTGCTAGGCTAGTGGTAGATAATCGAATTGAACCATTAAGCAACATCAAAGACATAATGTACTTTAAAATCCTTTTTTTCAGGCATTGGTGCATGATCCACACACCCTGAGGCGACTCCAGTATGGAATGCTTCAGTTAATACAGTGTTTCGGACAAGATGACAGACTGTGCAGGAAGAGCTATCGAGTACTGTAATACAAATTATCATAGAAGTGAAATTTATGTCTACTTCTATTATCCGGCAAGTCACATTTCGGTGTGTGGTGGAGGGATTAAATTGTACGACGCTTCTCGCCGGGCTGCAGTGGTTATGTTGGCACAAATGGTAATGATGGCAACTCAGATAATCAATAAATGTTTTTTCATGACAACTGCAATTAAAACATTTTTTTTTTCTGAACGGACAAGGGTACATACAAGAACCTGTCGACCATAGAACAGATACAGTACTAAATTTTCTGCGAGTGAAACGAGCAGCAATAAAATTTAATCTGTAGTTCATGAAAAATATTAACGCAATTCTACACTTAATTGTTTATCTGTTGCCAACATAAGCACTGGAGACCAGCGAGAAGCGTCATAAAACTTTACCGGTGGAGGGTATTTTGCAGACTACTGTCACTTGTCCCCTACCCAGATCATGAATGGTCTTTGGGAAAAAAGATTGTTATCAAGCATCTGTGTAAGCTTGAATATCTAATTTTATCTTCATTGTCTTTGTGTAAGCGATATCTAGGACAAAGAATAAGCTGCCTGAGTGTTAAACATTACTTATGAAATTGTTTGCTTAAATACAAGGAAAACATTAACTGACTTGATATGGTACAAACAAGAACCAGCATTTCATTGACAGCACAAATATTATTTGCCCCTCACTGTATGTGATTAGGATTTAAAAGAGCAGCCAACAGTCATTGCCAACATTAGCATCCTATGCAGCCACTGCCGTAAGTGAAATTGTAACCAAACAAGCTCTGCAGATCAATGAACACAGCACCTACATGAGTGATGCCACCTACTGTCTTCTGAGTCTTACGTATGAACAGATAGCAGTTTGCTTTTGGGTACTTTAGTGTCTTTTCTGAAAGAAAATGTTGTCATAAATATTTATTTTTGGTAGGATGATAACATCACTATAATCAGCAGTAGCAAAATACTGTGTTCCTTTGATGCAGCTGGCTTGTTTACACTCCACAGTAAAACAGCAGAGTCTGTTGCCCACGTTATTAGCATGGCACATATGTTGGCAACTTTTCCGCGAGCGACTATGGGAAAGCAATAATCTGAGTGCTCCTGAACTGGAGATTTGGGCGCTACGCGCTGTCACATACTAAGACAAAACTTCTTGTTTAACCTATACCTAACCTAACTTTCACTTAAAATGATCACTGTTTCGTAAAGATCATAAAATAAATAAAACATGCTATACCATATGTGCTCTACAGTTGACTGCTGTGGTGTATACATAGATACTCTGTAGTGTTGCGAACATTTGCAGCATGCGGGCAATTTACATTAACGTGAAATGTATGTTTCATTACATTAACTAGCTTGTTACTCATTATCGTGTATTGCCCTACTGGTATATAGTCAGAAATGAAGGCAGAATTTGTCTCTGTTTACAGTGTGCAACAGTGATATAAATGAGATGGTGTAAGAAAAATTAAAATACAAATACGCCTGGATATTATTGCTTTCCTGGGCGAGTGAAAAACAATGAATCGGACAGCTGATAAAATTTTACTTACGGCGACGCCGGCGGTGTGCTAATGTTGGCAACGACAATTAACAACTCCAATCGCGCAGAATGAGGACTATAATATTTTGCGTACACCATAAAATCATTAATAAATACTGTTCTTGCTCTAATCTTGACATGTTATTGCTTGTACCATCATCGCATCGGTAAACTGTTTTCGTAAAGCAAACATTTCGTTGCCAACATTCACGCCGGCTATGTTGATATGCTTCTGTCATGATGAACACTACTCGTAAATGGGACTACTTACTGCACGCCTGATCACTCTCCACATGTAAACACACACATACGCACATACACACAAAGCGCGCGCATATCGAAAACAATAAACAATTGAGAAAACAAACACTGAAAAGACAACAAAAATTAAAAATGTAAATTACGAGACACTACTGTGCAAAAAACATCACCATGTAATCAATTAGAGCTGCTGCAATTACGACTGAAAAATAGATGTCTATAACATAAAAGTCTAACATTAATACAAGCATTTCAATTAGGGATGTTAGCTCTTTCAGATTCCAATTTAAGATATTAAAGTATCTACATAAGCGTATAGTTTTTTCCAAGACAATGATCTCAAATCTTCTCTAACATTCCATGTGTACTACAAATAACACAGCATTACAATTGGCAGCTGAAAATCAACATGCACAACTCGCTGTCACTACGACGACTGCTAACCACCGTTTACTTCAACAAAGAAAACAAACCTTTGTGAATAATAACTGTCATGTTTCTCACGAAGGCAGCAACAACTAATAACAAATACAGAAACAATACTGAATTGACTACTTATAATAGCGTAAAACTCGTATGTACTCCTGTTCACTTCACTGGTCTTCCTTCCTCCAAGGGTTGCAGCTTCACTCTCAGATTGACGGCAAAAAAATTTCAATCGATATGACACTTATCAGCTTATGATATGTCGATATATTTTATAACTTATTAAGCACACGGCATTGCAAACCATACCTCGTCTACGTTCCTTCGAGGTATGTGAAAGAATGACAGAAGTAATTTGAGCTTGACTTGAGTTTGTAAGTCAGGAAAACAGTCCTTAATGTTTTTTAACACTTCGGGATTGAGCTGCGAGGTAATTGATCCACCTGTCCAGGAATCATTTGATGTACCAAGCTTATTGTGAAGCCACAACGATGTATCACTGTCCCTAACATTCGCCATATTAAGTGGTATAATACTGGGTTCTGCCGTTAGGATCGCATAGTCGTATGTACTGTGTCCGCGCTTACGTACTGACTACATATATACTCTTCTAATACAGAACATAAATTAGGCAAAAATTACTTTTAAAATATTGTATTCATAAAATTTAATTTCAAATGTGCTCTGAAACTCCACAAGTGTTAAAAAAGTTATGAGTAGTACTTCCACGACTTCATCGGTTGTATAACTCTGGCGGAATTTTTAATTGTCGTCATGACTCCGAACAAATAAACATCATTGTTTGTTATTGACAGGCGGTGTGTTTGCGTGAAGGCAACGTTTCTGTTGTGAGGGCAGCACAGTGTATTCTTACACAACTATTTGATGTTAACAATCAAAAGAAAGAAATGCAGAGTATCATTTCAGCCCAGAAGTGTGAAAGGGATCACACCACAAATCACGCAGATTTTAGTAACAGTAATCTAGAGGAAGTCCCAGATTGTGTTCTAAATCATTATAAATTTCTAAAGGTAATTCACGTGATTTTGCGTATTCTTGCTCTTTCGTTATTGTAGTCGTTAAATAAATGAAATGATTTGCTTCCTACAGTTCCTGTATTTAAATGACAACGCATTGAAGTCATTGCCGGACTGTTTGTTTCAACGCCTGAACTCTTTAAAATGGCTGGACGTTAGAAATAACCTTTTGACGGAACTTCCGAGAACTATTGGAAACCATCCGCACTTGGAAGTTGTTCTTCTACAAGGGAATATGATCAGAAAACTTCCCTTAGAATTAGGTATGTTACGTCACAAAAACAGACAAAGAAACAATAGTAGCTTTTGTGTTACAAAATTACAGTATTAACCTATAATATATTGTAGAAATGGCACTGCAGATTTGGTTCTGACGTAATCTCATGAACAAGTAAGTATACACCCTAAATAACTTATGAAGGCTTTTGCTTTTTATTCAGTGGAGCTAGCAGGTTCAGTGGCTGGAGCATAGGGTGGCAGGATTTTATGGGCGGCAAATTTGGGGCCACAATTTTTAAACAATATGTTCTGTGTAAAAAAAATTAATTTGGTTACCGAATGTACATTATTGAGAAGTATTAAAGTATACCTTATCATAGTAGTGTATGATTAAGCTTGTATTATGTCAGAAATATACACAGAAACTATTTGTTGTGCAACCTTAACCAAACAGTTGTGTTGTAGAAGTAATGCAGAAAGTGACATTTCGATTCCCTAGTTCAGATACCAATTACGGAAAAAAGGTGGTACAAAAAGGACGTTAATGTACAAAACATAAGGCTCCTATTAATTGACAAAGACTTGTCATTAGTATGATGTGAAAATCCAGGATAGGACCGCTGCCATTTATCACGAAGGCAGTGATACGCCCCGCCGGCTTTGACCACTGACGTCATAGAGTTAAAGACGCTAATTTGCTCACAAACAGAACATAGATTAAGATGTTGTGTTTAGAAGGTGTTTTTTTTTTTTTTTTTTTTTTTGAGAACTGTGATCCATGGTACATTTTGTTGTGCTAATCTGTAGTTTACGAGGATAATCACAGATTATTTATTTTCTGAGTTGTCCATCAGTCCCAGCCGATGTGGATTCCACAATTCTGCAGCAATACTCCGAAATAGGACCACAAGTGTAGTGTAGGCAGTTTCCTTAATAGAACTGTTGCTTCTTCTAATTGTTCTGCCAATGAGACGTAGTATTTGATTCGCCTTTCCTACTATATTTTCTATGCGTTCTTTCCAATTTAATTTGTTCGTAATTGTTACTCCTACAGATATTTTGCAGAATTATTGTAGAATTGACGGCCTGTAGGTTTCACTGATTTTTTGTGTAACTGAAGTTATTAGAGAATTTCTTACTTTCATTGCCCTAGTTCAGTTGTGAAATAAATGACTGGGCACTCTCTCTCCTTTTTTTTTCTCTCTCTCTCTTTTTTTAGTATAGTATACCCAGTGGCGGACTCAGCCTGTCAGAGGCGACCACAAAACAAAATGAGGCTCCCTGGCCATATTCGTGTTACTATAAAAACTTAACATTTTCAGATTTGGAGGCCCCCAGGATGAGAGATACGGGACAGTCTAAAAATATAGCCTTCGGTATTTGGAGGCCCCAGAACGACGAGAATCCAAGGGCGCTAAAATAAATAAATAAATAAAAAGATTCCGCGTGTTTTCGAGATATTTGGAGGCCCTGGGCGGTCCGCCCCCCCCCCCCCTAGTCCGCCACCCTTCAATTTTTTACTGCATCTTTTTTTAATCACGTGAGAAGCGTTTTACGTCGCAGAGACAGCACGTATACAAGTCGTAGCGCGGCCTCCTTAATAGGAAGAAGTGGCATTGCAATGGGCATGCGCGGCTGAGGTTCAAATTCTCGTTTGAACCCCCTGGAGGCAGAATATTGACGCTCCCGCGGCAGGGAGGGGCGAAGGGAAACGCCGCTTTTAACATTGGCATTGGACCTGGTAGAGACGCCAGCTCCTGGTTATTCGAGCTCTGGCGGTTACACGATGGTCCCGAAGCAAGACAATGGAGCTACTGCGCACGTCACCTTGCGCAAGCATAAATCTACCATGAAGGTAACATCCGCCATTCATGTGTGTTATTCGCGCATTTAACATTCATCAAAAACACGTCATATTTAGTAAAATATCTTATAACCATAAATTAATCACGCATCAGCTGTAAAATCCTTCAGAAGATATGATCATAAATAATAATGAAGCCACTATGCACTGTCGAAGGTAGTGGATCGATACCGACTGTAAGGAGTTTTTTTTAAACGCAATCATCTTTTTACAGGAGCGTAGATAAATTTTTCCTCTGGGGGGGGGGGATCGAGCCAGAGCTATATTGATGTGCCCTCGCACAGTTGACAGGTGCCAAATCTGTGACGCCCCTCCCCCCGTCCCTCCCCCCCCCCAGAAAACAAACTTACGATTTTATCTGATAATTTTCAAAATTTTGCGAATAGCTGATGAAAGAATGAAGCGTTATTGAAAAAATGAGAAGAAGAACAGTTTTTCTGGTATAGTGGTATACCTTGAAAATGACGTTGCCCAACTATATTCCCATAAATTATTTTAAAATTACATACAGAATAAGCCCAATTTTCACAGCAAAAGTAATCGCTGTAGGGATTAGTAAATTAGAAATACGTTCCGCACTACCACATCTGGCTCACATCGTCAGTTGCCAGTAATTGTAAAAAATCGAAAGTCTTCAGATAAGTGACATATAGCTATGTTTTAGCACCTGCACATCGGCCTTTGGACACCCAAATTACCACAGTGAAGTTGCAGTGCTGACGAATATGAGTAAGTTGACAAGTCCACTGTCGCCTCCAATGATAGGACATCCGTCGCTTCTTTGTAATACTACTTTGGTAAAATGACACTTTAGAGATTACAACGTAATATTAGCGTGCATTTACAGTAGTGGGACGAAGGTAAGGTTGCTTCTTGTAAGCAGAGGATGGGAACATGACTCCTTAAGAATATATTTGTCTGTGTTACGTACAATTTTGCCACCCTACTGTAGTAATAAAGTTAGTAGATCACTGAATTTGGTAGCAGTAGTAACCAACATAAGACACGGTGGCCTTCGTTACCCGCTAGGCAACCCTCGAGCGGTACCAGTGACATAACTATGGGGGGGGGGGGGGGGGGGGAGGAAGACGGACCCCCCCCAGGACAAGGAAAAAAAAAAAAAACGTATAACAGCAATCTGGTAAAGATTGGATACTTGGGGTGTTTTACCATAAGCTTTCATTGGATGGGAGTCTATTAGTTTCTTCGATGGAAGTGGTAGATGGTAGTCTGTCTGGTAACTGACTAAAATTTTGCTCGTAAAGCAGATCTATTCCCCCCCCCCCCCCCCCCCCCAAAGCCAAGTCCTAGTTACGGCACTGAGCGGTACCGGTACTTTAAACAGTCTGTGGAGCGTGTTTCTGGCTGGAATTGAACAATACTTGTTCATTTTTACTGATGGTTGGTGGTTACCTGAGCAATTATTATTATTTTTTTTTTTTGTAATAAGTTGTGCGCGACTCTTGCCTAGGCCTCAGGAAGGCCACTCATAACACATTCAAGACAGTGTCCCGACGACAAGTAAGAAGTCAGAGCTCAACTAAGCATCGATTACAAATTACGGACACTGTGGTACCTCTCTTTGTTGGCAAAGTTTTCAGTCTAACTCTCATATTCATTACACAAGTTATTTTTAGCACGAGGGGAAAAAAAATTTCTGGGGGGGTGGGGGGTGGACGCCCCCTTCCCCCTATCTACGACCTTGTCTTTTTAACAGATACGGGAACAATGACTTTTATACTGTTACTTGCTACTTTAGACGTTTTTGCAAATGTGTCGTGATTTTTAGGGTAAATGAAATTTATACTCTTCATTGTAACAAATATGTAACATTTTGAAAAGATGTGGGAAAGAGCAGCCTTTGCGCATGCATTAGGTTAGGAGGGGGTGCTGCTTACATTGTCAGGTGACCCGAAGGTAGCTTGTCTCTTCATCGTAACAGTCACTTAAGAGTGTAATCATTTACTTACTGTGATTTAGTGTTCATGTGCAAATTCATATGTTCTTGGTGTTTATTATCAAAGAAAAATGAGCAACGTTCCGTATCTTTTAGAAACAAATTACTCAGCTGTAAGAGAAGTGTGAAATAATGAAGATCGGTAGGCCGACGCCTCAACTCGACATTCTGCAGATCTTGTGTGTGTTGTGGCCTTCAGTCCGCAGACTGGTTTGATGCAGCTCTCCATGCTACACTGTCCTGTGCAAGTCTCTTCATCTGAGAATACATCCTTTTGAGTCTGCTTACTGTATTCGTCCCTCGGTCTCCCTCTACGATTTTTACCCCACACGTTTCCATCTGATGCTAAGTTGACAATTCCTTGATGTCTCAAAATGTGTCCTACCAATCTATCCCTTCTCTTAGTCAGGATATGCCAAAAACTCCTTTTCTTCCCGATTTTGTTAAGCACCTCCTCATTATTTACGTGATCTACCCATCTAATTTTCATCATTCGTCTGTAGCATCACATTTCAAAAGCTTCTATCATCTTTTTATCCGAACTCCTTATCGTCCACGTTTCACTCCCATACAATGCTACACTCCAGACAAATGCTTTCAGAAAGGACTTCCTAACACTTGGATTAATATTGGATGTTAACAAGTTTCGCTTCTTTAGAAACGCTTTTCTTCACATTCTGCATTTTATATCTTCTTTACTTCGGCCATCAGATGTTAATTTGGTACCCAAATAACAAAATTCATCTACTACTTTTATTGTCTCATTACTTAATCTAATTCCCTCAGCATCGCCTGATTTGCTGACATTACATTCCATTACCTTCGTTTTACTCTTGTTAATGTTCACCTTATATCTTCCTTTCAAGACACTGTACATCCCATTCAATTTCTCTTCCAGATCTCTTGCGGTCTCTGACAGAATTACTATGTCATCAGCAAACCGCAATGTTTTTATTTCTCCTCCCTGAACTTTAATGCCCTCTCCAAATTTCCCCCTCCCTTCCTTCACTGCCTGCACGATGTACAGATTGAACAGCATTGGGGATAGGCTACAACCCTGCCTTACTCCCTTCCCAACCTCCGCGTCCCTTTCTTGCCCTTCGACTCTAATAACCGCTGTCTGGTTTTTGTATAGGTTGAATATAACTCTTCGCTCCCTATAATTTACCCCTGCTACCTTCAGAATTTGGAAGTGTGTATTCCGGTCGACATTTTGAAAAGCTTTCTCCAAATCGACAAACGCTAAAAACGTAAGTTTCCCTTTCCTTAGCCTATCTTCTAAGATAAGTCGTAATGTGAGTATTGCCTCCCGTGTTCCTACATTTCCCCTAAATCCAAACTGATCTTCCCCGAGGTCGGATTCCACAAGGTTTTCCATTCGTCTGTAAATAATTCGTGTTAGTATTATGCACCCATGACTTATTAAACTGATAGTTTTGTAATTTTCACACTTGTCTGCACTTGCTTTCTTTGGAATTGGAATTACAATACAATTCTTGTAACGAAAATATATCTAGAAAGGAGGGTAGGGGGCGGAGAGTAGGCGCTGAAACATCGTCGCACCGAGCGGAGGGAAGAGGGCGCCACTATTAATATCTGGAACTGAAAGAAGTGAACCCCCAGTCATCTGAAGCTCCAGCCGCCACTGTTGGGAAGGTAAGATGGGAGGCTGCAGCAGCTTCTGTATATACGTACTGGAGTAAGTGACAGTTGTGTTGAGGGGACAAATCATGCTTCTTCCTGCTTTGTGCTATCTAGCTAGCTAATGTTGGCCACACAAACACACACACAAGCAAGACTCCTGACCATCTGATTTCTATAAATTTAAGAATCAAAAAGTTGTATGGGTTGAGTAAAGAAGAGGGTACAGATCAATGATAGCAAAACAAAAGTGCACGAACGAATAAGATTGTATGTCAGTTGGATTTAACAAATATATAAAGACATCAAATTCACTAATAACCTGTTGGTCACCAACAACCAGGCTTCTCTAAATAATCGCCACAACAAGCTCCCGCGCTTGTTTGTTGCAATTGAAGACAAATTGATAATGATCAGTCACAGGACCGGCGCTAGACAAATACGGTCGAATGGGGCGACCCATCTATCTTCCGTGCGGCAATGCAAAGACAAGATTTGTCGCCGCTTATTGGACATTGGAAGGGACGGGAAGTTCCGAGATAACACGTTTCTTCCCTTTTTTTTTTTTTTTCCTTTCTTCTTTTGAGACGGTCAGTTTTGTCTTTTACGAAAGCCATTTTTTTTTCTTTATTTTGAGAACAACTATTTTACGAGGGGTGTTCAAATGAAAAGATACGAAATGACACTGCGGGCAAAATTGAGGTCTCTGTTCAAAAGTAATCACCAGACGCCTGAAAAAAAAAAACTATCCCACTGTTTAACGAGCCGGAGGATTTCCTATTTCCACAATCCCTGTGGCTGTGACAAAGAGCCAGCCAGCCCTCTTATGCGTCCTTCACTTCGTCGTCCGAGTTGAATCGCTCCCCTTAAGAGATTCACCTCTGGCAGTATTGCTCATGTGAAATATACCGAGTAGCACCGTGGTTCGGAACCCACGTTAAAGTGTAGGTCCCCCTATAACTGGCTGGGAAAGTCAGTTCGAAGGTCGGAGGAAGGCAACGGCATACCACCTCCAAACAGGACCATGCCTAGTAAAGCACTGTGGTGTTCAAACCAATATTCGTATTGTTAACTGCTTTGCGACCAAACGGATAGAAGTCGCAGGGCGACATGTCCGGGCTGTAGGGCGAATGCTCAAGCTGCTCCCACTTGAACTTGGCCAGTACACCTTGTGTGTCCCTGGAGACTTGTGGACGCGCGTTGTCGCGGAGCAAAATCACTCGCACCGTAAGCAGCCCAGGCCGTTTGCTCTTGTGGGCTTGCTTAGGCTACGGGTTACTGTCAATGGTTTTTCCGTGCTCGAGAAATTCGATGAGTATCGGAACTCGGACGTCGATAAAGACGGTGAGCATCACCTTGACTGCTGTGGACACAGTCTTGAAATTTTAGGGTGAGTTGACGACGTATGTATTGTTGCGTTTTGGCTGTTGGCCACGGGAGTCAAGACATTAGAAGCACATTTATTGCGTTCTTTAATCATGGAAAAGAAGGTGCATCTAAAATTTGTGACTGGGGATGTAATAGCTAAATGCACTTCATGTACAGTACATGCACGTTGCTCATAAATTAGACGTTTTATCCTTGAAGATTGCGGTCAGGAAAATTAATTTTCATAATTACTTGAGAAAGTCAGCAAAGAAGTACGCTCCGCCCCAATAGCTAGAATCTATACATAGATCTTATAAAATAGGCTGTATGTATGCCGGCCGCAGTGGCCGAGCGGTCTGTGAGTGCCAGTCACGGTCTGCACGGCCGCTGCGGTCGGGGGTTCGAATCCCCCCTCGGGCATGGATGTTTGTGCCGTCTTTAGTATATTTCAGAGAATTATTAGGTGGTTCTCTGTAAATGGACTCTCTTTAAATTTTGAAAAAAAAAAAAACACACACAGTATATTCAGTTTCACACAATAAATGGCATCACACCATTAATTAATATTGACTTCAACCAGAAATCTATAGCTAAGGTAGAATATTCAAAATTTTTAGGTTTATGCATTGATGAGGGGTTGAATTGGAAGAAACACATTGAAGACCTGCTGAAACGTTTGAGCTCAGCTACTTATGCTATTAGGGTGATTGCAAACTTTGGTGATGTACAACTCAGTAAACTAGCATACTATGCCTATTTTCATTCTCTGCTTTCTTATGGCATCATATTCTGGGGTAATTCATCATTCAGTAAGAAAGTATTCATTGCCCAAAAGCGGGTCATCAGAATAATTGCTGGATCCCACCCAAGATCACCCAGCAGACATTTATTTAAGGATCTAGGAATCTTCACAGTAGCTTCACAATGTATGTATTCACTTATGAAATTTGTTATTAACAATCCAACTGAATTCAAATGTAACAGCAGTGTGCATAGCTACAACACTAGGAGAAAGGCTGACATACGCTATTCAAGGTTAAATTTAGCTCTGTCACAGAAAGGGGTTAATTATTCTGCTACAAAAGTCTTTGGTCACTTACCAAGTAGTATCAAAATTCTGACAGATAGCCAACTAGCATTTAAAAGTAAATTAAGAGAATTTGTGAATGGCAATTCCTTCTACACATTTGATGAATTTCTAGATAAAAGTTAGTACTTTAGGAAAAAAATAAAAAGAATAAAAATAAAAAAGTATATAAAATAAAATATTCAAAAATTGAGTGTCATGTAATATTATGTATTGACACATTTCATTTAACTGACACGTTCCACATCATTACGAAGTGTCGTATTCATGATCTATGGAACAAGTATTAATCTAATCTAATCTAGTTCATAAGTAGTTTGTAAGTTTAGGCACTGGGGACCCCGTAGTTAAGTCCCATAAACTTTTGGGTATGTATGTTCCACATCTCCTAAACTACTGGACCAATTTCAACCAAACTTGGTACACATGTTCCTTACTATCAGGCAACAATCGCTGTCGGGGTAAGAACCGCCTACGAGACATACGTAAGGAGATTTGACGTCATAAACAATGATAGTCGTGTAAAACAGCCGCAGCATGCACTAATATTCTACATCTGCTCCTAAACTAATGGGCCGATTTCAACCAAATTTGGTAAAACTATTCTTTGACGTCAGAAATCATTTTCTATTATTGCAAAAACTACCAACGATATACAGTTCACACGATAGCGAGTCATAAGCAATGAAAACTGCCCCATCTTACGGCGGCTGATAGCATTATTTTATTCATAAACTATTTGGCAATGAGAGCACTTAGCGAATTGAAATAAACTTTGAACATAATTTCCAATCTGTACGAAACTTTTTCTCGCTGACAACCCCAACAAAATGATGAAAGGAAAAAAGTTTATCGCTTACTACTTTTCCGATGTTCATGATGTATATCTACCGCATTTGGCATGACGTTACAAGTTATTACTTCTACACTGTAAATTGTATTCGGGAGATATTTCACAGACAGTACACATATATACCACTGAATGTTCCTTCGATATTGTATCACAGTTTGACATACAGTTCATGAGATATGAAGTTACAATTTGGTTGAAAAACCGTATCTCACGCGCGAGGTTTCGATTTATTACGTCTTTACTACCATTCACGATATATTTTGCAGACATTAGGCACATATACCACTGAATGTGCCTTTAAATTTACATCATAGTACGACACATATTTCAGGAGATATGACGTCGTATACAATGAAATTTCCAAATAAGTGCTACATCATGTGCTATTTTTCCACATTTCCTCTTAAAATAATGGACCAATTTCAACTGTAGTTGATACACTTATTACATACTATCAGACAACAAACGCTGTGGAGTTAAAGACTACCTATGACACACAGTTCAGCTGGTTTGACGTCGTAAATAATGACTTACAAGAACTTTCCCATCACGTGAGGCGTGATTTACTAGACTTCATTCATCCACTATTCATCGCAGATAGTTTCGTAATATTACACTACAAATCTGGAAAATTATATTACTGTAGGACACATAGTCAAGGATATATGATGTCATAAGCACTGAGCTGCATGAAAGCGAAACTTAAATGAGCAGATAGTAAGGTAGAAGCCGATGGACAGGAAGGGAAGAACGAGATGGACTAAATATTGTTTAAAGTCAAGTTTTCTTATACATTATTTGTATTGTATTACTATTTTTCTTTCTTTGTATACCGCACTTGTAATTTTCTACGTTATGCATATTTATTTGTTTAAATGTTTGATAACTTCTAAACTGTTTTCGTGAATACATTAATGTGAAGTCTTTTCCGAATTTTTATTTTTGTTTCTAATATAAGACTGGAAAAATACATATATACCCGGGCATTACCAAGTTTAGCCTCTAGATGAAAATAAGCAAAGAAAAGTGAAGTGATAGGGCGATGAAAACTAGGCTGTTGTCCTTTCTTGACTAATCATACACGAAAGAGCTTATACATGGTAAGGATGGCGTCCGGTGGCGGTTCTTACAAATTATCAACCGAAGTGCAGCGCACCGATATTTTTCTACTAGCCCAGGTATATATTTATTGCTTTGTATTGTTAGTTCGTCTCCCTATGCTCCTTCTGTACGTCGCCTTATATTCCCCTCTCCGACCGTTTCATCTGTGTGTTAATTAATTTTCGGCTTGTAGTTTCTTTTTCATGCCGCTCAATCCTTATGTCCTGAACAGTGTGTCTTGTTACAATAATGTAATTTTCCAAATTCGTGCAGTGGAATATTAAGAAACTGCAAAATGTAATGCAAATTGAGTTAATAGTTAAGACGAATTTATGATATAATTTCAAAGATCATTTCAGTAGTGTATGTACAAATCTAGTAGTGATGTACAAATGTCAGTAGAGAATGAATATGGCCACTGCGGTCGGGGGTTCGAATACCTCCTCGGGCATTGATATTTGTGCCGTCCTTAGTGTTAGCTAGTTCATAAGTAGTTTGTAAGTTGTTGTTAGTTAAGTCCCATAGACTCTACAAATATTTGAACATTTTTGAATGAATATTGGAAAAATAGTAAGCAATAAACGTCTTTCCTTCCATGGTTTCTTTGGGATTGTCAGTGGGAAAAAATTTCGTGGAGGTTTAAAATCGTATGTTACTATTTTGTAAGTCGCTAAGTGCTCTCATTCTCAAACTGTGGCTGAAACTCGTTTAAGTGAACTTTCAACAATATGTTTTGAGTACGAGCTTGCAGAGGAGGTAAATTAAGATCGATGAAAGAGTTTGTACAAGCAGAAACCAAGAAGATTGGATTTGTCTATTACATTTTATTTTTTATTCTTTTAATGATCAGTTTCTTAAATATTTACCCTCTTGTTTTATATTTTGTTCAACGAAAATTGGTATTGTAAAAATTCTTCAAAGCAAATAAATACGTAAATTTTAATTTTTGCTGTCATTGTACCAGTTCACAACCGTAAAAAATGTTCGATTTTGGTAACACAAAAGTTGCATGGTTTATAAATTATTTTCAAATCAAATGTTCAGATGTTTGTAAATCTATCGGACCAAACTGCGTGGTCATCAGTCCGTAGCTTACAAATTACTTAAACCTAGGTAAACTAACCTAAGGACAACACAGAAACCCATGCCCCAGGGAAGACTCGAACCTCCACGGTGAGCAACCGCGCGCTCCGCAGCGAGACGCTTTAGACCGCTCGGCTACTGCACCGCGGCATAAATTATTTTCAAGAGCCAGATTTGTATAAATCATAATTACGGCTAACTTTTAAATTCAGTGTTCCACAAAAATCAAACAGTGACCAGAATTTAACAGTACAATGACTTTTCTTTAAATGAGGGAGGGGGCGCTCTGGGCGGCAATTACTAGAAGCTTTCGCCGGTCCTGGACTGACAATTACTTGGCAACTTTTGCTTGGTAAATCATTTTTGTCTCCCACCTGATCTGGCTTGGCGTCGAGTATGGGAATGGAATCACCATTAATTCTTTCATACATTTAATAAACTTTTATGCCCATGTGTTTAATCCTTTTGTGCTGTTCATTATTATTTTTCAAAAATTGCAAAGCACTGTAGTAGCCCACAATGAATAGAGTTAACAACATGGGCTAGCAAGAATCCCCGGAACTACGCCATTATTATTTCAGCGGGTGAATTTACTGCTATTACATTACGGCATTGGGAAGGGTAGTGTTCTTCTCTCTAAACCCGAGACCTCATTTCTCATTACCCTCACTTTCTGCTTACAAACAACTACTTTTCCTTTAAGGGAAGATATACAATCAAATCTTTGTCATAATCAAGGCATATTCCTGTGCCAATCTGTTTATGGGCCTTGTAGAGGATCCCTCCTAGCTTCCCAAAACTTTAAACCTTTGGTCTTGACCAGGTTCTTTGACGATATCGTCATGATTCGGACTCGGAGCCAGGACCCCCTTTACTCGTACCTTCACTGCTAAAAAAAAGTAGCTTCATCTGGTGCCTGAGGCACCTGTTTATCGTGAACTTTTTTTCCTCATTTTGTCACTTTTAAATAGCTATTTCGATATATTTTTGCAATTTTTACTTATTTTCGTCAATAATCTAACTAAAGTTTATTTCCACTATTCAGCAAAGTTCATTGGTTCCAGTTACAGTTATGGTTATTATAGCCTAAACAGAAAGTATCATAGAAAGGAAACAAGCTTTAAAGTCAATAAATAAACAAATAAATACATTAACACATACACAATAAAACAAAAATTAACGTATTATTAAATAAATTGCCCACAGCATCTCAGTGCACCTCAATTTCAATGTTCGTTCATTTTCAACAAAAGTTGTTTTTCAAACGTTCCATCTCATGTAAGTGCCGTTTCATCTACATCTACATCACTCGTGGTGTACCATCTACACCTACATCGCCACCTCCGCCACACCTACCTTGAGTACCACTATCGGTTCTCCCTCCTATTCCAGTCACGTATTGTTCGCGGAAAGAAAGATCGTCGGTATGCCTCTGTGTGGTCTCTAATCTCTCTGATTTTATCTTCGTGATCTCTTCGCGAGATATACGTAGGTGCAAGCAATATCCTGCTAGACTCCGATTGCATTTCCTTAGGAATCTTCCAATGAATCTAAGCCTGGCATCTGCTTTACCAACGATTGATTTTATATGGTCGTTCCATCTTAAATCACTCCTAATACCTACTCCCAGATAATTTATGGAATTAACTGCTTCCAGTTGCTGACCTGCTATAGTGTAGCTAAATGATACAGGATCTTTCTTTCTATGTATTCGCAGTACATTACACTTGTCTACATTGAGATTCAATTGCCATTCCCTGCACCATGTGTCAATTCGATGCAGATCCTCTTGCATTTCAATACAATTTTCCATTGTTACAACCTCTCTATATACTACAGCATCATCCGCAAAAAGCCTCAGTGAACTTCCGATGTTATCCACAAGGTCATTTATAGGCCTATATATTGTGAATAGCAAGGGACCCACTCCCCTGTGGCACACCTGACATTACTCTTACTTCGGAAGACTTCTCTCCATTGAGAATGACATGCTGCATTCTGTTATCTAGTAACTCCTCAATCTCACAGTTGGTCTGATACACCATGTGTTCTCACTTTATTCATTAAACGTCTGTGGGGAACTGTATCAAACGCCTTGAGGAAGTCAAGAAACACAGCATTTACCTGAGAACCCGTGTCTGTGGCCCTCTGAGTCTAGTGGACGAATAGCGCGAGCTGGGTTTCACACGATTGCCTTTTTCGAAATCCATACTGATTCCTACAGAGCAGATTACTAGTCTCCAGAAATGTCATTATCCTCGAACATAATACATGTTCCCAAATTCTACAACTGACCGACGTTAGAGATATAGGCCTATAGTTCTGCACATCTCTTCGACGTCCCTTCTTAAAAAAAAAGGGGATGACCTGCGCCATTTTCCAATCTTTCGGAACACTACCTACGGTACACCACTGCAAGAAGGGGGCAAGTTCTTTCGCGTACTTTGTGTAAAAACTATCTGGTATCCCATCTGGTCTTGCGGCCTTTACTCTTTTGAGCGATTTTAATTGTTTTTCTATCCCTCTGTCAATTATTTCTATATCTGCCATTTTGCAATTTGTGCGGCAATCTAGAGAATGAACTACAGTGCAATCTTCCTCTGTGAAACAGCTTTGGAAAAAGTCATTTAGTAATTCCGCCTTTAGAGTGTCATCCTCTGTTTCAATACCGTTTTCGTCACAGAGTGTCTGGAGATTTTGTTTTGATCCACCTACCGCTTTGACATAAGACCAAAATTTCTTAGGATTTTCAGCCAAGTCAGTACATAGAACTTTACTTTCGAACTCGTTGAACGCCTCTCGCATAGCCCTCCTCACGGTACATTTCGCTTCGTTTGATTTTTGTTTGTCTACAAGGCTTTGGCTATGTTTATGTTTGCAGTGAAGTTCCCTTTGCTTCTTTTGCAGTTTTCTAATTCGGTTGTCGTACCATCTCTTACGATCTTGCTTGGTACATACTCATCTAACGCATATTCTACGATGGCTCTGAACTTTACCACTGTTCCTCAACACTATCTGTACTTGAGATAAAACTTCTGTGTTGAGCCGTCAAGTATTCTGAAACCCGCTTTTTTTTTCACTTTTTCCGAACACAAAAATCTTCCTACATTTTTCAATATTTCTATTTAAGGCTGATATTATCGATGCTGTAACCGCTTTATGATCCCTGATTCCCTGTTCTGCGTTAACTGTTTCGAATAGTTCGGGTCTGTTTATCACCAGGTCTAATATATTGTCGCCACGAGTCGGTTCTGTGTTAAACTGCTCACGGCAATTTTCAGATAATGCATTCAAAACAATTTCACTTTGTCCCTGCCACCCGTCAGAAACGCTTGGGTCTCCCAGTCTATATCAGGTAAATTAAAATCTCCTCCCAAAACTATAATATTATCTGAAAATCTACTCGAAATATTTTCCAAATTTTCCTTCAGGTGTTCTGCAACAAAAGCTGCCGAGTCAGGAGGCCTATAGAAACATCCAATTACCATGTTCGAGCCTGCTTTAATTTGATCTTCACCTAAATTATTTCCCACTTCGGATCTCCGTCTATTTCCGTCAATACTAGTGCACTTTTTATCGCTATAAACACGCCTCCCCCTTCACTGTGCAGCCTATCTCTGCGGTATACATTCCAGACAGTTTAGAATCTCATTACTGTTTACATCTGGTTTCAAATCAAATGTTTGTAGAGTCTATGGGACTTAACTACGGGTCATCAGTCCCTAAACTTACAAACTACTTATGAACTACTTACAACTAAGGACGGCACAAATATCCATGCCCGAGGGGGGATTCGAACCCCCGACTGTAGTGGCCGTGCGGATCGTGACTGGAGCGCCTCAATCCCCTCGGCCACCGCGGCCGGCACATCTGGTTTCAGCCAGCTTTCCGTCCCTAGTACTATGTGGGCATTGTGACCGTTGATTAATGAGAGTAGTTCTGGGACCTTTCTATAGACGCTCGGGCCTAGGGAGGGAATTCTCTAACCTAAGAAACCCCCATGTGCACTCCACATGTACTCCGCTATCTTTGTAGCCGCTTCCTGCGTATAGTGCACGCATGACGTATTAAGGGGAACCCTGCATTTCTCCACCCGATAGCGGAGTTCGAGAAATTTGCACCCTAGATCTCCACAGAATCGTCTGAGCCTCTGGTTTAAGCCTTCCACTCGGCTCCAAACCAGAGGACCGCGGTCGGTTCTGGGAACAACACTACAAAGTTAGATTCCACCCCACGAGCGAGGCTTTCAGCCTTCAGCAATTCCTCCAACCGCATGTATGAACTGAGGATGACCTCTGAACCCAGCTGGCAGGAGTCATTGGTGCCGACATGAGCAACAATTTGCAGTCAGGTGCATCCGGTGCTATCACTGCCGGAAGGGCCTCCTCCACATCTCGGATGAGACCCCCCCGGCAAGCAAACAGAGTGTACACTTGCCTTCTTCACCGACCTTTCCGCTATTTCCCTAAGGGGCTCCATCACCCGCCTAACATTGGAGCTCCCAATCACTAATAAATCCCTCCCCCCGTGTGCCTGTTCGGACCCTGCTGAAGGAGCGGCCACATGTCCACTCAGAGACAGAGCGGGCCAGCCTCCACATTGACCTTTCGCCCCGAGCGACGCGAACGCCGTTGAACCCGCCACATCCCTTGAGGAGAGGGTGGCTCAACCGCGTCCGGCACGCGCGAAGATGTCCCGACAGCAGGGACCGTTGGTGAAGCATGTGTCCCATGCGATGCACCACAACCCCCACAGCCGTAACACTCCGAGGCAGCAGCCTGAAGACGGCTGACCGCGGCCAACAAGCTCAGCTGCTCGCGAACAGCGGCCGACTCCTCCTGCGTCCGTACGCAGCAGTCACACATCCTATACATCCTAACAAATCAACAATTGCCTGTAGAGAGTTAAGTATCAACGTGTTAGTAACGCGAGTTTACAAAAATTTACATTGCTTTGCCCACAAATAAGTGAGAATAGTTCTCTTCTACTGAGCAGTAACTGCTGACTGTGCGACTGGCGCGCTGAACAGTACCTACCAAATACGCGAGAATAAACTATTAAAACAGTAGCACAAACGAAGTACTAACGAAAATGAAGAACTAGACTGGCAAATTAAATTAAGATACTTAGCGCTGTTTACGTTGTGACGTTGGCAACAGCTGGCACTGGACTGACTGATAACGATCCGTAGTAACGGTCTCTGACTTGTTTTGAAATACACCAGTCAAAGACAAAGGCTATACACAACGGTATTTATTAAATACGCAAGAATAAACTATTAGAACAGTAGCACAAACGAAATCTGGCAAGTACGCGGGAATAAACCTTTTAAAACAGAAGTACTAACGATAATGAGAAACTAGACTGGCAAATTAAATTTGACATACATTAAATTAAGATACTTAGCGCTGTTTACGATGTGACACTGGCAACAGCTGGCACTGGACTCGTTCGCATCTGAGTGAAAACTGTCGACTTTGTTTTCTACTATATATTCGCAGTGTCTGTTACGCTATAATAATTTCGTGTGGCTAATTGGCCTGATGCAAGTCTTTCAGTTGGACGCCACTTCGGCGACTTGAGTGTCCCTAGCCTACCCCAGTTATCCAACCGGGGAAAGGGGACGTACAGCTTAACGTGGAATCCGAACCACGTGTCGTTTCTGGCGACTCCTCACATCGTTGAGAGGTGAAGGTTGGGTTAAAACGCAGACTGAAAAACTTCGAGGTCCGACCGGGTTTCGAACCCGCGACTCTTCGGTTTCAAATTCAAATCTTCAAATGTTTGTAGAACTTATGGGACTTAACTACGGAGTCATCAGCCCCTAAGCTTACAAACTACTTATGAACTAGCTAATACTAAGGACGGCACAAATATCCATGCCCGAGGGGGGATTCAAATCTCCGACCGTAGTGGCCGTGCAGACCGTGACTGGTGCGCCGTAGACCGCTTGGCCACCGCGGCCGGCCCTTTGGTTTCCATTCGAGCGCTTTACCCCATGAAATGACAGCAACGAGCAATCATTTTAAACTGTGTATTCGCATCGAGAGGTCCGCTACTAGGGTATTTTCCTGTGTTAAAAATATGGTTCGATTTGATGTTATTCTGAATGATTGTAACATTCAGACAGCATTTTCGCTCATAATTCGTACAAAACATGTTATTTTTACGTAATTAAAACTTAAAAACCATCAAATTTCACGATTAGATCACGTGATCGAAAACGCTCCGTTATTGGCTGAAGTACTGGTGACGTCATAGAACACCTACAGCGCGGCAACTAGGAGTCGGAGCTCTATTATTGTACGCGTTTCCTCCATTTCGCAGCTTTCAGTTCAGTTTTTCGTGATCTAAATGCGTTTATTGTTTTTATGCCACAATGGAAGATGGTTATGTGAAGGCTGACAGCGGAAACCTCCCTAAAGTTGATGCAATTATAGTGTCTTCATCTTTAAAAAAACAATCCAAATTTTTACTTGCCAGAAATAAGAAACGTGAAAACTGCATTGTAAGTAACGCATGCCAACATTTTAAAGCTAATTATTTCGAGAGATATTTTATGCCATTGGAAAAAGTACCCTATTTGTTGATGTCAGCAGACTTAATCTGAAGTCACCATATTATGCAATAAAGGGTGAAATTTTATCTTCTATCCAAGCGGCCTTGAGTGATTATGTTGGCAACATCAACAACACGATACAAAAGCTTTGTCCAGATGTTCAGACCACATAGAATGACTAGTGTATGTATCCTTGTCCGGTCAGTAAAAGTTACTGCCCTCGTAAATCAAAGGTTCCACGACAATATATTAGCGCTGTCACGCGATTGGCTAATGGTGACGTCTCATGATTCTCGTTATTCAGCATCTGTTGCCAACATAGTCACAGGAAGCCGCCGGGATAGTAAAATTTAACCCAGTAAAGCACGCAGTTAAGGGAGTAATTTTATTTAACCACTTCAATACTGGTGTAAAATTAAACATCAAAACCTGTAAAATACAGCAAAAATGCCTTGTATATAGTTATACAATATATCTGTAGTCTAGAACAGGGACGGCGGATTTCGTCGGTGTTTTCATATCGCTTGTAGGTTGGCAACGCACATTTAGCGTAGCCAAGGGCATGTCACTTTCACGTAAACATTGCGAGCGAGACACGATGGAATAAATTTATAGCGCCGAAATTACAGCGCTTTTCTGGTTTGTTGTTTTTGTGGGTGAATGTTTGCGATTGTGTGTAAACTTTCTGCCATTCATATCCGTATTTTCTTACATATTCAAGATTTGGTTTGATATGAATGTGTCACTACTTTTGTTGTAAAGTAACCAGAAGGGCGTTGTCGATGTATAAAACGGTTGTTTGACTAAGATCTATTGGTGATGAAATTGCACTTACTGGAGATAAATAATCAGTGCTACACTTTTATAGTGGGCTGCAACAATATTCATGTTGTTCTTTCACCAAATGTATTAGGAAACGACTTTAATTAGACATAAATCGTAGGCGTGTAACATTATGAAGTTTTACTTCGCAAATGTAAACATCAGGTCATTAAAGTACACATAATACTGCTTTACACCTTTGTAGTAGAAGAGAATGATTCTAAACAGTTTAGTTTACCAATGGAATAATATTGTTTACTTAAGGACATCAAAATGATCCTCACAGAAATACACACAGGAAGTAGCCGCTATTTCATTTGGACCTCTTCGCGCCAGTGTCAACCACTTTTTGCGTATCTTCTCATTTTTTGGTACTTGCAAGAACAAGCCGGCCGCGGTGGCCGAGGGGACTGAGGCGCTCCAGTCACGGTCTGCACGGCCACTACGGTCGGGGGTTCGAATCCCCCCTCGGGCATGGATATTTGTGCCGTCCTAGTTCGTAAGTAGTTCATAAGTAGTTTGTAAGTTTAGGGACTGATGACCCTGTAGTTAACTCCCTTAAGCTAAACAAACATTTGAACATTTTTGCAAGAACAATTTTTCTGGAGTCTTGATAGATGTATTGGTACAGTGCGAAACTAAGCAATATTTGTAGGTCATTATGCAAACGTTAACGCCCAAACACGAGCCTCGGCCCAAACAATATACAGGTAATTATTTATCTTACGAGAGCAGCAGCAGCAGCGTGTTGCATGACGTCACAGGCAACACGTGACTCAAATGTAGCGTTTTAGCGGGCTTTCAAACTATTTGAATTTCATTTTTTTTTTTTTTTTTTTTTTTTTTTTTTTTTTTTTTTTTTTTTTTTTTTTTAAAGTACTGAAATCCACGAGGTAAAAAAGCATGTTCGGACCATAATAGCCGGCCGCGGTGGCCGAGGTGACTGAGCCGCTCCAGTCACGGTCAGCACGGCCACTACGGTCGGGGGTTCGAATCCCCCCTCGGGCATGGATATTTGTGCCGTCCTTAGTCTTAAGTAGTTCATAAGTACTTTGTAAGTTTAGGGACTGTTGACCCCGTAGTTAAGTCCCATAAGCTTTACAAACATTTGAACATTTGGACCATAATATGACATAATTAACAATTTAAAACGATTTCCAGAAAACAGGCGCTGCATGAACAGTAGGCTACTCGACGAAATAAGCAGACGAACAAGACGTAGTTGACGGAGGAGGATAAAATACACTATAGAATATGTAACGGGAATAGCACACTACCGCGCGGGAGTGGCCGCGTGGTCTAAAACATCTTGCTACAGACTGGGCAGTCGCTCCCGCCGGATGTTCAAGTCCTCCCTCGGGCATGGGTGTGTGTGTGTGTGTGTGTTTTCCTTAGTGTGAGTTAGTTTAAGTAGTTTGTAAGTCTAGGGACTCATGACCATAGCACTTTGGTCCAATAAGTTGACAAACATTTGAATTTAAATGACAGGCTGTGCGAGCTGAATTAGGAAGACTTTATGCTCTTCGTAACTTCACCAAGATGTCGCCGTCAGATTTTCAAATTATAATGAATGTTACAGGGCCAGTTGTTTCAAAGGAAGGATACACTTTCAGGAAAACAATTCCTGTGAAGAGAAGACTTGCTGTTACTCTTTGTTTCTCTGCAACAGAAAGTGCCTATGAAACCCTTTCATATTTGATTATAGAAGTAATCTGTCTTATGCTGACTGCAATTAAGAGGTTTATTTTTACACCAGACGCGTTTCGCTTTTTTATTTTAGAAGCATCTTCTGTGGTGGTGTTGATGTCTCTTCTCTAGATGTAACTACTCCGTCTTGTTGGCTGGAGTTCGTTTTTTCCTGGCGAGTGTTCCAGGGCTGTGTACAGCACTTTTCGTGTGTTTTTGTTTAGTTTTTTCCTTTTCATCTCCGCACATCACAGCACTTCACTTTTAAATCTATACTGTTTACATATCGCCTGTTATATGTGGAATCTTTATTCTACATTTCAAAGCCAGCCATGTCATTACTGTCCACTGTCCACTTAGTTTGTGAAGCTTTGGGTGAAGGCTTATGTAGCCTAAACGTAATTCAGTTGTATTAATAGCACTGAAACATATATTTAATTGATCGTATATTTATTAATGTTTTCACATTTTTCCTAATTGTCATTTTCAATAAAGGAAACTTTTTTAGCCTCAAAGTCACTCACACTACAAGTGAATGGGATAAGCAATCTGCTGCTGACAATTCCCTTTTCACATCCACGTTTAGTACACACTGCTGACTCCTACATACATTCATTTCTGCTTCATAACAAGCGCTGTGAAAACAAAATGTTGTCATCATTCTTTCATAGGCTGCCAACTAACGTTACTAGATAGTGATTTATTTTCTAAAATAAGATAGCGAAGCCTGTTGTTATTGCTGCGGTGTTGAGAAATCAGGGACTTTATTGTTTTACATCAAAGACCTTGTAAAATAAACTAGACTTCCTACCGGCGCTGCTGTTACGCGATAATTTGAACCTTCGGCCTGCCGCCATGATAGTGGCAAGTGTCAGATAAATTCGAGTGTTGTTACGATATAAATTGTGTGATATATAGCTACTGCGGTATATGTACTCAGTTAGTAGTCACGTCTGAACTGTTTGACTATAGCAGTATACATGAAACACGACGTTGAAGAGCTGCTCAGCGTTTAACTGCATAAATCGACTTAAGAAAGGAATAATAAGAATGAATACTGTTTTCCCATTTATATTTGGCAGGAATACAAGTAGCCTACTATTTGAGTTCAGAGATAGTTACTCTTGCTTAACAGGCTGTTAGTCAATATAGGATTGAATGAAATAAATAACAATCTTTTACAGTACTGGTAGCTCTTCAAAACGAGCTACCGTAGGCAGTACTGGTGCACAGGAAGTTCAAAAAGTTTCATTTTATAATTGTGTGAAATAACTATTGGGGGTATGAGATCAGTTGCCTCACTGCAGTTCGAATTTTTGTTTATGAAATTAATATTTGCAAGTCGTAACACAGAATCATCTGCTTTACAAATAGGTATAACAAATGAAAACGGTTCGCAGAAAACTGTGTATAGTTCCATATATGAATGACACATAGTCACGCAGGATGCACAATGTAAAGTTGAACCCTATGACCATAGTTTCTGACTTTCGAGCAGTTCAGTCTACTGTAAGGTATTTGGTTTACAGTATTGAAAATGCTAATACGCATGCTGGATACCCAAATGCTAATGTTAATGCACTTAGTTAAGATAAAGTAATGGCATACTTCGTCTTCTTAAAAGAATTTGGTAGTGGCTGGTTGCTGTATTCACAAGAGTTTACAGTTATGTAAAGACGTAAAGCATTGTGAAACTCTTCGGAAATTAATGTTTGTACAAAACTTTCACCATCGTAGAACATACTGAGAAAGTGCCAGAAAATCGTGTCTGGCGATAAATTCCGTTCATATACTGCACTTAAAACGTTAAAAAATACTAAATGTTATAATTCGGTTTAGTTAGGAAGAAGAAACGCTGTTGGTCAATTTCTACACCGTATGTGCAATAAATTTACACACAACCCATAGTTACTGTATATTCAAAGAATCTGAAGCTGTTTTGTAGTTATATATTTAAATGAGACATTTTCGCGACTTTACTCGAATGGATACAACCTCTAATCAAAAGAGTCTTACGCACATTAAAAGTTGGTGCAGAAGTTTGCCACCATAATGGCGGCCGAGGCGCTCTTCAATTTGCCCGCGGTCGGCCGCTTACGGGATGAAGGGGCTTGCATCACATACGGCTGGTGGCAAGCAACTTAGCAATTTTCCGTAGGGAGACGTGCTTCTTCTTAATTATTTTTATGACATTGAACATTCCACAGACACTCCTCAACCTCTTATTAGGTGACGAATTCGTTAACCCTCCGTCGGGCGCACCTCTAGATGAAACAAAATCAGGCGCACCCGGCCTGAGAGGCCACTCACATATTTTGTGGACTAGCTCCGCTATGTTAAATCAAATTCAAAATACGTGTTGGCTATTCTTGAAGAGAATCTAAAGGAAGGAATTACAGCAAACTTAAAGCATAATAATGGATTTATTGAACAGAATACACCTTAAACTAAAGTAACCAAAATTACCAATTTCCCACAAAGACTATTAAGAATTGGTCGAACACACATCCATAAAGTAATGAGGTTATTTTTATAGGACAATAGGCAATCTATCCTGACATTGAATCAGCTTTTATCGCCACATCTGCAGCCAAAAACCGAAGCTATAGCTTCCAAATCAACAGCTGAAACACAGGTATGACCCAGAACGTATACGTCGCTCAAGCAGATTGGTGGATGACAAGCTGAACATTTCTAATTCTTCAACCTCCTAACTCTTGTTTCAGCCAAGCATGGTCGACGTTTTAGCCATTTGGGAGGTAATGTGGAAGAACTTTCACGTTCCTTGTGGGGTAAAAATTTTTTCAGTCGAGTTTGCAGATGAATCGACATTCCACATATATTCATAGCATACACTGGCTAAATTGTACAGTTAGAAGTTGATGACACAAGGTTTTGCAATTGGTGGCGTCATTTGTAGCAATATCTTTTACACTGGATGTTGTGTAATAATGACTCTTCACACTATGAATAGTAGAAGGTATTTACTTAGACTACTTCGTCGTCTTATCGTTTCCAAAATAAAAACTCCTCACGTATTTTCTTCTCTTCTTCATATTCCCGAGCTGTTCCCTAAACTTCCTGTTCAGTTGCTGAGTCCTCCTTGCCTTCTCCTACCTCATGCAGAGAGTGGGTGTCACTCTCATCGACTAAATCTTCGAGTGCGGCTAGATCTTCAGCAGTTTCGTCCTCGAAGAGGCGCATTATTTCCACAAGATCATTGGCTTAGAGGCATCATATACTTTTCTGGACATTTCAGCAGAAAATATGGACGTGATAACGTAGGGAAAGGTAGGAAAACGGAATTAGAACTCGATCAGGCGCACTCAGTCTGAAGGGCAGGGTCGTCAGAGACTTTTTTTCCGAAGGTAATGGCGAAAATCACAGAGGACAGACTTAGTTTGATAGAAACGAAGTAATAAAATAAAAATATCTTGAAAAATCTCACCTTCAAAAATATAACGTAATCGGGCGCAGACGGCCTGTGAGGCCCAAGGAGTTCCCCGTGATCCGCGTGTAAATCGACGGCAGCCTGCGGATCGGCACTGTGTGTGGTTCCCAAAGTTACGCGAGTAAACGAAGAGGCGGGCCGCTGGGCCACCAGTGTTAAGCACGAAAATAAAAAATGTGTTTTGCTGGCCTGTGAGGCCGACTGCGCCCGACGGAGGGTTAAATGAACAAAGTAAAAGGCAAACTGTAACTCTATAGATACACAGAGAAAAACCGAACACTGCCGCTGCAAAGGAGCATTTAGTGCTAGCAAGGCGCGGACATCGTCTCTTTAGCGACGCTGTGATAATCGGTACCGTAGTTCAGAACTAGGAGCGAACAACGTTGCAGAACATGTTTCAGACTCATTGTTAACGCCCCTGAACGCCAACGAGCTGGCAAAAAACTGACATGTACATGAATCCTTATGTTCGCTTTGGAGTTTGACTGCTTTGAATTGTTTCCCATCGCGACACAATTTGCAACAAAAGGAATCATTTTTTCTACCCAACGTCAAAAATTCGATCATTTCAGCATAAGCTGGCCAAAGCATACGCGTGTCTTCTTCGTTCTCCACGTCGAAAGGTGTGGAAAATATTCGGAGAAAGTACGCTCTTTCCGTGTTACGCTTCAGGTGATTGTTATATACTCATTGTTTCGTACATAATTATCAGGGTTGGGAAAGTTACTTATTAAATAATTAAGTTACAGGTAAAGTTACTTCCCTGAAAGGTAACTTAGTTATGGTTACTATACATCGAAAGTAACTGTATCAATTACAAGTATCTTTACAGTTACTTTTAAAAATTTAATTTTAACTCTCATACACGTAGAAAGGAAAAGCTTTAATGTCAATCAATAATGAAATAAATAAATACATGCACAATTAATAATAATACGTAATCAATGCACTATTAACCCGTACGCCGGCCGCGGTGGCCGAGGAGACTGAGGCGCTTCAGTCACGGTCTGCACGGCCACTACGGTCGAGGGTTCGAATTCCCCCTCGGGCATGGATATTTGTGCCGTCCTAGTTCGTAAGTAGTTCATAAATAGTTTGTAAGTTAGGGACTGATGACCCCGTAGTTAAGTCCCATAAGCCTTACAAACATTTGAACATTTGAATTAACCCGTAACTGGTACACCTAAATTGTAATGCATAAGGTACACCGTGGTCCTCAGGACTCACATAACGTTTGAATATGTTCTGGTTAAAACAGATAAAATTTAAATATTACTACTGTTTTATCACTACATTCCTCGTTTTTGGGGATGTCTTAAAAGCGTGAAGTGCGTAAAATAAGAAACGTGGAACACATACTTTCCCCCAAGTCCTACACATCAGTCACAAATAGTTAATAACGCAACTGAAACTTGACATTTAAACATGGAATAGACTATGCTTCACAACTGTAAACCAGAAGAAAAGTTCAAGATGAATATAAAAATTTCTGCAGGCACAAATTTTGGAAAGATTTTAGTATGACGTTTTCAGCCGAATGACTACGTGATTTATGAAAATAGTACACAATAGCAGGAACTACGGCAAAATTTTAGTTTTTAATTATTTAGCGTATTTACCAATCCCTTTCAGTTATTTATCCATCCAAACTACAGAATCAGTTTGGTCGTAAAACAGTGGCACATTCCAAACACAATGCTGTTCCTCAATGGCACACTCCCGTGATGCTTTCCTATCTTTCTTAGATGGGCATGCTGAGCATCTTTTTCCCTTTGATTTAGTAGCACAGCCTTCACTGTCAGCTCGGTCTAAAGCACCTCGCTGAGGAGCGCGCGGTTGCTCGCCGTGGAGGTTCGAGTCCTCCCTGGGGCATGGGTGTGTGTGTTGTCCGTAGGTTAGTTTACCTAGGTTTAAGTAGTTTGTAAGCTACGGACTGATGACCACGCAGTTTGGTCCGATAGATTTACATACATTTGAACACTGTCAGCTTGGAATGTACCTGATGCCTGGAGGAAGTCATGCCTAGAATAACACAAATGGAATTTCTGATATCTTTTTCTAAAAAATGGTGAATCCTATCTTTTCATACAATCACGTACAAGTTGTATCCCTAGTTCAATTAGAAATTCTCTGTATGTCACACCATCAGTATCTCCTTTCCCACGGTACAAAACAGAAGCATTTACACTTGCTGTAACTAACCTGGCGTAGATGACTCCCATAGGCCATTGGTTCGTTCAGAGTATCTATAGTATCTTTCTCGTTCACTTTTCTGAAGCATTGTACCATCTACATCTACATGGGATACTCTGCAAATCACATTTAAGTGCCTGGCAGAGGCTTCATCGAACCACCATTAAACTATTTATCTTCCATTTCATTCTCGAATAGCGCGCGGGTAGAAAGAACACCTGAATCTCTCTGTTCGAGCTCTGATTTCTCGTATTTTAGCCTGATGATCATTTCTACCTATGTAAGTGGGAGTCAACAATATATTTTCGCATTCGGAGGAGAAAATCGTAGATGCTAAAAACAATGTTACAAAAAAAAAAAAAAAAATAAATAAAATAAAAAAAAAAAAATAAATAAATAAAAAAAAAATAAAGACACACCTGCAACAATGTGGTGGGGTGGAGTTGGGTTGTTCGGTTGGGTTAGGGGGACTAAACTACTGAGGTTTGCGAGGGTGTAAGTCGGGGTGAAAGTTTAATTTTTAAAACAAACAACCACCAACTGCGAACCAAATTCCTAAACATGCAAAAACATTGGAACTGTGATCGCTACTGTTTGACTCGTTTTCTAGGGTATGATATCACATGTTCGCAGCTTTCCTTCCCTGCATATGATTAACAAAAAAATTCATAATAAAGTCAAGTTCATGAGAGAAAAGGGTGTACTAACTACTATTTTTGAAAACACGTGAAAGTTCAAAAATGTTTAAATGTTTGTATAGTCTATGGGACTTAACTATGGGGTCATCAGTCCCTAAACTTACAAACTACTTATGAACTACTTACAAACTAGGACGGCACAAATATCCATGCCCGAGGGGGGATTCGAACCTCCGACCGTAGTGGCCGTCCAGACCGTGACTGGAGCGCCTTAGTCTCCTCGGCCACCGCGGCTTTATGTTGTTTATTACACCATATTAAAACCGTGTGGTCGATATGTCAGTACGTCGACACATTTATCAAATAAAGTTATAGCTCGTGAGCCCCCAGACAAAATTAATATTTGTCGCAAATTGTTTTCACACCATGTGCCTGTCTCAAACACCGTTTATGTTCATGCCTATGCGACGACACGTGTTACATTAACAAAACACAGTCACTTTTAGTGCGATGCACACCTTGTTCCACCGGCTAAATATTCACAACACACAGCAGCACGCGATACAACTTGGTGCAGTCTACGACGAGCAACCACACTTGGCAATTGCCACACAAAAATCTATAGTCTCCACCTGGAGATCCACATGCCGACTTGCAGAGCGACGCCGCCTGGCCAGCTCCACCACTTGCTCCCGACTCGTAACTTCCTGCCCGCGCGCGCGCGCGCGCGCCAAAAGCCCAACTGCCGGGTTTTTTCCCTACGTCATCAACTTCCCCATGTGAGCTGTTTCAACCGACTTGCCAACGTACAGCGCTCAGCCAATACATTTCTAAAACTTTACTTAAAATCAAAATAATTACACTACACATTAAATAAATTTCTTATTATGTTTTTATATTGGTATAAACATCCTTTGCACTATTTATTACAATCGTGCAATTTCTTATATCACAGATAAGTGATTTAACTGAATGTTTCAAGATAAAATACACAAGATTAATTGAAAATAAAATGAGAAATAGTTAATATATTACTTTTATAAACAAACATTGCCACGCTAGTTTGTCTTGTATTCATTGGTAATTTATTACTTTTCATTGTCAATTAAACATATTACGCCAGATGTGATTATATCAGCTAATGTATTGTTTATTTGTCAACAGGCTATTTTGTAATGAGGGCCTTAAAGGTTTCTGACTGCATCGTATTACTTCAAATGCCAGTAGTATTACAATATTTGTGCACTGCACTGTGCCTGGCACTCGCCATTGTCCCTCTCTCCCCTCACTGGAAACGAACCTGGAAAATCCTAAGCTGGAACAAGCCACCAACGTTGGCCTGCTCGCTGGCCTCCCGTCAGCTACAAGCACACAGCAAATCTCAACGTGGAGAATTTCTACCTATGGCCTAGCTATAAATGTTGGCACTCAACTGCGTACATACATTGCTACCATAATTAATAAGATTAAAATTGTGTAACATTTAGTGCATTGCCATGGTCAATGTTTGCAGTGAACTTCATACTGTTTAATTATCAAATGCTATTAATTACCAATATTTCTATTGGGCGGTAATCTCACAGGTTATCAGTTCCCCGGTGGGGAGGGGAAGGAGTGAGGATAGGAAAGGAGGGCAGGGGGAAAGGAAATGCAGTCCGGGAAGTAAAGAAGGAAGGATGACTGCATTAGCTCGGGGCCCCGTGTTCGCCACGCACGTACTCACGAATGAATCTTGAGCCCCCTGGGGGGTGGTGGGGTGGTAGCCAACTAAATGCTAAGAGAGTACAGGGAGAGGCAAGTCAGTGCTACGACACACATCACAGCTCTGGAAAAAAGGAATTTCGTTCGGATCCCTGGGACCCAGGTGTACCAGTTACGGGTTAAATAAATTGTCCACAGCATCTATCTCAGTGCATTTCGATTGCATTGTTTGTTCATTTTCAACAAAACTTGTTTTTTCAAACGTCTCATCTCATGAAAATTCCGTGTCATGTTGTACCTTGTTTCCGTCTCCGTGAAAACTACCGACTTTGTCTACTATATATTCGCTTCCTTTGTTACGCTGAAATGGCAGCAATGAACAAACATTTCAAACTGTGTATATTCGCATCGAGAGCTACGCTACGACAGGTGAAGAGGAAGAATTTACTGAAATGATGCGCTGCATTAATAGCAGGCTACTCGACGAAATAAGCAGACGAAGAAGACGTTGGAGGAAAAATATATACTATAGAATATATGAGGGGAATGACACGCTGCAGCTCTGGAGTGGCCGTGTGGTCTAAGGCATCATGATAAGGACTGGGGGTCGCTCCCGCCGCTCCCTCGAGCATGCGTCTGTCTGATGTCCTTAGTGTCAGTTAGTTCAATTAGTTCCTAAGTCTAGAGACTGATGACCATTGCAGTTTTGATTCTTTCAGGAAACCCAAAACAGTCTTGGTCTAACCCGCCACTGCCCGCACCGAAACTAAGTTTATTGTGCGGTACCATTGCAGTTTGGTCCAATAGGTTTTCAAACATTTGAATTGTAAGGCCAAGTTTGCTTTCGTAACTTCACCAAAACGTCGCCATCAGATTCTGAAATTATAATGAATAAGAACGGCACAAATTTCCGAAAAACAACTCATGTGAAGAGAAGACTTGATGTTACTCTTCGTTTCTCTGCAACAGGGATTGCCTAGGCAACCCTTGCATATTTATTCCACGCTTAAAAACCAACCTGATATCAATTAAGTCCCCGCAGTTGGTGAAGCTTTAGATAAAGGTTTATGCAAACATAATTCAGTTATATTAGTAGCGCTGAAACATATTTAAAGTGGCGGCGCTAGACGAAAACTGGGCGTCGGCGAACTCGTCTTTGCGAGGCCCTTTTTTATTTTTTCAGTAAGGAAGAAAAGTTAAATAAAAAGAGGTGAATTATACACCAATAATCATTATACTAAAATTTTATTAGTAAAATATACAAGTATTATTCCAGTGACAAAAACTACAATAAACAAACACAAATTAAAATAGAGAAACTTTTCGGCTTTTCGCCTCACTGAACTTTTAAAGATCACATTGATAGTACTGACAATGGAGATAGTCTTTATTTGCTCATTGTGCTTCTCAAGTCAGTCTTAATCAATTTTAACTTTGAGAAGCTTCTCTCGGCCGAAGGTGTACTGACTGGAACTGTGAGCATGATTCTGACTGTTATACGAACATTTGGATATACTGCTTCCAAATTGTTTTCTAAAATGTACTGAACAAGTTGTTTTACGTCTTTAAGTCTAGTTGATTGGATTTCAAAAGCTGGAGTTCCTCGTAAATTTCTAAAGGCTGTATGTCACTATTCACCTTCTTGGAGTATCATAACTAAATTATTCTCCTTGGAGACAGGTTTCAAATAATTGATGTCATAAATAAAACCAAATCGCTCAAAATATACTTCGAGCGCTTTGAATCGACATTCACTGTCGACAATTACAGCATCTATCTTTGTGTTATAAAAATGAACTCTGTATTGTATTTCAGCAGATTGTATTGGTTCATCAATTTGTTCGTAATCGAACATTCGGTTTTTCTTTGCTATTCTTTTCTTTTTAAACTTAGACTGAATTTCGTAACTACTCTTTTCTACCTACAATCCAGCTTCTGCAACGCATGTTTCAAATACTGTAAAACGGAATTGTCGAATCCAGTTACGAAACGAACGTAAAAACAGATGCTTGAACTGCCATTGTTTATTTATATTGTTCTAATACCTTTATTAATGTAAATCTTATTGGCGCCGTTATCATATCCCTGTCCTCGACAGTTTTTTATATGTTGATCATTATTTTATGGTTCCTTGAAAACTTCATGTGGTAAATACTCTCCCGTTGTTTCTTCAACTGCAATAAACCCAACAAAGTGTTCCTCTATCTCTCCACTTGAGGAACTGAAAAATCTTAATATTATTGACATTTGTTCCACACAGCTCACAATCGAACATGAAGGCATAATATTTTGCTTGTTTCACCCTTTTTACAATTTCGTTAATGAGAGATTTTGACATTAATGAAATTAATTCATTTTGGATCTCGTGGCTCGGACAATGCTCAGAAAGTTGCTTTTCATTAATACGTTGCAATTGCTGTTGTAGTGTTAGATCTTATTTGGATAACAGTTTAAATAGATCTATAAAATTTCCAGTATCATTCAGGTTGAGAGGTTCTCGTGGACTTCTAAATGCCAGATTGTTTGAGGCTAAGTAATTGATAATATCGATGAATATTTCAGACAAGTTATACCAATACTCTTGTGTTTCCCTAATCAGTCTCTCGTTTTCCTTATCTATTGTTTTCCCATATTTGATTTCTTTATAGAATTCCATCCATTTAATCATACACTCCTTGTGTCATTGACTTTGTTCATGTCTTTGCAATATCCTACTCAGATATTTGCAGTCACAACAGCCTTCTTATACCATTTGTGTCTGCAAATGAGAAAAAAAAGTCTACATGGAAAGCAATAAACTTTAACCTGAGAGCCGCGGTGGAGTAGCCGAGCGGTCTAGAGCGTCTCGCTGCGGAGCGCGCGGTTGCTCGCCGTGGAGGTTCGAGTCCTCCCTGGGGCATGTGTGTGTGTGTGTGTGTGTTTGTCCTTAGGTTAGTTTACCTAGGTTTAAGTAGTTTGTAAGCTACGCACTGATGACCACGCAGTTTGGTCCGATAGATTTACTGACATTTGAACAGACATTTTAACCTGAGACGTGGAGTAAACCAACCACCTGCGATGTTGCTCTTCTCCGTTACTCAATTTTTTTTAGTAAAATGAAATTTAGTAAACTTTCATTTATTTAAGCCTTTAGGGAACCTCTCATCAGATTTCTGGAGGTTTTGATGCGGACCATTTTTAATTAAGTTATGACGCTGTGAATATGTTGCTGGAAACACCCACTTCCCCAGATCTAATTCTGTAAATGACTGTTTATGAACAATGTCCTCTTGATTTTCTGAATCGCAAATATTTTCACTTCTTAACTCTTTATTCGGCTAAGAAAGTTGAATAACAGCAGTCTCGCCCACTTCTCATGCTGTTTTAGAAGGGGTAACAGATTCATTCGACCCTGGTTCTGTTTGAGCGACTACAGAAACTTGGAGGACAGATTCATCTGAGGCGTCTGGAGCAGATTCACCCAAAGTAGATTTCTTCAGAAATTTCATCATACTCAAACTCATAGCTTGATTGCATATAGCTGTCTCAGCCTTTCTTGTACTCTTTGATGCACCGGACTCCCATTTCCTCCATATGCCTCTTTGTCTTGAGGGTCATCCAGACATAATGATCTAAAATTTTTTTTTTTTTTTTAAGTACATTGATAAGTGCAGTTCCATCAAATGGGGTGATTCCGGTCTGTTTTGAGGTTGTTTTTACCATAACTTCCATAGGTTGTATTAAATTTCATTCTTTGTCAGTGAAGTGAGAGATTGTATGTAGAACGAATAAAACATCCTAAAAACAGAAAAAATTATGTGCACCGGTATTTGTCTGAGACAAATAAACTCACTAATGACCTGGATGACAACTGTAGTTATAACGCTTTACCGCTTGTCGGAACAATAGAAAGTTTCTAATTCACAATATTGCGTGAAATTGCAACCTCGAGACTGTTAATCGGATATTTTTTAAGGTTTACATAAGACTCAAAACAAAAGTCGCAGAATACGAAATCACAGTTTCTCACTTAAAATAATTAGTGTACGAAAGTGAAAGTAAGCGGCAGTGTTATAGTATAGAAAGAAATGGATGTGGTATCGTCGTACATGTCAGCATAGTTTTTATATTTTGCCATGTATGACGCCGGAACAACAAGTAATTAAATTACTTGAATTTATTTAAGAAATCTATAAATACTATAAAATGGATGTTAGTGTATGTGTGTGTTCCACATCTCCTTCTACTATAGGATTTTTTATTATGGAGACTCGAGTTTAAGCTTAAATTATTACAGGCGAACCAGTAGGTCTATCACAAAATGAGTTACACCAGTCTGTTCTTTGTTTTCTTCTGCTTCACGATATATGGACAATTGCGTTTAAAAGTTCAATATATAGTTTCATAAAAAGTAGAGTAACTACTAATCCTACATCAAGAATTTGATCAAATGTTTTTTGAAGCCTGTGCTATTTATACAGGTGTATCATAAGTACGATATAAAAATACTGACATAAGTGCAATGAAGAGCTTGCTACAGATTTATTAATTTTCCGCTTCAGCTCTAGTATTACATTCTATAATTACTTTCTCAAAGCTTACACATAGAAACATCTACATTTAATCAATGATTTTTACCAACTTTAGACATCATGATCACCAATATTTTCTGCTGAACACACCCAGCGCACATGAATCTTTGTCTAGTAAAGGCCAGTGCCTAATGTTCACTCTATGGCGGCTTCATCGCAAGACAAATGATACATCCGAACAACAGGGAAAAAAATGTTGATTTCCTTCGTAAAGGGTACAACATAGCTATTTTATAAAAGTGACGAGCGATAGTTTGAACCATGTTGTCATACAACTACACACCTTGTTAAGATACCAAACGAAGATAGTAGACGATGAGGCATTTAACGCTGGGAGGCTTCAGTTTGTTATGTACGCCGCCCCAAGCCTCCAACAGGCAAAACCCACCACTGGTTCAACTATCAAGTAATTTTAATCAGACCGTAGAACTTGCATATAATTTACGCAGGTAAAACAAAATTATGCTTTACAGACAAATAAATATATCTGAATACTGACTTACATTACAAATATGAAATAAATCCCACAGTGTGATAACTGCAACGAAATATACGTAATAACTTATTTACAATAAAAAAACAAGCAATTTTTCACTCAGTGACGACACGAAATGTAGACGAAAGTGTTCCACGTGCGATTCTCTTCATACACTGAATTTTGTGCGTAATTTCGTCACTGTCGTTTAGTGCTCATATGCAGATTCACGACAGGTGTTGTATGGGAATTCCCTTAACTGATCGGTAACAGTCGACAGCACTCGCGAGTCTTCGAGCCGTGCTGAGATAACGATGCTCGTTGTCAACTACACAGCGTCTGCAACGGCCTGGTGTCACTGCAGTGTTGTCTACCTTTTCATATTTGTAGCTCAGCTGGGCTGTCGTTATTGTGTTTTGCTGCATTATTTTCGTAATTTAATGTGTCAAACAGTAACCTCAATTCGATAACCCAGTGTATTTAACTGAAAAATTGCATCACTGCTGCACTCATACGGAAATAAATATGGACTACTAAAATAGCTGCCGGCCGGGAATGGCCGAGCGCTCTAAGACGTCATACCACGGTGCACGAAGTCGCTCCCTTCGAGGGTCGAATCCCACCCTTGGGAAGGGTACGGATGTTGTGTTCGTCCTTAGGATAAGCTAGTGTAAGTTAGATTTAGATCGTCGTTACATAACATAGCAGTTGAAAAGCGCTGTTAAACATAAGATTATTAAAAAATTAATTTAAAAAAAAATAAAGATGTTTTGCGAGGCCCCCACAGGCGCGAGGCGATCGGCGGTTGCCGACGCCGCCGACGCCTAGCGCCGCCACTGCATATTTAATTGAGCGTATATTCATTTATGTTTTCACATTAATCCAAATCGGCATTATCATTAAAGGAAACTTCTTTATCCTCAAAGTCACTCACACTACAAATGAATGTCAAAAGGAATCTGCTGCAGACGATCCCCGTTTCTCGTTCACGTTTAGTACACGCTGCTAGCTGCTACGTACATTCATATCATCTTCATAAAAAAGCGCTGTAAAAACAAAATGTTGTCATCACCTTTTCATGGGCCTCCAGCTAACGTCACTTCATGACGACTCATTTTCCATAGTAAGATAGTGAATCCTGGTGTTATTGCTGCTGTGTTGAGAAATGAGAGACTTAATTGTTTTATCTACTTCACAACGGCTGATGCCAACAAAAGTACCGATTTTCTGTAGGGAAGTTTAATACTTTTATGACGTCGAGCATTCCACAGGCACTCCTCTGCCTTTTATTACGCGATGAGTTCGTAAATTTTGCTTGTCTCCTTCATTTTTTAAATGAACACACGAAAATACATGTAACTCTATAGATACATCAAAAACGAACACTACCGTTTCAAAGGAGCATTTAGTGCTAGCAAGCCACGAACAATGTTTCTTTACCGACCCAGCCAGAGGCGGTTGTTGTAGTTATTGTTTTTTTTCTCTTTTTTTTCGAGGAGGGATTTCAGAAACTGATAAACTTAACAGAACTAAAGCGTCACCAATAAATCCCGTCACACGTTAAGGAGTGGGGGAGGATCATCAAAGTGTGAAATTGTGTGAAAAAGGGTTTCATTTCTTACTGTACTTTGCTTCCGTAAATTCATAAAAAATACATTATCGTAGATTTTAAGAATTTTGGAGTGGCGTATATCCCCCCCCCCCCTCTTGCGCCCGTCACTCGACACAGCCAAGGAACGCAGCTATCGTGCCGGCCGCGGTGGCCGAGGGGACTAAGGCGCTTCAGTCACGGTCTGCACAGCCACTGCGGTCGGGGATTCGAATCCCCCCTCGGGCATGGATATTTGTGCCGTCCTAGTTCGTAAGTAGTCTACAGCAAATCGGAAACAGGACAAATTTAGTAATAGACTACGGTACATTATAAAACATAAATAAGGCATTACAGTCATCAATAGGGTAGGTGGGGGTAAGTGTACGCAAAATTTGCATGAGAGCCTGTAGGGAGAATCTGAAGGAACCTAGAGATATGAAAATTTTACTGTAATTAAAGCATGTTCTTGGTTACTAAATGGATTTCTCAAAATGACGACATGTTTTTCAGTTTATGAATAAATTATATGTTTCGAAGGAAGTGTTAGTGAGTACACTTGCCCCATCGAGAGAAAAATATCAGAAATAATGTCTAATTTTGTAAAGTTGATGATATAATGTTTTACAGGTATCATCTTTTATTATATAATAGACATTGAAAGTACAGCATTTATAAGCAAATATGAAATAATACACCAAGAGAAAAACAAACATTTCTAGAAAAACTTAAGCAAATGATAGAAAACATCTTACAAAATTATCAATCTAATAAGGCACTGTAGCTGCTCAGGTCATCTTTGCAGTGTTCCACAATTTCTTTTTCCTGCTCAGGAGTGAAAACTTTCATAAACCTCCCCAACGAACTAGAACGTTTACCCATTTTAAGTCGTTTTCTCAAAGTTGATTCATGAATCCAACAGTTCTTGCTGCTTTTCTGATAGAATAATTGTTGCAAAGAAGTTGTACAGTTTTCATCAGTCAGGGGTTTCTTTTCGGTTTTTCTGACGTAATTCCTATTGGAGAAAAAGAAAATTATAAGTCTACTTGGAATTAAAAACAAACAATAATAAAGCAATGTCCGTTACAAGGCATGAAGGGCCGTGGAGTAGTAGAGGGTAAAGACTGTCAGTATCTACTGCTGATCAAGGGGCAAGTGTATGCACTTACGTGAATGCGTACAGTTGCCCCTTGAGAGCAGCGTACACTTGCCCCATTTTGCGACTTCCTACATCTTTAATTTCTACAAAATTATGAGTATTCGCTTTTGGTTAATTACACTTTCTACTGAACAATAACATCATAGGGCTTCAATATGAGATTAACACGGAACAAGAAATTTAAAGATCACGCAAAAAAGTGGGAACGAAGTTACCTAAAAACTACAGTGAGAATGCTGAAAACGGAACGTATCTCATCGTGCCACGAACACTGCCTGTCTGACGCTCAGAGTCCGTGCTTCCCCGTTTGACATCGCTGTCGAGTTACTAATGCCATACAGCTACAAACATAACTGTTTGGAGCCAAGATTTTAGACTGCGTACACTTACCCCAGTGCGTACACTTACCCCCACCTACCCTATATAAAACTTGTTTAAAAATATTATACATCATACCTATTATTACATTCCTTAATGAAGATACACTTATGCTTTGATGATACCATATAGCTATATTACATGTATTGATGACTGTTAATACATTAATTATTTTTTCTAAGGTAGTCTAATACTAGATGTATCCTTCTGTTTCTGATTTGCTGTAGACTTGAAATGGTCATTCTGACCGAAACCGGTCGTCAAAACGACGAGAAATGTTGTGATCATTGACGTAAATAAAGATATTAAAAGTACTGTGTCCCACCAAACAAAATATGAGGTGGAATTGTAATCAAATTTCTGAAAATTTATCGAAGTTTTCCAGTATTATGGGACATTAAAAATAACGATTATTTAAATTTTATTCTTGGCGAGATCGCCATCCTCATGATGGGTTCTGTTTCCTTATTTTATCCTCTACCATTTACAGTAATCTATCAAAAGTTTCTTATGTGATCCTCATTATATTTCTGTAGGCAGAAGGACCTTCACACGATAATTCAACCAAAAGATTTGCAGAAGCACCATATTTATCCCTCCTCACAATCCACCTACTAATCCATTTTCTTTTATTCTTTTCTATTTTTCCTTTTTGCTTTTGGTTCATTAATTGTTCTTTTAAAACTGTTGCGCGAAATACAACGCCAGCATTTACAATTTCCTTCGACATTTTGACTCAACTGGTGGCTACTTTAGTCGCTGTCGTATATGACACGGGGCTACCAAAAACGCCAGCGACTAGCGTCTAAAGTAGCCCACCCTTCAACTTTAGACGCTCGCGTTTCGGAGCAGTGACTTTGTTCGCTGTCCCTGTTTACACGGAGCGAATTTAGCAGCTGCGTCCAAATACGCCAGCGACTAGCGACCAAATTCGCTCCGTGTAATATACCCTTTACAGTTGAAGTTACTTTCTGCAAATAATAACGACGTTACCATCTAGCCGGCCGCGGTGGCCAAGGTGACTGAGGCGCTCCAGTCACGGTCAGCACGGCCACTACGGTCGGGGGTTCGAATCCCCCCTCGGGCATGGATATTTGTGCCGTCCTAGTTCGTAAGTAGTTTGTAAGTTTAGGGACTGATGACCGCGCAGGTAAGTCCCATAAGCTTAACAAACATTTGAACATTTTGTTACCATCTATTACCTTTGAAAAGTAATTGTTATTAGTAATGGTGTTACAACTAAAGCGTTATTCCCCAACACCGATAATTATAAAATAAAAATGTTATGAATGAATGAGCACTATTACATGTTATAACGGTAGTAAAATACATAATTAATACCTTTCCAAATGTTCAAATGTTTGTATAGCGTATGGGACTTAACTACGGGGTCATCAGTCCCTAAACTTACAAACTACTTATGAACTAGCTAAGACTAAGGACGGCACTAATATCCATGCCCGAGGGGGGATTCAAACCCCCGACCGTAGTAGCCGTGCAGACCGTGGCTGACGCGCCTCAGACCCCTTGGCCACCGCGGCCGGCTAATATATTTCCAACATATGTTGTTGAACAGATGTAATTTTGAAACAAGTATTGTTTCTTTTTTATCTTCATTAAAATCAAAGCTTGGTGTTACGCTGTCTTCAGATTCTTTAAAAAATAATAATAATAATAAAATTAAAAAATTAAAAAAATAAAAAATAAAATGAGAGCTGACACGATCATGTTTACGTGCGCCAATGGACTTAACTTGTGCAACTGACCGTTCACATGAGTGCAGAAATTTTGAGTCCAAGCAAGTCCAATGTAACTTTTTAACATGACACCAACTGATGTGCTATGTGCAAGTCTCTGAGTAAAGGCTTTACTTGCCACCCAGAAAATCACAGAATGTTTAAACAGAAAAAGATAAGACGCAGATGTATACGCAAGCAGAATGCAAATAGGAATGAGTTGGGGACATCAACAGTGTTGATCGGGAACTAGAAAACGAGGATGAAACGTCCTTTGAAAAACCATTTTAGGATGAACGTAACCAATATTGAACATTTATTATGACTAGTAGGCCCTTCTATTCAAAGAAAGGACTCTCTAATGCGGGATGCTATTCCTGTCCATTTAGAGTTACAAGTCGCTCTGAGGTATCTTGCTTCTGGCAATTCATTTGCCTCCCTGCAATATATGTATCGCCTTCCCAAGTTCACCATATTCAAGCTCACGCCTGAAGTGCTGGATGCAATATACAAGGCATTAGAAGTGTCTCTGAAGGTAATTTATTGTCCGTATTTAATTCGTATGTTGAAGACTGTTGTGTTACACTTATAAATAGGCAGATGTATGTTCTACGGACATGGGTGCTCTGCATATAATTCCAGAAACTAAACTGTATATTGCAACGGCCACATTTTAGCATCTGAATCGTTCTTAACTCAGAAACAAAATATTATACTCCAGTTTACAACATGCAAACAAGCTATTCGACAGCAACAACCATCTTGTGGGAACGACGAAAAAGTAGTGGGGGAAGCGAACTTGCGCAATTAAGTAGACCTGACCTCAACTTTCGTTTCTACATGCACTAGTTGATATTTTAGGGATTCACACGAGCATTTTGACATACGCACGTCAACGTGCGCTAACAATTCATGTCCGTGTCAACCCTTCGATTTACTTACAGTTAAATTACTTCAGGCAAATAATAACGGCGTTAACCTCCGTTACCTTTGAGAAGTAACTGTTACTAGTAATGGCGATCAAAGTTATCCGTTACTCCCCAACACAGCTAATATCGTAATACGAGGCGTGTTTTTTTAAAGGTCCGTTATATTGTAGACACTAGTAGTTCGCGCGCATATCGCAACGAGCGCGTGCGTCGTGTACCGCCATGCCTCTGGAACAACTGTGCTCAGTAGTGATGGGCAGTTCGGATCATTTCACTGTTTCGAAACATACGGATCATCTGAGCCTAGTGAGTCGACTCAGTGGTTCGGCACACGAAACATCTGGCGTGCTGCAGAGTCGTGCGCCGCGCTACCTTTCCAGATTCACGTGATCCGCGACAGCTGCAGGCGCCGCAGTGAGTCGACCCACTGCTTCGAAACTCTTGCCGTGCGTCCCGCTACCTCTGCTGATTCACGTGAGCCGAGAAAGATGCAGTAGGGCGATACAGCAAATTCGAAACATCTATGGAATATCAACATGGTTTTAATACGTTATTCACTAGACTAAATTGAACGGCACAGGATTTGTTTGCTACTACGAATTCATTATCGTGTTAAAGCCTAAACGTGTCTTAAGTTACTCGTATTTGCATACAAACAAATATTGTAAGAAAGGAAGCACAAAATAGTAAAATTCAAATTCCAAAGTCATGAAACGTTTTCCAACTTTCAAAATTCCATAATTAAGTTTAAATAAAACAAGAAAGATCATGGTTCAAATGTATATGTGCAACCAGAAATGAATAACTTTTCTAACCAATCAAAACAAAATATTTAAAATTTGTTCCTAACAATATTTAATGCAATCAGCAGATATTACTACAAGTATTGTTGTTGTTACGGTCTTCAGTCCGGAGACTGGTTTGATGCAGCTCTCCACCCTACTCTATCCTGAGCAAGCCTTTTCATCTCCTCATAAGAACGGCAACACACATCCACTTGAATCTGCTTACTATACGCGTCTCTTGCTCTCCCTCTGCGATTTTTACCCCACACACTTCACTCCAATGCTAAATTTACGATTCCCCGATGTCTAAGAATGTGTCCCACCAAGCGATCCCTTCTTTTAGTCAGGGTATGCCAAAAATTCCTTTTCTTACCAATTCTGTTCAGTACCTCTTCATTAGTTATGCGTTCTACCCACCTAATCTTCAGCATTCTTCTGTAGCACCATTTTCCGGTCCGCATTGCTTACCGTCCATGTTTCACTCCCGTACAAGGCAACACTCCACACAAATGCCTTCAGAAAAGACTTCCTTACCCATAAATTAATATTCGATGTTAGCAAATTTCTCTTTTTCAAAAAGGCTTTTCTTCCCATTGCCATTCTGCATTTTATATCCTCTGTACTGCGACCATCGCAGGTTATTTTACTACTCAAGTAACAAAACTCATCTACCACCTTCATTGTTTCGTTACCTAATCTAATTCCTTCAGCATCGCCTGATTTTCTAAGACCGCATTCCATTATTTTTGTTTTGCTCTTGTTAATGTTCATTTTATACATTCTCTTCAACACGCTATCCATTCCATTCAACTGCTCTTCCAGGTCCTTTGCTGTCTCTGACAGAATTACAATGTCATCAGCAAAACCCAATGTTTTTATTTCTTCCCCCTGAACTTTAATCCCTATTCCAAATTTTTCCTTGCTTTCCTTCACCGCCTGCTCGATGTACAAATTGAATAACATCGGAGAAAGGCTACAACCCTGTCTTACTCCCTTCGCGACTGATGCTTCCCTTTCACGCCCTTCGAGTCTAATAACTGCGGTCTGGCTTTTGTACAAGTTGTAAATAACTCTCCTTTCCCTGTATTTTACCCCTGCTGACTTCAGAATTTGAAATAGTGTATTCCAGTCAACATTGTCAAACGCTTTCTCCAAATCTACGAAAGCTAAAAATGTAGATTAAAATTGTGTGCCGGAACCGGGACTCGAACCTGGGACCTTTGCCTTTAATCTGCCAGGAAGTTTCATATCAGCGCACACTCCGCTGCAGAGTGAAAGTTTCATTCTAAAAATGTAGGTTTGCCTTTCCTTAATCTATCTTCTAAGATAAGACATAAAGTGAGTATTGCCTCCCGGGTTCCTACGTTCCTCCTGAATCCAAACTGATCTTCCCCTAGGTCAGCTTCTACCAGCTTTTCCATTCTCCTGTAGATAATTCGTGTTAAAATTTTGCAACCATGACTTATCAAACTGATGGTTCTGTAATTTTCACACCTGTCTGCGCCTGATTTCTTTGGAATGGGGATTATTACATTTTTCTTAAAAATACATCCTACACACCAGTTCAAATAGTCTTGTCATGACTGGCTCTCCCAGAGACTTTAGTAGCTCTTAGGGTATGTCATCTACTCCTGGGGCCTTGTTCCGACCTAGGTCTTTCAAGGCTCTGTCAAATTCATCTCTCAGTATAGTATCTCCTATTTCATCTTTATCTACTTCCGCTTCCAGTCCTACAACATTGTCTCTAAGTTCATTTCCTTTGTAAAGCTGCTCTATGTACTCTTTCCACCTTTCAGCTTTCCCTTCTTTGCTGAGAACTGGTTTCCCATCCGAGTTCTTGGTATTCGTAGAGTTGCTTTTCTTGTCCCCAAATGTCTCTTTTATTTTTCTGTAGGCGGTATCTACTTTTCCCCTTGTTATACATTCTTCTACAGATTTGCATTTGGCTTCGAGCCATTCCTGCTTAGCCATTTTGCACTTCCTGTCAATCTCATTTCTTAGTCGTCTGTACTCCAGTTTGCTTGTTTCATTTACTGCATTTTTATATTTTCTCCTTTCATCAATTAAATTTAGTATTTCCTGTGATATCCAAGGATTTTTTGTAGGTCTTGCCTTTCTACCTATTTTGTCCTCTGCTGCCTTCACTATTTCATCTCTCAATGCTCTCTACTGTTTTATTCCCCCTGTTTCTGTCAATTGTTGCCTAAATCTCCCTCTGAAATTGTCACAATTAAGTTTTCCTCTCCCTGCGATCACAGTGCTCGTCATAGTAGTTTACCCGCATTCCTATTTGCTTATCAATCCTACTCCTGTGATACCCCCAACTGATTTTGTATTTATAATCCTGTACTCACCTGACCAGAAATCCTGTTCATCCTGCCACCGAACTTCACTAACCCCCACTATATCTAACTTCAACCTATCCATTTCCCTTTTTAAATTTTCTAATTTTCCTACTCGATTAAGGGATCTAACATTCCACGCTCCGACCCGTAGAATGCCAGTATTGTCTTTCCTGATGATCACATCCTCCTGAGTAGTCCCCGCCCGGAGATCCGAATGGGGGACTATTTTACCTCCGGAATATTTTACCCGAGAGGATGCCATCATCATATGTTCATACAGTAGAGCTGCATGTCCTCGGGAAAAATAACGGCTGTAGTTCCCCCTGGCTTTCAGCCGTTCGCAGTAACTGTGTGACAAAGCCACATTAGCTGATGTTACAGGGCCAGCTCAGTCAATCATCCAGACTGTTGCCCCTGTAACTACTGAAAAGGCTGCTGCCCCTCTTCAAGAACCACACGTTTGTCTGGTCTCTCCACAGATACCTCTCCGCTGTGGTTGCACCTACGGCTACGGTACGGCTATCTGTATCGTTAAGGCACGCAAGCCACCCCACCTCGGCAATAATGCAATAAATACACACTCAGGAATCGACGGATACTGATGCTAGTCGAAATATATTAACTCACTGCACTGCTGGTTATTCATTTCAAAGAACCGACACTCGCCATCTGTCGTAATTTGCATGTGTCAGTTCTGTCGTGTCTGATTATGGAATAACGGGTAACAAATTAGTCATCGCCGTATCACGTCACTTTTCTGCGCTTTATTTTCATTCTAGCTATTGGAGTGACGCGCGCTTGTTTGCAGAGTTGCCAGTTTTTTAAGTGACAAATTTTCCTATTCTGCATTCTTGGTGGAGAAAAATTCTAACTTATGAGTAACGTGCATGCGCATATGAAAAGCACGTACCTATTACATCCCAAGTTGCAAGAAATTCGGACGCACCAATTCTTCTGTTCTTGTGAAACGCAACGAAAGTCCTTCTGACCAATCTTGACTCTCTCGGCCAACTATCGAAACGATTTCTGTAGTTTTCGTTGTAGAGAACGCAACAATACCTATTGTCTGGAAAGGCGAAGTGGTGACACGACAGTGCCAGGTACTACTGTAGGTCACGTGACGAGGTACAGCGAGGCTACGGTTAAACTAGCGTCCAAGAAGAAGACGCAAGAAGCTCACAATAAGTATGTATTATCATGCAGTAATTTTTATAGCATTACGAACAATAGAAAAAAATATGAACTTTGCGAAAACTGTACAACTTTTGTCAAACAGAAATGAGCTTCAAAGCTAGCAAGGAAAGCCTTAGAAGCAATGTTCTGTCTATGGATTTTCGTTTTATAAGGTGTCAAAATTAACGTTTTGTTTCGCTTGGACGAGAAGGCATTGTTGCTAAAAGATCATACTTTCTCAGGTGTTCATCAGAATCAAAGCGACTAGTAGTTTACTTAGATGAAACATGGATTCACACGCATTATACGGTAAATAAATGTTGTGAAAGTGATAGTGTGTGAGCAGTATTGTTACACAAAAGTACTGATCAGAATTTAATTGTGTTCGTGCAAGCGGAGACAGGTATTTCAGGGCTCAAAAATCAAAACGTCCAACTATCACTCAGAAACGGATAGCAAACATTTTAAAAAATACGTCGAAACCCAACTTATGCCAGGCGTACCATCAATGTCTTTATCCCTTGTAATTACTCACAGCGTATTTACCCATTCGGAATACTTCTAGCCATTGTAGGTATTGAACATGTTTGACTGTAGTGTAGTAATGTTCAACAATTTTTTTTCCATAGCGCGGGAAGAATAAAACACTCAACTGCCATTGAAGGGCTTAGCAAAATTGCTTCAGGTTTAACCTGTAACCGCACTATCGAACATTGCATTCGAATTTCCAAATTAGATTTCGTCTTCTGCAAAATTAGTTGTGAGTAAACGCACGGCGCGTAACACGCTGCCAGCGCTCCACTCATAAGAATACTGGCGTGTGCACAATCGAAAGAAAACAATCGATTCATACGGTTGTTGGAAAAAATCGATCATTCGGTTGTAGTTTCTTGTATCGGTTGAATTATTCATTCATTCTTCTGAGTGAAACCAGTCGGTGGGACCAACCGAATGAAACAACCGATTCAGTCGGTTGGACAATTCGTTCTTTTGAGTGAAACCAGTCGGTAGCATCAACCGAATGAAAAAATCGACGCAGACGGTTGGACTACTCATTCGTTCTTCTGAGTTAAGTCAGTCGGTCGGAGCAACCGAATAAAAAAAAAATCGACACCGTCGGTTGGACCACACATTACTTTTCTTTTGAGTTAAATCAGTCGATGGGACCAGCCGAATGAAAAAATTGACACGGTACGTCGGCCTCTTCATTCGTTCTTTTGAGTGAAAACAGTCAGTGGGAGCAACCGAATGAAACAGTCAGTCGGTCGTAGTTTTACTATGTTGGGTTAATATTCGTTTATTTTTTCGAATGAAAGTAGTCTGTGGGAATAACCGAATGAAAACCTGCGACACTTTTGCAGTTTTGTACACTGACTGAATTACTCATTCTTTCTTTTCAAGTGAAAACGGGCAGTAAGTTTTTCTGTCGGTTGAACCATGTAATCATTATCCCAACTGAAACGACACCTTAGTTTTTTAGCTTACAGAGCTATCCATTTATTTGTATGAATGAAACTGGCATGCACATCAGATAACTACAGCAGTGCTACATTATACCGCCAAGGAAAAGGTGTAAGCCAAAGTTAAAATGTGTATTACAATGTTCATTTAATTATGTACTGATGAAGTAACTTTTCGTTTTATAATATACAGTAACAGTGATTCATATTTTGTTAGAGATTAAATTGTTCGAGGGGCTATCAACGAGAAACTAATTAGATGTCATATTGCTGGAGCAGGCCTGCGATCAGGTTACTTTCGCAGACACCCACAATCTGTAGAGGATAAGTGGCCAATGACCACGAAGTACCGCGGGGAGCGGGAACACAGGAGGGGGTGCTGCCTCGCTTGCGTTTTTACTGCAGACAGCGCCAGCAGGCGCGCGCCAAACTCCACACAACAGTGTCTGGCCACAGAATAGGGAGCATACAGAAGGGAAAGCTGGGGGCGGCGCCTTTGATCTGTATGTTACCAAGCGTTGCGCTCGACGCCATATTGAAAAGCAGTAAACGCCGAACTATAGCCACTTAGTACTTTGGCTGGAAATGGACCGTTTACGAACTGAAGCTAATCTCACCGACTTTTACGAAACGAAACGGCTTTCATCTATTTTGCGCCATCTTCTTGCACCTAATTGTAATCCGCCGAAAAAAAAATAGGCCTAAATTTTAATTCAACTACGAAAATGTACAGTGGAATCTATGATCGTTTTATTTGGTGCTTATCTCTAGAAAAATTCCAAATAACGCGGAGTTATGTGTGGGAAATTAGTTATAAACAAGAAAGTGACTTTACAACTGCCAGGTTTTATTTGACACGAATAAATTCGCACAAAATATTGAGTCAGACTTAGCAGTACAACGTGATTACACAGAACTAATGGCGTCTGGGCATATATATAAAAGTTGTATTTGCTTTAGGAGTCATTAATTTACTGATCGGCGAAGGGCATATAGAGGAATCTGTCAACCACAGAGCAGGAACAGCATAAATTTATTTGTTTGATTATCCGAAGAGCATTCGTTGCCAACATTAGCACACTACGCCTCCAATGCCGCAAGTAAAATTTTACCTGCCTACTTACGCACTATTCTTTGTCATTCATTTTATATTATTCCCTGCAACGTTAAACGTATAAAATATAAATGTACTTCAACATTTCGATGCTGTTGTACTGCTACAGCAACAGCGAGAGTTATCGTCGAGAGAAGAAGCAAGGCTACTTTTAATAATTACACACACATTACTCTCATTCGAAACTGATGACATTTAACTTTCACAGCACATATATAGACGTTCACGTACTGATAAGCATCTTTTGGGAAGGTGAAGAAACATATCCTTATTTGTATTCGAATTATTGCGGCAATTAGGTGCTAAACACTATCGGCCGCCTTTTCTTTTATTGCTGCTCGTAATAAAAACTACTGACACACAGTTCTTTCTTTTCACTGCACTACACTGCACCAAATACTTGTTTACTTTTATGCGATTCAGGCTGTTAAAACACACAATTAACAAACAAAGACGGCGCATTACCACGCCACAGAGTAGGGAGTGACCACACGTTTACTGCTTTTCAAGATGGCTGATTCCGCGCATGCGCACTAAATTTTGGACAGCAGACGGCAGCGGGAGTTTCCTTTCTGTATACTCCTTATTCTGTGGTCTGGCGGGCGGGCGTGCCATCGCCGATTGTTGTCGGTTTCTTACTGTCTCAATAAAGAAGCGTGGGAACTACAGGGTGTTCCAAAATGATCGCTACAAGTTTAATCTCGCATACTGTATCTCCGAAGTGGGAACAGGTAGAAGCGTGCGGTTTGCGGCTTATTATTCATAAATATCTAAGGTTCTAGTAGGACAGAGTTAAGTATGTTAACTTTGAGCATATTTGCTAGATCCAAATTCTAAGATCATTAAAACATTAGGTATTGGAAAAAAAGCCTTCATTAAAGTATTTTGTATAAAAATATTTCTTATAAAAATATTTTTGTTAATTCCATCTAATTTGAAGGAGTGCGAGAAGACATACAACATTTATCAGTGCTGTAAATTTCCTTCAGCGTGTCTGTATTCGTCAACAGTATATGAAAACATTCATCTAAAGTTTCATAATTGTTCACTCTTGTCACAGATATTTCTTTGGTTATCGGTGAAACGATGTGGAGATTTATTCCATCCCTCCGCCATGTACCATACAAAATCTTAGCTGAGCAGTGGCCGGCTGCGGTGGCTGAGGAGACTAAGGCGCTCCAGTCATGGTCTGCACGGCCACTACGGTCGGGGGTTCGAATCCAAATGTTCAAACGTTTGTTAAGCTTATGGGACTTAACTACGGGGTCATCAGTCCCTAAACTTACAAACTACTTATCAACTACCTTATACTTAAGACGGCGCAAATATCCATGCCCGAGGGGGGATTCGAACCCCCGACCGTAGTGGCCGTGTAGACCGTGACTGGACCGCCTCAGTCTCCTCGGACACCGCGGCCGGCGGTTCGAATCCCCCTTCGGGCATGGATATTTGTGCCGTCCTAGTTCGTAAGTAGTTTGTAAGTTTAGGGACTGATAACCCCGTAGTTAAGTCCCATAGACTATACAAACATTTGAACATTTAGATGAGCAGTGAACTGCCACTTGTTTTGAAAGTCAAATGTGCAAAATTTCATGAAGATTGGAATAAAACTCTATATTGGCGTCAAAGTCTGGAATACCTTCTGTCATGCATCGAACTAAAGTAGATGTAGACGGTGACCATTCTTTCTTTGAAGGTGAAGAGTGAAATATATCATTAAAATTCGAATACAAACGGAATTTGTCGAAGTTGGTAGGTAAAGTACCTTCCGCCATGCATCTACGAAATTTACTGTACACAGTTACCTTCACCTTGTCTTAAGGTCAAGTGTGCAAAATTTCATCAAGATTGCAGCCAAATTGTGGTTTTTGTCGAAGTCAGTATGTAATGTAGCCTCCGCCATGCACCGAATGAAATTTGATGTAGTCAGTGACTTTCCTCTTGCTTTGAAGGTCAAGTGTGCAAAATTTCATCAAGATTGGAACAAAACTGTAGATTTGCATGCAATAGAAACACACACACGGACACACTGCTATATTTATTAGATTTGTCTCTAAGAAAGTTTCATGCTGAATCACGGTTCATTTATATCCGAAAAGACTGAAGGAGTAAGCAAATAAAGTAACACAAACTCAGTAAATTAATGAAAACATCCATATAACTGCAGAAACCGACAGAGACTTATTCCAGTCAGTTGTATCGCATCAAGTGAAACCACTCAATGCCGAAAACATTCATATAAAGGACAGAGACTTGTTTCATTCGGTGGTCGCGCATCAACTGAAACCATTCAAACCCACTGAATGAGTGGAAACATTCATATAGCAGCTGCAACCGACAGAGACTGGTTTCATTCGATTGTTTCTCATCGACTGAATCCACTCAAATCCCGCCAGTGAATGAAAACATTCATACGGCCACAGAGAATATTTTCATTCGACTGAAAAAACCGACTGAACGATAAAACAACCGATTCGGTTGCTAACCCTTTCGTGGTTGTTGGGACATATACGTCCCACTAACTTCGGACCTCATTTGTACCACAATGTAGCGAGTTGCGTAATTCTGCATAGTGCTGCCATCTGTTGGTGGCCCTTCAGAACGCGAAAAAAAAAAAAAAAAAAAAAAAAAAAAAAAAAAAAAAAAAATCGAGGCACTGAAATTCTTACAGTGTAGAAGGCTGTGACTGTTTATATGGGCTGTCGCGTGAATTTTCGCGCCGTACCATTGTTTATTGTGCCTTGAATCAGTTTTCGTCGTTTTCTCGCTACCGAAAATGTCCAAAGTAAGTATATTTGCTATTTTATGTTTCTTAGAAGTTTACAAACAATAATTACGCTTTCTAAAACTCATTTTACTTCAAAAGTTTTTTTTTTTTTTTTCGGTGAATTTACAATTAGTGGGACGCATGTGTCCCAGTGACCATTGTGTAGCCCTAGAGTGCCTTATGTTGCGATATTATAGTACTCATATTTCAAAGAAAAACAGTTTTTCTGTAAATTTTTGCGCTGATCAAACACGGTATGTGGTTTACTATTATCTGCTGCGAGACAGCTCTCTATCGCTTTTTTTTTTTTTTTTTTTTTTTTTTTTTTTTAAAAAAAAAAAGGAAAAATGGAATGTGCTAAAAATGTTTGAGTGTCTGACCCAAATCAGACTCTGTAACAGCTGAGATAACTTAAGATATTCTAAAAAATGAGTAAAAACCACGAAAGGGTTAAAAACAGTCGGTTGTCCCATCACTAGTGTGCACCAGACTGCTTCCCTTCCGGCGTAAACATGACGGTGCTGCCACGGCGGCCATTGTTCAACATGGGCGGCCGGCAGGTAGTCGAGACGCCATGCCACAGTTCCCGAAGCCGCTCCCACCGAGGTTTGGTTTCGAATCCCCTCTTGGGAATGAATGTTGAGTTTATACTACAGAAAAAAGGGGGGCGGCAGATTTGCCGTCCCCCGGAAAGTGCCGCCCCGTGCGGCCGCACGTTTCGCACGTGCCTTGCGCCGGCCCTGCCGGTAGCGTAATTGAAGATCTCGCGTGGCATGTTAGGGGAACAGCTTCAAACACGTTGCACGCCTGGGCGCTGTGTCGAACTCACCCAGGAAGACGGACAGCAAAACGCATGTTAACGGTATCTAGCGTCCGATACATGAATCATAAGATCCATTGTTTCGAAACAGTGCCGATTGAAGTTTCGACTTAGTCGAACAGTTCGCTGACTCGATTCACTGAGTCGAAACATCAACTCAGTAGCCAACTCTAGTTCGCTCTTTATTTTACGCACAGGCTGATCGACTATACCCTTCCCAGCATTTTCTGTCCAGTTCTCTTCCGTGAGTGGACGAAACTTCCTCACTGTCCTTATTTTTAAATAGTGAACTAAGCTCAGCTTTGCCCAGAGCCTTGAAAGGTATGTTTCTTACATCGAACTATTTTCTTATAATGCCATTTAACGGTTTAGATAGGTTCACGAATCAGGAAACTCATGTAACAATTACTTTGTCACAATAGTGAGATGTGCGTTAGAGGAAGTTGCCTTGCACTCCACTGTCACGATAATAAGCGAATATGTCGACTTAATTGTTTTATTCATTAACATGCACTAACATATGCATCACGAAGCCTGACAGGGTGATGGCTGAATCCAAACTGTTTTCAACAAACATATTCGAGGAACTGACATTTGATGAAGCCACCCTCCTTCTCCTCCATGCCTTAACCGGGTGACACAACCTCCGCCATTTACGACAAAACCACAGTCTTCTCTTCAATGACTACATCTCAAAAATCAACAATTGTACTTAATTTAGTTACTGCAAAATGTAGAAACGATGAAAAATAACTTTGTTGTTTAAAAATGTATGACGTGCCCCATTTTACGTAATGTATACGTTATGTATTTGAATAAAAAAAGTTGCAATGAGTATTTTCTTTGCGATTTTATTAAAAGGGGTGCCATTAGAATAATTTGCCTAGGGTGCCGAATTTGTTCCGGCCGGGCCTGCATATGAAGTATACTTGAAAATGATTTCTTGTTATAATTATTTGCTTAGCATACTAAATGTTGCTTTTGTGCCAGATGTGTTCAGATGCAATTAAGATGAATGGGAAACAACTTGCTTCGTAATTCTCAGTTAATACATATTTCTAACATTGTCCACTTGCCCAGAAAAAAAAAAAAACCTATCTTCACATCGTTCTTTCAAAATATTTAAATATTTTCATCATACTGGGTTAAAGTTTTAACACTTTACTGAACATACTTCCAAACATAAGGATATTTGAGCTTGAACCCAATGAAACCGCGGTGTATGCTGGATTTGTAACTTGGGCTCTCACTACTATTTCACTTTGTAAGGTTATACCGAGAAAGAAATGCTAAGGAAAAAAGTCGATATCTTGCGCTTTTTCCGAGATATTGATAGTGACCATGCCAAATATCTCAAGAAATTAGCAGCAAACGAAGAAATAGTTACCGGAAAATGTTAAAGCGTTGAGGGGGACATCCAAAGACACTACACTCGCCTCATCCCCACCCCCTCCTACCGAAACCCGTGATAGGTAGTGGGAGGCAACTTTGAAATCTTTTATAGGAACGCCTACTTTTTATTGTAGAGTTGAATTCTTCGTGAAAAAATATGAAACTTTCGTATGAACCATTTTTTTCGTTTCATGATAAATGGCGCTGTAATCGGCAAAAATGAAAGTGTAGAATACCTGTGACGAGCTTCTTCAGCATTTCTGTGGGCGTCATAGTATCAGGAAATGATATCTACTCTCTCTCTCTCTCTCTCTCTCTCTCTATCTGCAATCGTTAACATCGGGGAACAATTGTATAGAGGTGGGTAGAGTCCGAATCATTGAAATACAACAAACTGTCTGACCGCAGACTGATAGCATGACCATAGTTTGTGTTTCATTCGAATTAGGAAGATGTCACGAGATAGTGTTTTTATATGAGACATTACCGTTTTTCAACCATTTCCACATTTTTAGTTTTGCCTATTACAGCGCCATCTATCATTAAACGAAAAAAAAGTTTTATACAAAAGTTACAGATTTATGCACGGAGAACCCAAATAACTGTTTTATTACACATTGCCCGTCTATTTTGAAGAATTAGCACTAATGACTGTCAAAGTACACTGCACACTATGAAATAAATAACACAAATACAGCTGTTGTGAAACGTAACAAACACACAAACACGCTCTTTGTTGCTTTAAACTGATGCGGAGTTCGCCAAGAGCGTGTCGTATTCGTTCGGTACATTACGGAACCACCCCCATGAACCACAGACATTGCCGAGGTGGGGTGGCTTGCGTGCCTCAACGATGCAGATAGCCGTACCGTAGGTGCAACCACAGCGGAGGGGTATCTGTGGAGAGGCCAGACAAACGTGTGGTTCCTGAAGAGGGGCAGCAGCCTTTTCAGTAGTTATAGGGGCAACAGTCTGGATGATTGACTGAGCTGGCCTTGTAACATCAGCTAATGTGGCTTTGCCACACAGCTACTGCGAACGGCTGAAAGCAAGGGGAAACTACAGCCGTTACTTTTCCCGAGGACATGCAGCTCTACTGTATGTAAATATGATGATGGCATCCTCTCGGGTAAAATATTCCGGAGGTAAAATAGTCCCCCATTCGGATCTCCGGGCGGGGACTACTCAGGAGGATGTTGTCATCAGGAAAGACAATACTGGCATTCTACGGGTCGGAGCGTGGAATGTTAGATCGCTTAATAGGGTAGGTAAATTAGAAAATTTAAAAAGGGAAATGGATAGGTTGAAGTTAGATATAGTGGGGATTAGTGAAGTTCGGTGGCAGGATGAACAGGATTTCTGGTCAGGAGAGTACAGGATTATAAGTACAAAATCAGTTGGGGGTATCACAGGAGTAGGATTGATAATGAATAAGAAAATAGGAATGCGGGTAAACTACTATGAGCAGCACAGTGATCGCATTATCATTGTCAAGATAGATACGAAGCCAACACCGACAACAGTAGTACAGGTTTATATGCCAACTAGCTCTGCCGATGATGAGGAGATCGAAGAAATATATGAGGAGCTAAACGAAATTATTCAGACAGTTAAGGGAGAGGAAAACTTAATTGTGATGGGAGACTGGAATTCGGTAGTAGGAAAAGGAAGAGAAGGAAAAATAGTAGGTGAATATGGACTGGGCAGGAGGAATGAAAGAGGAAGTCTACTGGTAGAATTTTGCATGGAACAGGATTTAATCGTAACAAACACGTGGTTTAAGAATCACAAAAGAAGGTTGTATACGTGGAAGAGACCAGGAGACACCGGAAGGTATCAGATAGATTTTATAATGGTAAGACATAGATTCCGGAACCAAGTTATAAACTGCAAGACATACCCAGGGGCAGATATAGACTCTGACCATAACTTGTTAGTTATGAACTGTAGGCTGAAGCTGAAAAAACTGCAGAAAGGTAGGAAAATAAGGAGATGGGACTTAGATAAATTGAAGGAAAGTGAAGTTCTGGAGAATTTCAGAGGGAGGTTTAGGCAACAATTGACAGAAACAGGGGGAAATAAAACAGTAGAAGAGGAATGGGAAGCATTGAGAGATGAAATAGTGAAGGCAGCAGAGGAAAAAATAGGTAGAAAGGCAAGACCTACAAAAAATCCTTGGATATCACAGGAAATACTAAATTTAATTGATGAAAGGAGAAAATATAAAAATGCAGTAAATGAAACAGGCAAAATGGAGTACAGACGACTAAAAAATGAGATTGACAGGAAGTGCAAAATGGCTAAGCAGGAGTGGCTAGAAGCCAAATGCAAATCTGTAGAAGAATGTATAACAAGGGGAAAAGTAGATACCGCCTACAGGAAAATAAAAGAGACATTTGGGGACAGGAAAAGCAGCTCTATGAATATCAAGAACTCAGATGGGAAACCAGTTCTCAGCAAAAATGGGAAAGCTGAAAGGTGGAAAGAGTATATAGAGCAGCTCTACAAAGGAAATGAACTTAGAGACGATGTTGTAGGAAGGGAAGAGGAAGTAGATCAAGATGAAATAGGAGATACTATACTGAGAGATGAATTTGACAGAGCCTTGAAAGACCTAGGTCGGAACAAGGCCCCAGGAGTAGATGACATACCCTCAGAGCTACTAAAGTCTCTGGGAGAGCCAGCCATGACAAGACTATTTGAACTGGTGTGTAGGATGTATGAGACAGGCGAAATGCCCTCAGACTTTAAGAAAAATGTAATAATCCCCATTCCCAAGAAATCAGGCGCAGACAGGTGTGAAAATTACAGAACAATCAGTTTGATAAGTCATGGTTGCAAAATTTTAACACGAATTATCTACAGGAGAATGGAAAAGCTGGTAGAAGCTGACCTCGGGGAAGATCAGTTTGGATTCAGGAGGAATGTTGGAACCCGGGAGGCAATACTCACTTTACGTCTTATCTTAGAAGATAGATTAAGGAAAGGCAAACCTACATTTTTAGCTTTTGTAGATTTGGAGAAAGCATTTGACAATGTTGACTGGAATACACTCTTTCAAATTCTGAAGTCAGCAGGGGTAAAATATAGGGAAAGGAGAGTTATTTACAACTTGTACAAAAGCCAGACTGCAGTTATTAGACTCGAAGGGCATGAAAGGGAAGCATCAGTTGGGAAGGGAGTAAGACAGGGTTGTAGCTTTTCCCCGATGTTATTCAATTTGTACATCGAGCAGGCGGTGAAGGAAAGCAAGGAAAAATTTGGAATAGGGATTAAAGTTCAGGGGGAAGAAATAAAAACATTGCGTTTTGCTGATGACATTGTAATTCTGTCAGAGACAGCGAACGACCTGGAAGAGCAGTTGAATGGAATGGACAGTGTGTTGAAGAGAGCGTACAAAATGAACATTAACAAGAGCAAAACAAAAATAATGGAATGCGTTCTTAGAAAATCAGGCGATGCTGAAGGAATTAGATTAGGTAACGAAACAATGAAGGTGGTAGATGAGTTTTGTTACTTGGGTAGTAAAATAACATGCGATGGTCGCAGTACAACGGATATAAAAAGCAGAATGGCAATGGGAAGAAAAGCATTTTTGAAAAAGAGATTTTCTAACATCGAATATTAATTTAAGGGTAAAGAAGTCTTTTCTGAAGGCATTTGTGTGGAGTGTTGCCTTGTACGGGAGTGAAACATGGACGATAAGCAGTGCGGACAGGAAGAGAATAGAGGCTTTTGAAATGTGGTGTTACAGAAGAATGCTGAAGATTAAGTGGGTAGATCGCATAACCACTGAAGAAGTACAGAACAGAATTGGTGAGAAAAGGAATTTTTGGCATACCCTGGCTAAAAGAAGGGATCGCTTGGTAGGACACATTCTTAGACATGGGGGAATCGTAAATTTAGCATTGGAGGGAAGTGTGTGGGGTAAAAATCGCAGAGGGAGACCAAGAGACGCGTATAGTAAGCAGATTCAAGTGGATGTGGGTTGCCGTTCTTATGAGGAGATGAAAAGGCTTGCTCAGGATAGAGTAGGGTGGAGAGCTGCATCAAACCAGTCTCCGGACTGAAGACCATAACAACAACAACATTACGGAAGCACTCGTGCTTGTATTGCGAAGAGGGATTCCGAAGCCTTGCCGTGCTGCACTACCCTACCCCTCCCTTCCCATCACCATAGCGAAGGCTGCGGCAGTGAGCGTCCGCAGCTCTGTTCTCCCATTTTTGGAACGAAGCGAACGAGACATATTCCATACTACGCGCTAATTCTTCATGACGGAAACTGGCTTCTATTGCCATTTTTGTTAATATTGGATCTTAATTTCTGGTTTGCTTTAGATATGGGCTTCGGTGATAGCTTTGATAGCCCACAATATACGCCACTGGAATGAAATGATTTGGGCGCATGATACGGGCAGGGCTGTCCTTAGGCATGTGCAAATGCTCCATTCGCAATAGTTACTATTATATAGCATCTGTTATGGAATTCTGCAATGGTTAACATATCTATACCAGTGGCCACATGATGTTCAGAAAGGCAAATTATGTCAATTGGGTTAGAGGAATCTATTACATCAATACAGATGAGTAGTTCATCAAGTTTATTTCTGAGTCCTGGAATATTTTGATGTAATAAAGGTAACACTCAGATTTGTTGAGTCGTTTCTGCAGTTCTGTGCTGTGCTCCTCCCAACTAAATTTTTTATCAAGCTGTAATCCCAGGAATTTAATACTGTCAACTTCTTCTATCTGCTCTTATTCATACTTAACGCATATGCTGTCGGGAAATCTCTTACATGTTCTGAACTGCATGTAGTGAGTCTTTTCAAAGTTTAATGACAATGAGTTGGCTTTAAACCATTTATTAATGTTCATGAAAATATCATTAGGAGACCTTTCTATAACTATGCTTGACATACTTTTTATTGCAATACTTTATCATCTGCAAACAAAACGAACTCTGCTTCTGGTAGTGTAACTGATGAGAGGTCATTAATGTACACCAGAAAAAGCAATGGCCCTAAGATGGAACCTTGTGGGACGCCACATGTAATTTCTTCCCAATCTGATGATGACTGTTGGCTTAATTCACTAGTCACTTGCACTGACACCCTTTGTTCCCTGTTAGTGAGGTACGACTTGAACCATTTTGTAGCATTTCTCGTGACCCCATAGATTCTAATTTACTTAAAAGGATGTTATGGTTCACACAGTCAAATGCCTTTGACAATTCACAGAAAATACCTGCTGCTTGCAATTTTTATCTAATGAATTAAGTACACTCTCACTGTAAGTGTAAACATCCTTCTCAATATCGGATCCTTTCAGAAATCCAAATTGTGTTTTGGACAATATGTCATTGTGGTCAGGTGGTTGAGAAGCTGCTTGTACATTACCTTTTCTAGAATTTTTGAGAATGCTGGCAAAAGTGAAATCGGTCTGTAGTTTGATGGTATCTCTTATCCCCCTTCGTGAATAGAAGTTTATATCCGCATATTTTAGCCAATCAGGAAATGTTCCAGTTATAATAGACTGGGTATACAAATAACTTAAAATTGTGCTAAGTTACCAAGAACACGCTTTAATTAACTTTGTTGATATTTCATCGTAACCACTAGAATGCTTTGTTTTTAAAAATTTTATTATGGAAGTAATTTCTTGTGGTGAAGTGAATGACATATTCATGTATGTGAAGTTATTTGTAAATGCTAGTTTCAAATATTCAAGGCATTATTTACTGACCCAGACAATCCCATACTATCAGTAACAGATATAAAGTACTTGTTAAATAGATTTGCCACATTATGCCCATCAGTTACTAATGTCTCATCTACTCTTAATGCTACCTGCTCTTGTTCCTTTTTGGTTCTACCAGTCTTCTCTTTCACTATATCCCATATTGTTTTTATTTGGTTTCCTGATGTTGCTGTCTTCTTCACATAGTGCATTTGTTTAGATGCCTGAATAACTTTTTTTAAATATTTTACAGTTAGCTAAATGATTATCATTGCAACTACTCTTGGCTGATAGATACATTTTCCTTTTTGTCTTACATGAAATATTTATTCCTTGTGTAATCCATGGTTTTATTATAGACTTCTGTTCAATTCCAGTTACGTTTAGAGGAAAACAGTTTTCAAACATGATACTAACATTATTAATGAATATGTTATATTTTCATTCATGCCATGAGCACTATATACATCTTTCCAGTTCATGTTTTTGAGGAGTTTTCTAAAATTTTCAATTTTTGGTGGGTTGACTACTCTCCTGTATGTAGATTTTGCAGTCTTCATAATCTGTTTAGAATCTATACCTAAAACAAGGAGCTGCATATCATGATCTGATAGGCCATTTATTATTGGTTTTATGATATGATTTTGTTCCTTTGATTTGTCTATAAAAATATTATCAATTGCTGTCCTAGAGGTTTTAGTTATCCTAGTTGGAAAGTTTACGGTATGTGTTAGGTTGAAAGACAAAGTTACTGACTGCACTAAATTTTTACTCGAGGACTGCATAATAAAATCTGTATTAAAGTCACCAGCAACCAGGATTTCTTTATTTCTTCCTGTTAAATAACCCAATAGAGCTTCTAGATGATTTAGGAATAGATTATAATTTCCTGCAGGTGCTCGGTAAATAGTTACTATTATATAGCATCTGTTATGGAATTCTACTTCTGTTGCACAAGCTTCTAAATGCTGCTCTAGACAGAATTTATTTATATCAATATTCTTGAATTTATAGCAGTTTTTAATGAATGTGGGAACTTCTCCTTCCTCCATATCTACTCTACAAATGTGTGAAGCTAAATTAAATCCTGCAATGGTTAACATATGTATACCAGTGGCCACATGATGTTCAGAGAGGCAAATTATGTCAATTGGGTTAGAGAAATCTATTTCATCAATACATATGAGTAGTTCATCAAGTTTATTTCTGAGTCCTGGAATATTTTGATGTAATAAAGGTACGGTAACTGATATTGCATACTAACAGTTTGACTAAAATTTACTGGAAGCTTATGAATATTTCTGTTAAACATTGTTTGTTAAAATCTATCTCCTGTTTATCTGTTTTTCCAAACTGAGGGTGTCTTTCAATCTCTCTCAAAACTAGTTTTCTTTCCCCCCTCCACATACTAAAAAAGGCATCCCTCTGACACCTGTACCCACTGGTACAAATCTGAAAAAGTTGTTGATCAATTTAGTTTGAATTTTACTTGTTACTCTACTGAACATTCATTCAGAAATAGAGAGGTGACAAGTTATGCACAGTGTGGTGATGGGAGGAGAAGATGAATGGAGGGTTAGAGGGAGAGGGAGCTGAGAAGATGGACTGAATCATTGGTGTTGCTTGATATTGACATTTCAACAAGCTGCATTCTGCATTGGTTGCACATGAAATAAAATCTGATTTTTGCAATCCAATATATCTCATATCATTCTGTTATAATCAGCTTAAATCCCTCTTTCTAGTTGCACTTTCTTACATCGTACACATTTATATGAGTTTTCTTTAATCTTCCCACACAATGACGATGAAAGCGTTACAGAAAAGTGGATCACCATTGAGACTATATTGCCTCATGGATGAAAGAGGATCATCTCAGCAAATTTTCATCACCTTCTGAACTCTCTCTTCCAGATGTAGCACGAAGAAGAAATTATGTGACTCATAGTAGCATCTACATATATACGCAGAGGATTTCTTGCAACTGCAAGCAAATGCGATGGCATTTTTTTCTTCAATTTTAATGATTTTTTTCTTTATAATGTTGAAATTAAGAAGGTAATGGAATGTAAATAGAAAAAAATTAATGTGCTCCACCGTGTTCATTCAATAGAAAAAACAGACACTTGGATGAATGTCATCCTTATCATGAATTAGCTCTTTGTGTCTGATTATTCAGTAAGTGCTAACAGACTAGTCTCCATTGCCACATCACTTGTTTCCTTCCCTTAATTTTCCATTCTAGCTGTTGCGAACAGTGGCACAGCTGGGATTTGCTTCTGGTGGTATTAGTATAATGAAAAAAATAACATGGGAGCATGTCAGTTAAGTTGTCATGTCCCCACAGGCTTGGGAATGAAAATCTAAGCTGATTTTTATGAGAGTCGCACTGAGCTTGGAAACATATCACTGAAAATATCCCTGAGGCGATATTTATAATTTGAGCTTGAGCCATTTATTTTTAATTGCATAAGAAATAAATGTTAAGCGTTTATCAAAACAGTTCAAACAGTAGCATTACTCCCATACCTTAGTGACAGTTTGTAATTTATTAATATGTCAACATGATAAAGTACCTGTTCATAAAACAAGGTTCATTATATAGTCATTCAATGAAAATTAATTGTATTTTTAAACTATCCTGTGCAAAAACCTACTCTTACAATGTAGTAGAATATCAGGTCATAGATCAGGTATGGAATGAATGGGAGCATTGGTTGATTAACCTAAAAACATAGAGTTAACCATTCACATTTTCTTAGGAAACGAATAAAATTAATGCGGCTTCAGTTTTTCATAATATTATGGTGAGTCTTTCCGGAAGATTAAAAGCTCTACTATTAACGAAACAAGGTCATATATACAATTAGTCATAATTCTGATGTCTTTGGAATGAAGTGTAATTGCTGTATGAAGCTTTTAACTGTATAGTCTATGTGTATGTTCTGAAAATTACCTCATGTTGCTTCTTATGATTTTATTGCAGGACTGCTACCTAATTTAAGGGGAGTGCAGTTTACAGGAAACCCAATTGAATATCCAAATCAAGATGTATTAGACAAGGGCACTCAATATATTCTGAAATTTCTCAATGAGGAGTGGAAAATTCAGTCTGATTTAGATATAAGACCAATTGAGGAACCATTTTACAAGACAGAAGATAAAAAGGAAGAAACAAATGTGACATTTCAACGTAGACTCAAATCAAAATCAGCATTTTCCTTCAGTGATCAGTTTAAACAATCTGTTCCAATAACACGAAGATTAAAAACATCTTTACCATCATTATCTGTTGTAAGTTACAGTGTGGATGCAAAGGATGCTACACTGCTAGTCCCAACGAATTCTCCTACTGGAAATTATGAAGATGAGGTAAGATTTTTATAATTATACTTCCTTGAAGATTTTTTGTACAATGAGTATTACTATTAATCCTTGTAATTGAATTATGGTCACACACATAAATCAATTAATTACATTACTAGAATATTCCTCATATTACCATATCTTAAACTTATAAGTACCCAGATATCAAGCTGAAAATACAAACAAAATTGTTATTGACATTTATGGGTTCCAATATTTTGTTAATCAAAGTTGTGCTCATATGGTCATTTTCTCTTACAAGGAAGTTAGCACAAGTTGCAGTCACAATTTCAAAAAAATGTTTTTGTTTTCATTTTACAAGAACATTACAAATATGAGCACAATGTTTACCATCAACAATCATTATGAACTTTATAAATGTACAAATGTTCAGTCACCGAGTTAAAAAAAAAAGGGGGGGGGGGGGGTTGTTCGCAGCTGTTGGCAAAAGATAGAGGATGAATATGATGACAGGTATAAAGTGCCAGAAACAGAGTTGCTTATCATAATTGGAGGAGCACTTCATGAATGCCTGTATTACATAGGCATTCAAGTTACACTATCAAATGGAGTTTGATAAGGTGTTTTCGAGCGTACACCACATACTGCTCGAACCAATGTCATAAGTGATTGACAGTAAGCAGAATAATTTTTTGATGAATTACTATTTATTTCAGATTCTGTTCTATTGGTAAGTAATGTAGCATATACTTTTTGAACAAGATTTTGAACATGGGCTTTCCATGACAGCTTACTGTGTATGTGAAGACCTAGAAATTTGAACTGTTCAGTATCACTAATCATATGTCAATTCTGTGTAATCAAAATGTAAGTCTTTGTTGAATTGTTAATTAGAAATTGTAAAAACTGTGTCTTACTGTGATTTAGTGTCAAATTATTTTCTACAAACATGAACTATTTGATATTTTTTAAACTGAAGAAGATTGGTAACATTCTTAGCCTTTTATTTAACCCATACAGTAATTAAAACACTTCTAAACTCAAACTATACATTATTTTGTGAACTGAAATGATCAATTAACTGAGTATACAGCCTTTTCAATGACCTTGACATAGGCCAATGGGAAAATAATAGGGATATGTTGTCTACTTTATCCCTTTCTCCTTTTTTACAAAGTGAGTTCAGTGCTGAGTACTGTAATATGACCATTATGAAAGGAAAAATTACAATTGTGGCTAAGTAATGGGCTAGCACACGCAGAATAGTACTTCAATATTCTGCTAGATACCCCATCATATCCATAAGGGGTTTAATTATTGACTCAATTGCCCTGCATTTTCTTAGAGAGTTATATGATTACCAGTAGGAGCTAAGGTTCTGTTTAATTTACCTGCTATATTAAGAAAGTGATTATTAAATACTGTGCAAATATGTGACTTATCAGTAACAGAAACATTTCCACTGTGGGCTTTATATCCTCAATTTTGTGCTGCTAATCCGATACTTCCTTCAAGACTGACTATATCATTTTAATTGTATCATACCACATATGTTATGCATTCTTAATGATTTTTTTCAGAATCTTGTAATACTGTTTATAATGGGCTGCTGCAGCTTGCTTTTGATCATTTCTAATATTCTGATAAACTTCCAATTTGTTCTACATTATATTCTTATCTCTCCTGTCAGCCATCCAGGCTGCCTATTAATGGTAGTACCCTGTTTTGATCATTCTAATGGAAAACAACTTTCAAAGAGCATGGGAAATGTGTTGAGAATAGCGTTATAATTATTGTCTGCATTGATGGCATTATAAACATCCAGCCACTATTGTTCCTTGATTAGGTTTACAAGGACCTCTATTGCAACTGGATTAATTTTTCTAAATACTTTATAATTATAGACTAAGTAATGTGAGTTTAAGCACAAAAATCTTTTAGAGTTAAAAGTTTCTCCCAAAAGTATATATATACAGTCATATATTTAGAGAAACTTCTGTTCCATCAGGTTCTTGTCATGTAATGACTAGAATATTTAGAGTAGTAACATGAAGGTGTATGCTCTTTTCTAATTTTTTGTCTCCTGCATAAAATTACTAGAAAGAGACAAAAAAAGCCCAAATATGAGTATAACATAATAGCTGCCCTCACAGCATATTGGATTCACTGTAATTTGGCTAAAGTTACATAAGATTTTATGTTTTCTATAAGAAAAAATATCCAAATACTAAAACAATTTTTGTGAACCTGGACATGAAATCATTAATAATTCAGTGTATGAAATGTTACAATTTCATAGATCTGCACCTAATACTTATTGTCCCTAAGTATTTAGAATCAGTTATATTTTCCCAATAAATTAATGACAGAATACTGTGACCAACAGCAAACAGATAAGGATCTAACAAGAAAATATTAACTACAATAAATGGATTTTGATACAGATTTCTAGAAATATAATACTCCTACAATGCAAAACTTTACAGATGAGTTTGAACTTAGATAATGAGTTAAGTGCAAAAACATACGCTAACAAAACAAATAATAAGCTGAACCAAGTATGCTATGCCTTACACATCCTCAAATACAGCATAAGCCCAGGGAGTGTACCCACTGCCTACTATGCACAGATGCATTGCATGGTGTAATATTCTGGGGAGACTTCATACATAGTGCAATACCGGTACACCATGCCTTTGAATGTGGTGCCGCCCATGAGTCTGTCAGCTATGGCCAGTTGCACCACAAGTGTGCCACATGCACCAATGAGAGCATGCTCTATATAAAGTCCACATAGTGTCAAGTGGAGTCTGGATCCATCTCTGATCTTTCCTCACAATTGCCATTATTACTTACTGTGAAGCCTTGGACTGTGAACCCCTATGTTTGTTTGTGTATGTAGGAAGACACTACAGATTGGCAACAAATGGTATATGCTTAAACTGCATTGTTTCTTCCACAGTGTCACACTCGACTAGGTATGAGACATGCTCCTCTTCCTTCTTGCCCTGTTTGCTACAATACTCTTGATCACAATAAATGCCCCTGCCATAGGGTGAAGTGCAGCCACTGTCAAAAAGGTCATACATCATCAGTATGCCACTCGGTACCAGCTCAACCCTTAGGTGACTTTTCAACGGAAATGAACAATGTTGCTTTTATCTCAGCCATACCATACAAACTATTTCTAGATTTGTCTCTGTTTCGATGTATGGTTCACATGCTGGTGGACACCAGGTCTGAAGCTACTTTACTCAACTCTCACAAACATACATTGTCCTCAAGTCATCCCTCCCCTTGCAGCCAGCATTCCTTAAGCTTTTGAGCTGTAACCAAAAAGCCATTCCTGTGATAGGACAGTTACCCTTACCAGCAGCCTATTGCTTGACAGTTTGAAACATTATGTTTCTAGTAGTCAATCAAGCCACAACAGCTAACCTATTTGGTATGGATGCTTTCCAGGCTTTTGTCTTTTCAATTCTAGATTATGTTCAATTGGTTTTGGATAAGTGACATACCCATTGATAGATGATCGTTGTTCAGCATTTGCTAAGTTGTTCTCGCAAGGACTAGGTCGTGCATCTACTTTTCAAGCTCACACTACCACGAAGCCTAATGCTCATCCCCAGTTTTTCCAGGTGCATGCCATTCCTGTGGTGTTCAGAGATAATGTGATTTTACAAATGTCGGCATAATTTGCCCTATTACGTTCAGTGAATGGGCCACGGCGCTAGTCATAATAAAGAAGCCCACAGGTAAAGCCCACAGGTAAAGCCACAATCAATGCTCAGTCAATCATAGATTCTTACCCCATTCTGCAGAAGCAAGAGTTGCTTTCGAAATTGTCCGGGAGACAGTACTTTTTAAAGATTTACTTGGCAGAGAACTATTTGCATCTCTCTCTCAACCCAGATTCGCAAGGCAAGCTCATTATGTACACTCCCTTTGGTTTATATCAATACCTCTGCCACCCTTTTGAAGTCGCCAGCATGCCAGCTGTATTTAAAAGTTTCATGGAAGAGCTCACCACCCCAATTATGGGTTCATTAACTATCTTGATGAGATTTGTTACTGGTAGGTTTAATCAATGAGCAAGTGTTACTGAGGTTCTTTGGGAACTCATATGGGAGTCACTGAAAGGAAGGTGACATTGTTGAAGAAGTTTATTGAGCTGGAATTTGAAGCGGACTGCAGTTTGATTCTACTGCCGCCTACTTATATTTCGTATAAAGACCACAAAGATAAGATCAGAGAGATTGGGGCTGGTACAGATGCAGACAGGAATTCCTTTTCCCTTGTTCTATAATGGATTGGAACAGGAAAGCCAATAACTAGTAGTGGTATTAGGTACCCTCCACCTTGCACCTTCAGGTGGATTGTGGAGTATGTATGTAGATGTAGATATTTCTGGATGGATCACTGAGGATCATTTGAACATTTTATGGACTTTTGTTATCTGTATTGAAAGCTGCAGGCTTAAAGTGTAACCTTCACAAGTGTCAGTTTTTTCAACCATCTATAGAGTACCTTGGTTGCCAAGTTTCAGGTCGCGATTAATCAAAGTGGGCTAATAATGCACTCCTGCACGTTCGGTAAAGGAACTACTGGTGTTTCTAAGTAATCTTGCTTATTACCAAAAATTCCTAACAGCTGCTGCACCATACTGTGCCATTTAAATGACCTTCTGAGAAAAGGGTGCTAAATTTCAGTGGACCCAAGTGTGTGAAGCCACATTTCTTTTCCTTTTTTCCTTCTTTTCTCCAGGCAGGGACTACTCATGAGGATGCTTCAATCCCTTTGGTTCCATCAAATTCACCTGGTCCTATTCCAAATCCCATGCCACTTTCCTTGTCGTCGACCTCCATCTGTCCAACGGCCAACTTCACACATCCATCCACATCAAACCTACCAATAAACAATAGTACCTCCATTATGACAGCTGCCACCCATTCCACATCAAACATCAAATGTTCCCTTCCCTACAGCATAGGTCTTCGTGGCAAACGAGTCTGCTCCAGTCCCGAATCTCTGAAACAGTATATCAATAACCTAATAACAGCTTTCACACCCTGCAGTTATCCTCCTGATCTGGTACAGAAGCAAACTGCCAGAGCCACTTCCTCATCCCCCCAAATTCAGAACCTTCCAAAGAAGAACCCCAGAAGTGCCCCTTTTGTCACCAGATACTTTCCGGGACTGGAGCAGATTCTGAATGTGGCTCTCCAGCAAGGATACGACTTCCTTAAATTCTGCCTCAAAATGAGATCCATCCTTCATGAAATCCTTCCCACTCCACCGAGAGTATCTTTCCGCCGCCCACCGAACCTCTGTAACCTCCTAGTCCATCCCTATGAAATCCCGAAACCACCTTCCCTACCTTCTGGCTCCTATCCTTGTAACTGCCCCTGTTGTAAAACCTACCCTACGCACCCTTCCACCACCACTTAATCTAGTCCGGTAACCCAGAAGGTGTACACGATCAAGGGCAGAGCCACTTGCAATAGCACCCATGTGATTTACCAACTGACATTCCTGCACTGTGAAGCGTTCTAGGATAGTAAATCTTTGAGAAGGGCTGTTTGGTTGAATTTGGGAGTTGGACTAAAGGTGAGGCCTTTGGATAGGATGGAGGTTTCAGATTGTGAGAGAGGTATAGAGGAGAGTTGAATACTGATTGGGATGTTGTGGTTCAGGATTGTGTGGATTAGGATTTAGAGGTTTGGGAGGGAGTGGAGCTGGAAGTGGGAGATTGAGTAGATGGGAGAGACTGGGTTTCTGTGCAATAAGAGGAGCTTGAGGTTTATTGGAGATGTTGTTGAGGGAGAGTGTATTGCCTTTCCAGAGGTAGGTGACCAGGAGTTTGGATAGTTTTTTGAGGTGGAGGGTGGCATGCTGTTCCAATTTGCGTTTGGCCTGTAAAAGGATGTTCTGAACTGTAGGTGTGGATGTGGGAGTGGAAAGGTTGAGGATTTTGATCAGGGATAGGAGTTGACAGGTGTGTTCATTGGCAGAGTTGTTGTATAGGTTAAGGATCATGCAGGTGAGCGCTGTGGATTGTTCTGTTTTGAATTGGTATAAGGCAGGATGAAAGGATGGGTTAGAGTCAGAAATGGGAACTTTTAGTGTGAGGCCCTTGGGGGTGATGCCAAATGTTAAACAAGCCCGCGTAAATAAAATGTGTGACCTCAATCTGGCTAGGGAAAAGCATGCTTGCGGAGGGAATGTAGATAAAATTTGATGAGGTCGATATAGGGTTGCATGTATGGTACGGAAAAATGAGAAATCTGTACTGAATGATATATATATATATATATATATATATATATATATAGGCGAAGGGGCACAGGCAGTGATAGCAACAAATAAACACACAGACACACACACACACACACACACACAAAAATGCTAGCTTTCGCAGCCTAGCTGCTTCATCAGGCAGAAGGGAGGGAGAGGGAAAAGGAAATGATGAGGGTTTTAAGGAAGGGGGTAAGGAGCCATTCCAATCCCGGGACAGGAAAGACTTACCTTGGGGGAAAAAATGGAGGGTAAACAAATGCACACACACCCACAGTTCTACAGTATGTCTGCCTAAGTGTACTTGTGTCTGTGTAAATGTGTGGGTGTGTGTGCATTTGTTTACCCCCCATTTTTTCCCCCAAGGTAAGTCTTTCCTGTCCCGGGATTGGAATGGCTCCTTAACCCCTTCCTTAAAACCCTCATCATTTCCTTTTCCCTCTCCTTCCCTTCTGCCTGATGAAGCAGCTAGGCTGCGAAAGCTAGCGTTTTTGTGTGTGTGTGTGTGTGTCTGTGTGTTTATTTGTTGCTATCACTGCCTGTGCCCCTTCACCTGGTAAGTGTACTTCATCTATTTTTTACGTATATTTTTCCTGTTAGGAATTTTTCCTCTTACCAAAAGGACCGGCTCGTCGATAGAAACGAATAAAATCACACACAAACACACATAAAAAGCTTTCGCCACCACTGGCAGCTTCTTCAGGAAAAAGAGGAAAAAAGGGGAGGAGAAAGGGAAGGATATGGGTTTTAAGAAAGTGGAATAGGAGTCATTCCAATCCCAGGAGTGGAAGGACTTACCTTAGGGGGAAAAAAGGAAGGTAAACAAATACACACACACTCAGACATATCGAAATGCAAACACACCTAGACAGACATTTGTCTGTCGGTGTAGCATTGTGCCAAGATTTGCTGGCCGTGCACCAAGGCATGTTTAGCCACAGGGTGATCCTCGTTACCAACAAACACTGTCTGCCTGTGTCCATTCATGCGAATGGACAGTTTGTTGCTGGTCATTCCCACATAGAACGCTTCACAGTGCAGGCATGTCAGTTGGTAGATCACATGGGTACTATCGCAAATGGCTCTGCCTTTGGTCGTGTACACCTTCCGGGTTACAGGACTGGAGTAAGTGGAGGTGGAAGGGTGCATAGGGCAGGTTTTACAACGGGGGCAGTTACAAGGGTAGGAGCCAGAAGATAGGGAAGGTGGTTTCGGGATTTCATAGGGGTGGACTAGGAGGTTACGGAGGTTAGGTGGGCTGCAGAAAGACACTCTCGGTGGAGTAGGAAGGATGTCAGGAAGGATGGATCTCATTTCGGGGCAGGATTTAAGGAAGTCGTATCCTTGCTGGAGAGCCACATTCAGAGTCCGCTCCAGTCCCGGAAAGTATCCGGCAACAAGAGGGGCACTTCTGGGATTCTTCTGTTGAAGGTTTTGAATTTGAGGGGATGAGGAAGTGGCTCTGGCAATTTGCTTCTCTACCAGATTAGGAGGATAACTGCGGGATGTGAAAGCTGTTATTAGGTTATTGGTGTACTGGTTCAGAGCTTCGGGACTGGAGCAGACTCGTTTGCCATGAAGACCTAAGCCGTAGGGAAGGGAACGTTTGATGTGGAATGGATGGCAGCTGTCATAATGCAGGTACTGTTGTTTATTGGTAGGTTTGATGTTGACGGATGTGTGTAGTTGGTCGTTGGATAGATGGAGCTCGACATCGAGGAAATTTGGCATGGGATTTGGAATAGGACCAGGTGAATTTGATGGGACCAAAGGAGTTGAGGTTGGAGAGGAAATTCTGGAGTTCTTCTTCACTGTGAGTCCATATCATGAAGATGTCCTCAATGGATCTACACCAAACTTTGGGTTGACAGGCTTGGGTGTCCAGGAAGGCTTCCTCTAAGCGTCCCATGAATAAGTTTGCGTACGAGGAGGCCATCCTGGTTCCCATGGCTGTTCCCTTTAGTTGTTGGTATGTCTGGCCCTCAAAAGTGAAGAAGTTTTATGATATTTCACTACTGTTCCAGTCTGTAATTGCGCATGGGAGAAAGGAACAACTAAATCTTTCTATTTTCAATAATGGAGGATAGGTAACAACTCACCGTAAAGAGGCTCGCTGAGCTGCTGACAGACACGAAAATAGATAATAACATTCACAAAACTTAAATTTTTGGCCATGGCCTTCATCAGAAGAAGAAACACAATCATTCGCACAATCATTCGCACAATCACTCAGACTACTATACACACACAACTATCATGTCCAGCCATTCCTGCTTGTGTTGCTGAATTTGATTCTGGTGAAGAAGTCAGTTGTATTCTTGATATGATGCTTACAGTGACCCACATGTGGAGTAATGGCTAGATGTTTTGCAAGTCTATATAACTTCGAAAATACTGAAGAATAAGTTTGTAATTAAAAACCTCCTTCCACAGGCATCTCGACCACCTACGTTATACGGACTTCCAAAGGTTCATAAAATGAATGCTCCTCTACATCCACCGTGAGTACTATTGGCATGCTGATTTACAGACTTGTCAAACATCTGGCCACCCTCCTTACTCCACTTGTCATTCATTGTGAACATCATATCAAGATTATGACCTATTTCATCAGTAGAATCAAATCCTTGCATCTTGGAGAGGGGTATATTATATTTAGCTTTGATATGATGTCACTATACACAAATGTTCTCATCAAAGTCTCCATAGATCTGCTCACCCAGTTATTAGACGAGACTGTTGTGGATTTATTGAAACATAATCTAATGTCATTGTAGTTTTTATATTGTCGAGAATACTTCAGCCAGACTAACAGTGTCTCAATGGGAAGCCCATTAGCTACTGTTGTAACGAAGCTGTTGGGATTTATTTCCATCTGATTTGCATTACTGAACCTCCCAAAACCACTGCTGCATAATAATAAATGTGAATGTAATTAGTATATTATCATTTTATTTTCCAAAACTTATGTTATTCTTTTGTATGACTTGACTAGCTGAAGTCATTTTCTATTATTTGGTATTTCAGAAGTTTAATTAGCAAATATTAATTAATTCATGCCAAAATATATTGTTAAAGGTCAGATAGTAGGCTAATTAGTATTTCTCTTAAAACTAATTAAATTCTTTCCTCATAATATTAAAGTAGGTATTACTATGTTTCACATGTAATGTTAGGAAAGTTTTGCCCTCTTTAGTTTCCGTATAATTACCATTAATTATGAAAGTATTGTTGATAAAGTGATTTTGTTAAAAACGTAGAGGAAATACTATTCATTTAACCGAGATTTGTATATTAATTTAATGAGTATTATTTACACTATCTTTTACTATTGTCAGTTGCATGTAATTGTTTACTTTTCCATTATAATTAATGTAATGAACTCAATTAACACATAATTTTAAGTGACATTGTTTGAAAGACATAAATAGAATGTGTTTGCGGCATGTAATAGTGTATTGTTTCATCCTCCATTTGAGGCACAAGCCATGCCAGTTGGAACTTTAATTTTGAACAATTATGTAGAATTTCGTCACTGTTAATCACGTGGGAAGTGTTTCTTGTGGTATTATGAATGGACGATCAATATTTGTGCTACATTAAACTGTACACCAAGAACTTTTGTATTCCACACATGAACTGTGTTGTAAAGTATATTATTGATGTCTGGAATGTGCGTTCCTGGTCACATTAATTGTAATTAATGAGACTTATAAGCTGGTCATAAATGGGGACAACTGGGCATTTATGAATAATTAAAAGTGTCAAAGAACTGGAATTCTGTGTGTTGCCTTCGTTATTTGTAGTGAATTAGTTTTCTCTCCATTAGATTTCAGCCAGCTACTACTGAGAACAACGAGCAACAAGAATCATTGATCTACAACCAGGTAATGGCACTCTGTTTCTGCCAATCTGTTATGGAGTACTTTGAGAACTTCACCCTGGACACAACTCCAGCTTATCCCCTCTGCCAGGCACTTAAATGTGATTTGCAGAATATCCCATGTAGATATAGATTATGTTGATGATACAATCTTTGTCTTGCCTCATGGACATGAAAAACTGAGTGAATTCTTGGACTACATCAACAACATCCTAGACAAAATCAATTTTTTGATGGAGGTAGAGAGAGATGGTGCCTTGCCATTCCTTAATATACTTGTCAGGCATAAAGCAAAAAGATATCTGAGTCATAGTGTCTACCGGAAACCCACCCACACATACTGGTATCTGCATGCTGTGAGCTACCATCATCTATTGCAAAAATTATCTGTCCTAATTACATTGGTGCACCGAGCAGAAGCAGTCTCAGGCAATGAACATCTGTAGAAGGAACTGGGCTACTTACAGAAAGTGTTTAAGAAAAATGGCTACAGCAACTGCCAGATTTCACAAGCCATCCGTCCGAAGACACGCAAGCAGGAATCCATTGAGGAGACAAAGAAGCTTGCATTTTTGCCGTTTTGTGGTTCGGTAATGGGAAATATTAGCCCGCTCCTTAAGAGACACGAAATTGACTTGGTCTTCAAGCCTCGTATGAAATTACGACAACTGATGAGACCTGTGAAAGATGATCTAGGCTTTAAATCGCCAGGTGTGTACAAGATACTGTGTGAATGTGGACAGTTTTACATTGGGCAAACAGTGCACAATATTGAACATGGAAGTTTTTCCATTTACGTTACCCTGAGAAATCAGCAATTTTAGAACACACTCTGGAAAACAAACAATGCATTGTGTCTGATGAGACATCAGTCATTACCAGAACAAATACTTGCTGGGATAACGTAATAAAAGAGGTGATCAAAATTAAAGTATCTGAAAAACTCTTAATAAGACAGCAGCTTGCAGCTGAGCACAGTTTGGGTCTTGGCCATCAGGCATTTGAAGCAGGTGCAGCAGGCATGCGATGATATATGGTGCTGCAGCGGAACACCGGTGACATCTCAGGAATCTGCACAGCTATATTAGGACAGCAGCACCAATGTCTCGACAGTCACCACTTGACAATGCCCGAGGAGATCTCTGCCAAAAGCTCATGGGAATCAAACCACTTGACGCAGCTAGAAGCCTGAGAGAATTTTATCAGCAAAATTTGCCTTGAAACTATGTTTGATGATACAATATTTTAAATAATAATATTGTATGTTACTATGTGAAAACCACAAGAGTACATCCTAAAAAGAATCATATTTAGAGTTGTTAAGTAGTGGTTGTTGTCGTTGCTGTTGTTGTAAGTTAAGAGCCAGAATGTTTCTAAAGATACTTATAAGGACTGTATGGATGAAATGTACATACTGACTTTCTTTTTAGGCACAATGGTTGGAATGTATGATGGCAAGGCAATGATTATTCTCTTTTTTATGGTGCTTGGTCATTGTACTGAACAGGATGTCTGTAACTAATTTTGTGACATTATACCAGTTATTTCCTTTCAGCGTGCCTTGAAATCTTGCCATTTGTTTTTCTCATTATGAGGCTATGCCAAGTTTTAATGGCGATAGAAATCATAAACTTCCTTTTGCAGCTATCACTGTGTTAAAACTCCTTGGACAGACAATACTTAAAATATTTCTTATATATACTGGGAAATTGGATGCAGTCAAATCTAATTCTAATAGTAAACACTCCAAGGATGTGAAATAGAAATTAAATGTTTTTGGGAAACAGTGAAGATTTAGAGTGGAGTCTCCTCCCCAAAGTTGGAGTGTGTTTTACATGTATCTTACATTGTGCACACCAGATGGAATAATTTTTAATGGGTGGCCCTCTCAAAGATATCAGTAATTTTGAAACTGTTTCATCTATTCCAGGGACCATGTTTTAACATAAGTATTTTAATGCTGTCTGAATATCTCACAGTGTAATATCTCCTATCACTAGGCTGGGATGTCAGTAATATAAAGATAGGCAGCAACTCACTGTAAAGACAACAGTTGAGCCGTGGATAGGGACACAGAAAAGGCAATAACATTCACACAACTTGAATTTTTGGCCACAGCCTTCATCAGTAAAAGAGCCTACACACATTCACACAATCACTCAAATTTAACTCATGCATATATGACTGCTGTATCTGTAGCAGTCATGTGTGCATGAGTTATTTGTGAATGATGAATGTATAGATGCTCTTTTTCTGGTGAAGTCTGTGGCTGAAAATTCAAGTTATGCTAATGTAAGTGTATTTTCTATGTGCCTCTCCACGACTTAGAAAATTATGTATGGTTTTCTGGGGAGGTGGCAAAAAGGAAAATTTCACTTTAAATGATTATTTTATGTGCTTTGAGAGGGTTCATAATTTTTACTCTGAATTTATCATTCATTATTATTTGTTAAGTTTCCTTATACTGTCAGTACAAATTTACAATGGTAAGGTGAACTTTGAAGTTATTATTGAACACTAAGGTAATGTGAGACAGCTCTGGCTGTTGGGACTGGTGTGAGCCCAGGAGCCACTATCCAATGGTGCATTCACGAGTGAACTGTCTTGTACCATTGAACTCATCTAACGGGATTAAGATGACGCTATAAACTTTGCAGTGAGGCCAAAGAAGCACAGGACACTTGTCCCAAACATCAGTCAAGTAAGTTACCAAGCACTTAGTCATTGTAGTTCATTGAACTCTCCATATGACATTAAGAGTTAGTTTTGTATCTGCTCCATCATGTGCTCCCTCATATCCATACTTTCAGCTCATTGCAACATGTCCAGTCTCGTGGTAATTGAATCACCATGATACACATTGCCTGTATTTGTAAACCAAACCTATACCACATAACCTTCGTCATGTTTCTTCCCATCAACAAAGTCTTAATTTACTTTGCTTGCCTTAATACAATTCATATGCAAATCTTCTACCCTTGAAACTTAACTTGTCTTCACTTGTTGAACAAATATGCTGTACTGGGCAAACACATCATACACATATTGGACTATGTACTTCACTGTTGAAGAAATATGGCTTGATGTAGTCTTACGGTTGAACAATACATGTCTGCTTTCATGCCCAGCAGCTACAATAGCTGAAAATAGTATCTTACTCCTGTGATCCTACAGTCAAACACTATTGTTACGCTAACATTTGTGAAATAATATTGAAATATAAAATAAAGATAAATAGATAAATGATTAATTAATAAAAAATGTCTTATTCTAACATTTTGCTAATGATGTAGTCAAAGCCAAACAACTCATATTCATGTAATGTATGACTTAACTGCAAATGGGTAAAGTTGGTAATGTGTCCCTAGCTGGGATTCAAACTGGGGTCTCCTGCTTACTAGGCAGTTGCACTGACCCCTACAGCACTGTAGACTGCATGGACTACTCAAGCACACCTTTCATCAGATACAACATCTCAACTTCACCTTGCCCACTATTACTAAAACACGTAGGTTTTGAAACATGATTCCTATAAGAGTAAAAGCCTAGGAGTGCCTCTGCACTGAAGAAAGGATCATTCATTCCTCTTTGTCTACTTATGGTACAAGTGTGTGTGTGTGTGTGTGTTTGTGTATGTGTGTGTGTGTGTGTGTGTGTGTGTGTGTGTGTATGGGTGGGTGGATGAATGCATGTTTTATTCTAGCCACTTACTGTCTTGGCACATATTATACTGGAATTTTAATTTAAAGTTGACTGTATGGGCCAAAAACTGATTAGATGCAGGTTCCATGCACTTTTGAATGCTTTACTGACAAATATGTTGTAATAATGGATTAAATTAAGAATTTTCTCCCAAGAATCAGAAACTGCCAATATACATGGTGACCTGCATATTCACCTTAACACATTGTGGACGGCACCCAAGCCTGGCTCATTCAGCAGTAGTTAGTCAGGTGAACGGCGCCCAAGTCTTACTTGTACAATGTTAAAAATTTGTAGCGGACATTTTGCAACCTGCCCTCTGTTGGTAACAACATAAAATGAAGCAGAAAGGTTCTCTGCATTGTGCTGACATATAGTGAGTGGAGTTTTAACTATTTGTACATTACAAAAGCCCTTTGTATTTCTCACTCTCTGTTGAGTCCTAAATTACTTTCGTGTACTACCTGCATTGCTCGCACTCTTCATATTCTTGATATGGCAAATTTTCATGAGAGCGATATTTTTCAGTGCCCTGGAAAAGGAAATACATAATTCTGATTCAGAATGAAAAGGTGATTATCTGTAAGAATCATATGTACACGTTTTTTTAGGAAATGAAAACAAGATTTACTAAAAGAAATTGTAAATCTGCTATTTAAATTTTTTTTCTTTTTAAATAGATAAATGAGGTTTCATTGTTGCAAATGAGACAGCCAACTCAATTATTGCATTCGTAGTTAGAAAGCTGTAATTTATGAATAACTTAAACACAGCAGTCCAGCTGCCCTAGCCAGGGTTACTTACACCATTCGTCAATGTTAAGTTCTTAGGTTTCCAAGGCCAGTATCATTTTGAATAAAACAATTCTGGGTATTAGGTCGCGTCATATTTAAACACTTAGTAAATGAATTGCCCACATTTCGACCACTATGCAGTGGTCCTCTTCAGGGCGGTTAACTGTTGGATGCTGCTGAATGTACACCCTTATATACTGTGGCGTGGTCACATCCGCAAGTTGAAACATGTGAGGAAGATGAAGTTGAAGCTGCTAAATGACCTCGGCTACTTGAAGAGATGCAGAGATCATGGCATAGTACTGAGATTCCTTTGGCTGCGACCACATTTTGGGAGCAGGAAAGCAAGTAACATCTTCAAACTTGCCAGCCACTCACTATTGAGGAAAGAATCCATCACCTCCACTTCAGCTTGGATTTTAATAATAAGTCTCTGATGAGGAAACATCTGTGGCTGACATCAAAGCTATCGCCAACTGACTGGGACAAAATCGGCAAAATAACTAATCTACAAGCCATAGCGTCTAGTGAGACAGTGCAAAGCCACCAACAGACAAAATTTATGGAGCTCACAAGAGTGAACAGCGCTCAGCCAAAAATTGATATGCCCTGCACTGTGGTGAATCTGTCAACGCATTCTGTCAGCCAGGCAGCTTCAGATGTATTATCTAAGGGACTGAACTTTTCTGTGGCACCCAGTTGCATACCGACAGAGGACATTATACAAGCTGTTGAAGTGGAAGTGTCCATCCAGAAACTACCCCAAGTTGAAGCAGAGAAGATGCGACAAGAAACAGTCAGAATTCTGCAGCATGCAAAGCCACCGAAAAAGAATATGTTATGTGATGAAATGGTTGCCCTAAGTGAACTCCGTAACAACAAGGATATTGTTGTTTTACTTGCAGACAAGGGCAATGCCACAGTAATATTGGACACCATGTCATATGAAGCCAAAATGTGTGAGTTGCTTGAAGACACCATCTACAAAGAACTGAAAACTGAGCCCACAACAAAGATAGCTAGTCAGACGCACACTCTACTCAAAAGTTCTAGAATTGATGCCCATACAGCCAAGGGGCTTACATTGAAACTCCCAGTGCCTCCAAGAATATACAGAGTACCAGAGGTACATAAGAATGGGTGTCCTCTGAGACCGATTGTGAATGGGATAAATTCTCCCACATATTACTTGGCAAAACATTTGGCCTACAAATTATGAAGACTCGTTGGTCACACAGATGCTCACGTGAAAAACTCTATGTGTGGTGTCGCACAAGTACAAAGTGCGCGCCACCTACTTTCGCCGCGCGCCGCCATGCACGCACGGCGCGGCGATCTCACGACGACAGCCACGAGCGCCCTCTGCTGGAACGCCGCTCGTGGCCACCACTGAAGAACACCGGGCACTTCGGACTGAGATAGCAACGAGTTAGGACCTTCGTAATCAGATAGGCACGAGTGAAGACTTTGCTATTGTACAGGCACTAGGCAGGCCTCTAATAACTATGTATCAACATTCTGCAGTACTATGTAAAAGTTAAGTATTGTTTCATTCTGTGCAATATATATCTTTCTAATTTACTCGAGTGTTTATAGTTTCTGGCTGCTCCCCTCCGTACCTGCACCAGCGTGTCGGTCTCGTTCCACTCGGCCACCGACACCTACGACGAGGCTGGGACACGAAAGCGGCGACGAAGTTGGGACACAAAAGTGGCGACGAGGAGGGATAGAACCTTGGACCAGCCCGCTTGCAGCAGCCAGACAGCAGCAGTCGGAGCACGCAAAAATTGCTCCCGCCCACCCACCCTTATTATAAGATTTTTGGGGGAACATATTTTGTTACGTGTTTTGTGGACTTTTTTGTTGCAGAGCGAGTCCTCTTTCATATTGCATTTGTGTTTTGTTATAAGTTACTTGTATACGCGGCGCCTAATCGGTCAGCATGGCCACTACCCCGAACCCAAACTTAATGGAAATTATTCAGTTACAGACGGCGCAAATCTCACAACTTCTCAACGCAGTGGCGCAGTTGACGACGACTCAACAACAGCCGTCGCATCAGCAGCCCACACCTGCCGCCGCAACACTTCCTACGTTTCGCCAATACAACGAACGTGAGGAAGAATGGAGTGATTATCTGGCGCAGTTTCAAGAACTCGTAGCGGCTCATCAACTTACAGGTCAGACTGTTAAGCATCTTTTATTGTCTGTGGTGGGCCCCAAAACTTTCGTGTTACTGCAAAAACTATTCCCGCACGCATCTCCTCGTGATGTAGACTTTGAACAAATTGTAGATGCACTGAATGCTCATTATGAGAGAAAAGTTCTTGTAGCCGCTGCACGATACCGATTTTTCAGACTGAAAAAATTACCTGAACAGTCACACCAAGAGTGGATTACCGAGTTGAAGGGCTTAACCCGCCAATGTAAATTTACTTGCTCTTGTGGACTTTCGTATAGTGACGTGATGTTGAGGGATGCGATTACGCAGAACATTCAGGACCCCAGAATTAGAGCAGCAATTCTGAAACAGTCTGACCCCTCATTAGACAGTGTACTGCAGCTTATAGAAGCGCATGATACTTTTGACTTAGCTGATGTAGAAATGCAAAGCCATAGTGTAAATTCAGTGCGCCGCAACGGACGCTTTCCTAGCCGTAGTTCTCAGTATAGCACTTGTGATTCTTTAAATTCTACCTGCCGTGCTGAACGGACAGTGAACAGTAGCCAGAGTAAAAGTGCGACGCAAAGGTCGCCCCGTAGTGTTAGACACAGTAATTTGAATAACGGGCGCCAACGCTCATTTCAGAAAAATGTACGTAAATCTTGCCCCCAGTGTGTGTCTCGCCACAAGCGTGCTCATTGCCCTAGTCGCAACGCAACCTGTTATCAATGTGGCAAATCGGGACATGTGCAGTCTGTGTGTATGCAAATTAAAAACTCAAAGAACAGTAACGTTAGAAACAGTGCTTCGCAGAGTGCGAGAACAGTTCATTCTGTAAATGTTATACGGGCTGTGGAATTGAACACTGCTTTCCTTGGATCTCAATTGCAAGAAAGTAGTTCTGCGCCTATGGCAAATCTATATAGTGCACCACGTAGCAAGCGCCGACGAGCGCGTAAAACAGTGCAACGGAAAAGGGTTCGGGACAAGCAAAATGACTATGAACAGTGCATTCCTGTAGTGAAAATAGTGCCTTCTGCAACTTCTAATTGTAATAGTGCCCAGTACTGTGTAGCTAGTGACAGTAGAATTGGTGTAGCTACTCAAAGTAATTTTAGTGCAGTAGCCTCGCATTGCGCGGACGCCGATCCGGCGGTAGTGTCATCTAGTGACAGTGTGGTTAATCCGCTGTGTGCCGAGTATGCGCCGCTTCCTACCGCACGCAACCCGCGCAAGCGCAGAAAACAATATGTATTAGACGTTGCCCACATTCGCGCACCGGTCGTGCGCCAGAAGCACAAGCTGTTTGTTACTCTCTCTATAGAAAATAAGACTGTGCAATTTCAGCTTGATACTGGTTCCGCTGTTACATTAATAAATAAAGACACATATGAACTTCTGGGTTCGCCAAAATTGTCGCCGTCACAGCAAGTGTTAACAGCTTATACAGGTCAAAATATTCCCGTGTTAGGAACATGTAGCCTGCCTGCCTCTTTCCAAGGTGTAACAAAAACGGTTGCTTTTGTTGTTCTTCAGGCCAAATCGACACAGAACATTTTTGGACTAGATGCTTTTGACTTGTTTGGTTTATCAATTCAAAGAGATGTGCTTCAAATTTCGTCAATAGTGCCTCAGGATAAAATCAATGCATTGTGTGACAAATACAGTGACTTGTTTTCGCCGGAACTAGGTTGTGCAAAAGACTTCGGGGCACATGTGACTTTAAAAGAATCTGCAGTTCCAAAATTTCGTAAAGCTAGACCAGTGCCTATCGCCTTGCGTGATACAGTTGCCGAAGAACTTAAACGTTGGCAAGATAGTGGGGTGATTTCTCCTGTTTCTGCGAGTCAGTGGGCCTCGCCTATAGTAATTATACCCAAGCCGTCAGGAAAACTTCGTCTCTGTGCGGACTTCAAATCAACAGTGAACAGTCAAACAATTGTAGACACTTACCCTCTGCCCAGACCTGAGGAACTGATGGACAAATTAGGACAGTCTCGCTTCTTTTCCAAGATTGATTTAGCAGAGGCATACTTACAAATTCCACTTGATGACGAGTCAAAAAAATTTTTCGTCATTAATACTCACATGGGCCTTTTTCAATTTCAACGCCTACCCTTTGGCAGTTCTTCCGCCCCCGCTATTTTTCAGCGTTTTTTGGAACAGCTGACAGTTTCTGTACCGTGTTGTTCGAACTATTTAGATGATATTGTGGTATCCGGACGTACAGTTGAAGAACACTTAGCAAACCTGGAGTGCCTTTTCAAAGTTTTGTCTGCAGCAGGTCTACGTTGCAATAAAGCAAAGTGTTCGTTTTTTCAAACTGAAATAGAGTACCTAGGCCATGTGATTAATGCCCAAGGAATTCATCCCTTACAGTCACATCTTAGAGCAATCAAAGACTTGCCTCCTCCTAAGAATGTGCATGAATTGCAAGCAGTAATGGGAAAGCTTAACTATTATTTCAGGTTTATTCCCAATGCCTCTCAGATTGCAGCTCCACTGCATCACTTACGTAGGAAGAATGTTCCTTTTGTATGGTCTAACGATTGTCAGGTTGCCTTTGACAAACTAAAGTCTGCACTACTCAGTGATGCATGTTTGATTCCCTTTGACCCACAGAAGCCTGTAGTGTTAGCAGTTGACGCCTCGTCGTACGGTCTGGGTGTTGTTCTGTCGCATCGTATTGGATGTCACGATCGTCCTATTGCCTTTGCATCCAAGCTACTGACGCCGACGCAACAGAATTACAGTCAGATAGAAAAGGAGGCCTTAGCAATCATTTACGGCGTCACAAAGTTTCATCATTATCTCTATGGCAGAAAATTCTATTGACAGACCACAAGCCTCTCACGTCGTTGTTCTCACCCACGAAGCCAATTCCGCCACGAACGGCACAAAAGCTTCAGAGATGGTCCTTGATATTGTCTAATTATCAGTATGAGATTTTGTACCGACCTACCACTAAACACGCCAACGCGGACACACTTTCCCGACTTCCGGTGGGCCAGGATGTGTCATTTGATTCTTCAGAAATGGCATGTTGTCAGATAGACTCCAGAGATGCTTCCGCTGTCGCAGATTTCCCTTTGAACTCTCGTCGGGTTGCACAGGAAACAGCTGCGGATGCAGACCTAAGTGTGGTAGCACGTTTTGTTCGCTCAGGGTGGCCTGCCAGAGCCAAAGACATTGATCGGCCTCTGGTTCGACGTTATTTTGCACAACGTCATGCATTATCTTTAAGTCAGGGTGTACTGTTGTTGCATACCGACAACGACCAAGCAAGAGTGATTGTTCCTCGTTCCCTGCAACGAGAAGTGTTACGCCTCCTGCATCAAGGACATTGGGGTATTGTTAGGACAAAGCAACTGGCCAGACGTCATTGTACCTGGGTTGGTATGGACGCTCAGATAGAGAACATGACGTCACAGTGTACTGTTTGTGCGGAGCATCAGGCGGCTCCTCCGCAACGTTTTTCAGACTGGCCACGCCCCAAGGGACCATGGCAACGTTTACACATTGACTTTGCCGGACCTTTCTGGAATAAGCGCTGGTTAATTGTTGTAGACGCTTTCAGCAAGTTTCCTTTTGTGATTGCCATGAACTCAACGACGGCGTCTAGTACAATCAGTGCCTTAACATCTGTGTTTTGCATCGAAGGTTTGCCTGAAACTATCGTCAGTGACAATGGACCTCAGTTTGTTAGTGCGGAATTTCAAGAGTTTTGTCGTGTGAATGGCATTCAGCATATCACCACCGCACCTTTTCACCCTCAGTCCAATGGTGAAGCAGAACGTTTCGTTCGAACATTCAAGTCTCACATGGAGAAGATGAAAGGTCAGCACTCCAGGCAGCAAGCTCTTCCAATTTTCCTGTCTACGTATCGGTGCATGCCACGTGACGGCCCGTCTCCTGCCGAGCTGCTACACGGCCGCCGTCACCGCACTCTCCTTCACCTGCTGCAGCCTCCCACGCACCGAGTCGGTTCGTATGGCGCTACGCGTTTTCAGGTTTCTACGCCGGTGCTGTACAGAGTGTTTGCTGGAAACCAGAAGACATGGTTGCCGGGCACCATTCAACGCGTGCTTGGGCGCAATATGTATGTTGTACGTTCTTCCACAGGGTCGGAGCTGCGGCGCCACGCAAACCAATTACGCCTGCACAGACCGCGCGATCCTGTCTCCGGTTTCTTGATTCCAGACCCAGTTCACCGCCAGGGAGCACAACCACATCGTTCGTCCCCGGACTACGAGATCGTACCCATGGAGGTGGACGCACCTCCGACGCAGTCGCCGCCGCCGCTGTCGCCGCCGCAGATGACAGCGTCACCGAGAGGGACTCCGGGACCGTGCGGGCCCCCCCAGCTTGGGCCACGCACCTCAGAAGAAGATGACCTGCTCCCTCTGGGCGGGGGCGGGCGCCCTTCCCCAGGTTTCGGCGGGTTCCCTGGAGGATCGCAAGGCGGATGCCGGGGCGCGGACGGCGTCTCGATCCCGGCCTCAGCTACGACGCCCGTCCCACCAGTAACGCCCCCGCTCAGGCCCTCCTCCCAGTGCCGTCGCCGTGGCCCTCAGCCCTACGCCACGACGGCGCGGCGGTTTGGGGGGGAGGGGTGTGGTGTCGCACAAGTACAAAGTGCGCGCCACCTACTTTCGCCGCGCGCCGCCATGCACGCACGGCGCGGCGATCTCACGACGACAGCCACGAGCGCCCTCTGCTGGAACGCCGCTCGTGGCCACCACTGAAGAACACCGGGCACTTCGGACTGAGATAGCAACGAGTTAGGACCTTCGTAATCAGATAGGCACGAGTGAAGACTTTGCTATTGTACAGGCACTAGGCAGGCCTCTAATAACTATGTATCAACATTCTGCAGTACTATGTAAAAGTTAAGTATTGTTTCATTCTGTGCAATATATATCTTTCTAATTTACTCGAGTGTTTATAGTTTCTGGCTGCTCCCCTCCGTACCTGCACCAGCGTGTCGGTCTCGTTCCACTCGGCCACCGACACCTACGACGAGGCTGGGACACGAAAGCGGCGACGAAGTTGGGACAAAAAACTATGCATTTCATCCAGCTCATACGGGAACAACAGGTGCTACCACAGATCTTATGGTGAGCTTTGATGTAAAATCTCTGTTTACCAATATGCCTGTATCAGAAACCATCAACATCCTACAGGACCAAATACCGCCGGACACCTGCGACCTGGTACAATTGTGCTTGTCTTCAACATATTTCAGTTAGCAGGGAAAATTTTATGAACAAACAGACGGAGTGGCAGTAGCAGGTGACAAACTTATGGGAGCCTTTGAATAAACAGCACTAAACACTGCACCGCTACACCCACGCTGTTGGCTGAGGTATGTGGATGACACGTTTGTTATATGGCCACATGGAGAAGCAGAACTACACAGATTCCACCAGCACCTCAAAAGCTTGCACAAGAACATACATTTTACAGTGGAGATGGAAACTAACGGATGTATTCTTTTTCTGTATGTTGAAGTGTACAAAATATCTAACGGTACACTAGAACACAGAGTCTACAGGAAACCGATGTACACCAACAGGTACCTGCACGCAGATTCTCATTTTCCTTCAACACAGAAGAACGCTGCATTACATATGCTGAAAACACGAGCTATATCTCCATCTACATGGGAACTCTGCAAATCACATTTAAGTGCCTGGCAGAGGGTTCATTGAACCACCATTATACTATTTTTATCTCCCATTCCATTCTCGAATAGTGCACGGGATGAAAGAACACCTGAATTTCTCCATTCGAACTCTGATTTCTAGTATTTTATTCTGATTATCATTTCTACCTATGTAACTGGGAGTCAACAACATATTTTCGCATTCGGAGGAGAATGTTGGTGATTGGAGTTTCATAAGTAGCCCACGCCGCAGCGATAAGCGCCATTGTTGTAATGATTCCCATCCCAGATCCTGTATCATTTCCATAACACTGTCTCCCCTGTATCATGACAATACGAAACAAGCTGCCCTTCTTTGGACTCTCGATGTCCGCTGTCAAACCCACCTGATAAGGATCCCACACTGGGCAGCAATACTCCAAAAAAGGATGGACAAGCGTAGTATATGCAGTTTCTTTAGTAGTTCTGTTGCATCTTTTAAGGGTTCTGCCAATAGAATGCAGTCTCTGGTTCGCCTTTCACACGACATTATCTACGTGTTCTTTCCAATTTAAGTTTGAAGTAATAGTAATTCCTAGGTATTTAGTGGAGTTTACGGCCTTCACATTCGATTGATTTATCTTGTAAACAAAGTTTAACAGATTTCTTTTCGTACTCATGTGGACTACTTCACACTTCTCATTATTTAGAGTCAATTGTCAATTTTTACACCATAGTGATATCTTATTCAGATCGTTCTGCAGTTGGTTTTGATCTTCAGATGATTTTACTACATGGTAAATGACGGTGTCATTTACAAACAACCTAAGAGAGCTACTTAGATTTTCCCCTAAATCGTTAATGTGAATAAGGAACAGCAGAGGACCAATAACACTACCCTGTGGAACACCTGATATCACCTCTGTTTTAGTCGATGACTTACCATCTATTACTATGAACTGTGTCCTCTCTGAGAGGAAATCCCCTATGCAGTCACAAATTTGGTGCAATATACCATAACCGCGCAATTTGATTAAAACCCGTTTGTGAGGTATGGTGTCAAAAGCCTTCTGGAAATCAAGAAATACAGAATCAATTTGCGAACCCTTGTCGATAGCACCCATCACTTCGTGTGAGTAAAGAGCTAGTTGTGTTTTATATGAACGATATTTTCTAAATCCGTGTTGACCTTGGGCCAATAGATTATTCTGTTCGAGATAATTCATAATATTTGAATACAGGATATGTTCCAAAACCCTGCTGCAAATTGACGTCAATTAAATAGGCCTGTAGTTTAATGGGTTACTCCTACTGTCTTTGAATATAGGTATGATATGTGCAACTTTCCAATCTTTTGGTACAGATCCTTGTTTGAGAGAGCAGTTGTATATGGCTGTTAAGTAAGGAGCTATCACTTCAGCATAATCAGATAGAAATCTAATGGGTATACAGTCCGTACCAGAAGACTTGTTCTTGTTAAGTGATTTTAGTTGTTTCACTACTCCGATTATATCTACTTCTACATTACTCATTATGGCCTCTGTTCATAATTTGAACTGGATTAGTGATACTGACAAGTTAAAAAAAAGAACTGAGTCACCTGAAGACAACATTCCACGCAAATGGCTAGAGCAACAGGGCAATACAACAAGCTATGAGGTACAAGGAAGACAAGATATGCAATGATGCAGAAGAAACTCTCCCTACAGCTCATCTACCTTATGTGAGAGGCATCAGCGAATGTATAGGCAAGGTCCTTATCCGAGGATTAATCAAACCGATTTTCGAGAGTGGCCGCAAGATCTGTGACCTGTTGAGGCTCACAAAGGAGCCCATAAATTCCCTCGACACTGCAGGTGTGTTTGAACTCCAATGAGAGTGTGGCGAAGTTTATGTTGGTGAAACCGAGAGACCCATCAGCACTCGCATTTCGGAACATGAATGTTGCATATGATTGGGACAAGTCAACAAGTCAGCTGTGGCAGAACACCAGAAGGAATGCGGCGGTACTATTAACTCCCGAGAACCACGCGTGCTTGCCCGGGAACCGTGGATGCAACAATGCAAAATAAGAGAAGCCATTGAAATAATTAAACGACCTGTGGTGTACGGGATACGGTATGATAAATAAATAACCGGTACACGCCACATTAACTGAATAACACACACTTATTACAGATCGCGTGATACATTCGAGTACACAATAGTTGAGTCCAAACAATACTCAAAGGCCCGTGTGAGCTCTCTCTATATCAGCTCAAAGATATTCCACTCCAGGTGGAGTCGATCTCGACGTCGCTACAGTGAAATAATTAAACGACCTAACAACATGAATAGGAAGGATGGTTACAAGTTACCTTCAACGTGGCTACCGGCTATCCCTGCCCAGCATGTGTGTGTCAGCCAGCAGCTCCATTTGACCTGGGTGCTGCAGTATAAAAAGTGGCCACAGTAGAACTGACGTGCGGCCTGAACGTTTGCAGCAGGAAATACCATCCCCTGGATGCTAGTTGCTGACTGGCTGTTGCCTTCCAATCAGAAGTAAGATTTTGCCTACCAGTCACTTACAGGGTAGAAAATTTAACAGCCTGCTGATATGCTACTACCAGCCAGTCACCATCTTAGATGTATGACGTCAGTATTAAATTACCGAAAAATTGCTAGTATATAAGGGTGTACATTCAGCAGCATTTAACAGTTAACCGCCCTGTAGAGGACCACTGCACAGTGGTCGAAACATCAGAAATTCATTTGCTAAGTGTTTAAATATGACACGACCTCTTACCCAGAATTGTTTTATTCAGTCTTCAATGTGTTAATATTCTGAAAAAAAGTCATTTTAAATTAATAATTGGAAATACAATAAGAAATAACAATGATAATGATTATGGAGTCAAGCATTCATATAGATGATTGTACCTTTTCTCATTCATGTTATGAGTGCATACTTTTTTTTTAGTAATAAAAAACATTCCTTTTCAAATAGATATCATACTTATTCCCTACTGTTCCTCTATACTGTACACCATGGGGTAATTGTTGCAGATTGGATGCTGGGAAAAGACTGCTAGAGAGATACTACTAATAATGAGTCTGCTATGTGCCACTAATTATTGCTGCTGTAAAGATATTCCACATCATCAGTTTATCATTTAGTCTCTAACATATTGATTACACTGTATACAGCCATAGGGGTACAGCACAGTGTGTGTGTGTGTGGGGGGGTGGGGGGGTTATATGTTCTTTCAGACATTCACTCAGTTGAATAATGTTTATTCAGACACATGTATTGATCCATTAAAAGAGGTCTTACAGAAAAAAAGTGATAAAGTAGAAGTAAACCTTTTAAAATTTTCAGAACAGATACATTAACTGCTTTATCAGAATGGTAGCAAAATTCCCAATCATTGATGACATTCAGATACTAAGATGATTTTGCAATCACACAAAATGAAACATTTGTCAGCTCAAAATAGTTCCAATCGTAGTTCTATGAATAACATATTAACACTTGCAAATTTACATGTAGAATTGAACCACATTCACTGTTTAGTTACAATTCTGTAATGAATTCAGACAAAGTTGAAGTTCTTAAATTAGCTCTAATTAGCCCTTGTCAAAGTTAAAGTTCCAACATTGTGCCCATTTCCCACGCAGATTCTAACACTGACACAAACAAAACACTTCAGTTAACCATGCAGGTCTCCCTTCTTCCAAGACAAGGTATAAAGTGTTCTTATACTCCCAAGGAGCTCTCCACAGGATCATCCAAGTATTCTACTTTACCACAGCAGTTTTCTGCTCATTGACAGATCGCCGTCCCTTCCAAAAGTATCAGAGATCTTAACATAAAAGATTTCTTTTAACTTCACTTTGACCACTTCTGCACTACCTTAATATTTTGACAATAATTAATAGGAAAGTTATAACATTAAGTCACCTCAGAACTGTTCACCAGCAGTACAAATAATATGAAATAAATAAACAAGCCAACCTTCATGAGCATAACTGCTCATACTACACAATATTTATGTTAAGTTACTGGCTAAATAGACAAATTTCAAGAAAATAGTTACATGAGTTGCTGAAGTCTCTGGGAGAGCCAACCAAAACAAAACTATTTCACCTTGTGTGTAAGATGTATGAGACAGGGTAAATACACTCAGGCTTTAAGAAAAATGGAATAATCCCCATTCCAAAGACAGCAGGTGCAGAAAGTTGTGAAAATTACAGAACAATCAGTTTAATAAGTCATTGTTGCAAAATTTTAACACAAGTTATTTAGAGAAGAATGGAAAAGCTGGTAGAAGTTGTCCTTGGAAAAGATCAGTTTGGATTCAGAAGAAATGTAGTAACACAGGAGGCAATACTCACTTTACGTCTTATCTTAGAAGGTAGATTAAGGAAAGGCAAACCTACATTACTAGCTTTTTTAGACTTGTAAAAAGCTTTATAATATTGATTGGAATACATTCTTTTAAATTCTTAAGTTAGCAGGGGTAAAATATAGGGAATGGAAGGTTATTTACAGCTTGTACAAAAACAAGACAGCACTTATTGGTGTTGAAGGACATGAAAGGGAAGAATTGGTTGGGAATCAAGTAAGACAGGGTTGTAATCTTTCTCCAGTGTTATTCAATATGTACATTGAGCATGCTGTGAAGGAAAGCAAGGAGAAATTTGGAGAAGTACAGGGCAAAGAATGAAAAACATTGTGTTTTGTCAATAGCATTGTAATTCTGTCAGAGAGAGAGAGAGCAAAGTAACTGGAAGAGCAATTGAACAGAATGGAGAGTGTGTTGAAAGAGACGATAATATGAACTTTAACAAGAGCAAAACAAGGGTAGTGAAATGCAATCTAAGAAAATCAGGCAATACTGAAGGAATTATATTAGGTAACAAAACAATAAAGGTGGTAGATGAGTTTTGTTACTTGGGCAGTAAAATAACATGATGGTTACAGTACAGAAGATATAAATTGCAGAATGGCAATGGGAAGAAAAGCATTTTTGAAAAAGAGAAACTTGTTAACATCAAATATTGTCACGTTGCAATGGAAGTAGGCTTGACTTCGAAGGCAACTAAACACAGCACTTATACTCAAAGCACGTTTATTACGAACTCAACATACACGCAGCACTGGCTGCCTCTCAGGCAGAGTGCTCTGCTATTTATACACAGACAGAATTTACCAGAAATTAGAAGAACAGTTAACATAAGAAACAAGTAGAATTTACAAGTGAACATAAGAAAGATGTAAAAGCTTCTGGAATTGTAAATTACAAAGAAATAAATTTTTGCCGGTGGGCGGGATTGAACTGGCGACCTTCTGCTCCGCAGTCCGTGACGCTATCCCCTGCGCCATGCCAGCAGTTGGCGTTCGTCCTCTCTCGCGGCATTGCTCCCTCTCCTGGAGAAACAGCGACCCGCTGCTATGATCCCTGTGGAGCCAGCTGCAATGTCCTGGATCTTGACCGTGTCATGGGTCCTCTGTATGACAGTTCAAGAGAATCCTTCCCTTCTCCGGGATTATCGACGACAGACGTTCCTGTCGTGGCTTCATCAGGAACATTACTGTCCTTAAAGTCCTTGAACAAGAAGCCATTGTCGTCTACCTGCTCTTCAGGATCGTAGTAAGGCTTCATGCGCAGGATGTGAACAATGTCTCTTCATTTTTGACGTTTCGACGATGGCTCATAATCCTCAACTTCGTATGTGATGTCTGACAGGTGGCGTATGACACGATACGGACCAAAGTATAGCTTCAATAACTTTTTTGACAGTCCAACCTTCTGTACAGGGGTAAAAATCCATACCAGATCTCCTGGGCTGTACAAAACAGGTCGGTGCTTGTCGTTATACCGCTGACGGTCCTTCTTCTGGGCGTCCAGTGTCCATATGTGAGCCAGCTGTCTTGCTTCTTCGACCCTGGTGATGAGCTGTTTAACATAGTCATCTTGAGTGTCGTCCGGTTGGAACGGGAACAGTGTATCCATTGTCGTCTCAGCTTCACGACCATGGAGCAGGAAAAACGGAGTGAAGCCTGTGGTGTCTTGTCTTGCGGTATTGTAAGCAAATGTCACGACTGGCAAAATTGTATCTCAATCCTTCTGCTCAACATCGACGTACATCGACAGCATGTCGGCTAATGTTTTGTTAAAACGTTCCGTAAGACCATTTGTCTGAGGATGGTATGCAGTTGTCATTCTGTGGACAATGTTGCATCGTGACATTACCTCTGATACTAGTTTTGACTGGAATACTTTTCCACGATCAGATATCATGACACGTGGTGCTCCAAGCTTCAAAATAATGTCTTCTACAAGGAATTTTGTGATCTCTGGAGCTTCTGCAGTCAGCACAGGTTTGGTGACAGCGTAGCGTGTGAGGTAGTCAGTGCAGACTATTATCCAACGGTTACCGGTTGTCGACTTCGGGAACCTCCCTAAAAGATTGATCCCAACTCGGTGGAATGGAGCTGCTGCCGGCGGAATCGGTACAAGATGTCGTGGAGGTAATTGCGGCACATGCTTCCGTCGCTGGCACTCTTTACAGTGACTCACATAGTGCTTGACAGATCGGTAGAGACCTTTCCAGTAATACCTGCGTCTGATTCTGTCTAGGGTCTTCACGAATCCCAGATGACCGGATATTGGAGCATCATGGAAATATTTAAGAATAGCTGGCTGGAGATGAGCTGGAACAACAAGTAGCCATTTGGGGCCCAGTGGATCGTAGTTGCTCTTGTACAATGTTCCGTTTATAAGTTGGAACTCTCCATTGATTGGTTCTCCTTTCTCCAAGGCCTCTATCATTTTTAATAGTGTTGGATCTTCCCTCCGTTCAGCTGTAACATCATCTAATTCAGTTAGAGCTGAAATTTCATTAATGCTGTTGTGTTCCACTAATGGATTCCTCGAAAGGCAGTCGGCCTCCTTGTGTTTGTGCCCGTTCTTGAATACCACTGTGACATCGTACTCTTGGAGTCTTAGTGCCCATCTTGCTAGTCGACCTGATGGATCCTTCAAGCTAGTCCGCCAACACAAAGAATGGTGGTCTGTCACGACGGTGAATGGTTTGCCGAATAAATACGGCCGAAACTTGTTGATAGCCCAAATAACCGCGAGACATTCTTTTTCAGTTGTAGAGTAGTTTATCTCGGACTTTGAGAGTACTCTTGACGCATAGGCAATCACTTTTTCGGCACCTTCCTGAACTTGTACAAGCACTGCACCAATCCCATAGCCACTGGCGTCTGTGTGAAGTTCTGTTTCTGCATTCTCGTCGTACAAGGCTAACACTGGTGCGGAAGTTAGAGCCTCCTTAAGTGCTCGGAAATCTCTTTCTTTTGTGTCATCCCAGTAAAATTTGGCGTCTCCCTGCAGAAGTTCTTGTAATGGACGTGCCTTGTTACAAAATCCTTTTATGAAACGTCGGTAGTATGAGCACAGCCCGAGAAAACTTCTCACATCACGAATGTGCTGAGGAGTTGGAAATTCTGTGACTGCCCTTACTTTATCTGGATCAGGACGGACACCATCTCCGTTGACTAGGTGCCCCAGGATTTTTATCTCTTTGGCGACGAAGAGGCACTTCTTTGGATTGAGGCGGAGACCTGCAGCCTGAACACACTTCAACACAGTTGACAGGCGACTCAGATGTTCTTCAAATGTTTTCGAGAAAACGACAATGTCATCTAAATAGCAGAGACACGTCGTCCACTTAAGGTGTCGAAGCAAGTTGTCCATCATGCGTTCGAATGTGGCTGGAGCATTACATAATCCAAATGGCATTACTTTAAATTCATAGAGACCGTCAGGTGTAATAAAAGCCGTCTTCTCCCTGTCAGCTTCGTCAGCCTCGATTTGCCAGTAACCTGTCTGCATGTCCATAGTTGAGAAGTATGTAGTTCCTTTCAAGCAGTCCAAGGTGTCATCAATACGCGGCAATGGGTAGACATCTTTCTTTGTGATACTGTTCAGCCGCCGATAGTCGACACAGAATCGCCACGTGCCATCCTTCTTCTTTACGAGGACCACCGGAGACGACCAAGGACTCTCCGAAGGTTGAATAATATCATCTCGCAACATCTTCTCCATTTCCTCCCGAATTATCCGTCTTTCAGCTGGCGACACTCTATACGAACGCTGGCTAATTGGCGGATGGTCCCCAGTATTGATACGGTGCTTTATCGTGGGCCGTTTCATCTGACTTTTCCCCTGCTGAGGTGTGAATGCACCTGAAAACTGGCGTAGTGTACCTAACACCCGCTGGCATTGTTCCTTGGTCAGTCCAGGCCCTATTGGCAGTTCCACGTTTGTTTCCTCCAGCGTGTTGTCTGTACTAATAGCAGGGCATGGGTCTTCATTGATGACGTTGAGCTCACCGTCCTGGATTGGTTCAGCTGTCCCGATACACATTCCCTTGGGAATAAGTTGTGACTGCTCGTGACAATTTGTGATCCAAATCTCTCCTTGACCACCGGTAATGCTTATGATAGCCGCTGGAATGTAAATTTCTTTTGTGAGCCTGATAAGCTTTTTACTATCAACAAGAACTTCACAGTTTAACCAGTCATCTGTGTTTGTGACTGCAACTCTTCTCATTGTCAACGGTGGTATCGTCGCATTGTCAATGATGAATAACCTCCCAGAAAATTCTTCAATTTGCAGCTCAGATCTTCCACAGTCAATGATAGCTTGGGATGCCTGAAGGAAGTCCCATCCAAGGATGACAGTGTGACTACATTCTGTTAACATGACAAATTCAAACGGCTGCATCCTGTTGTTGATGGTTATTCTTGCGACACAAGTTCCTGCTGGATGGACGTACTTTCCATTCGCGACCTTCAGCACAGTTGCTCCCATATCACAGAACGTTGTCTTCTTTAGTGTGCAGCGGTAATTATCCGATAATACAGAAAAAGAGGCTCCTGAATCAACAAGTGCCCAGACAGGTTGGCCGTCGATTATGATGTCGATGAGATTTCCCGACATCTTGGGGACTGTCGTCCATGGAGGATTTTCATCTGCGGCGGCCTCACCTCCGTAGATAGTCGCCTCGCTTAGTTTTCCAGGGCACGGCGGCTAGGGGAGCGACTGGTACCTCTGTATGGCGACGGTGAACGGCTGCGGCGTGTCAGGGAGCGACCTCGTGTAGGGTACGGCGATGGGCTTCTTCCCATAGGTCAACTGAACTCATCAGCTGGTGACTGCCTGGGATAGAACTGCTCCGACGGTTGACGTCTTGCGGCAAAATAATCATCGAATACTCTCCTCCTCTCTCTGCAGTAGCGTACGACATGTCCAGGGCGTCCACAGTGGAAACACAGTGGTGTGTTGTCTTCTGTCCTCCAGACATCTGTTCTTCTTCGGGGCGTCATAGTTATCGGGGGAGTTGGCTGTCGTCGCGTCGGTCGGTTCATGGGCTGCCGTTTGGCGGCTGCAGCGTAAGTCATAGCAGGGCGACGCCATTCTTCATGTCGGGTGCGATTGACGGGGCAGACAGGAGCTAATGTTTGAAATACCTCGTCCTCAGCGGCGTCGGCTACTTCGTGACTTACAGGGCTCACATCCATGGCCATAATCTGATGCTCACTCTGTCTAATAGTCCCGGCTGCCATGCACTGTTGTAATTCTTCTCTCACGATTTGTCGTATGAGAGAAGCCAAGTCCTGCTGGTCTTCCACAACGGCCATAGGGACTACATTTGGGAGTCTGTCATTCTTCTTGCATCCAACCCTCCTTTGTTGCATCTCTTCAATACGCTGGCACCACTTGATGAACTCTTCTGTCGTAGCGACGTCTTTTATCAGAAGAGCTTGGTACATATCTTCTGCAATTCCCATCATCAGGTGCGTGATTTTGTGCGCTTCAGTCATGCTCGGATTGACTATGTTACACAGAGCCAAACCACTCTGTATGTACGATTGTGTCGGCTCACCATGTCGTTGGGCCCGGTTCTTTAGTTGTTCTTCTGCCGAGCGGATTTGTCGCTGGCAGTCTCCAAACGTCTTCTTAAGTTCCTCCTGGAACGTCTCCCAGTCATTCAAGTTGTCTTCGTTGTTTTCGAACCATTGCTGGGCTGTTCCATCCAGGTAGAAATAAACGTTGGCCAAGCACATTGTATGATTCCACCTGTTGTACTCGGCGACTCGGTCGAACCCATTTAGTCATTTGTTGGGGTCCTGTCCAGCATCTCCAGAGAACACCGAAGGGTGTCTGATGTGCAGCTGGCTCATTGCTGGTTTCGTCTCCATCGTTCTTCTGATGATATGGACTTTTGGAAGGATGTACTCGGTGTATCCCTTGTATTCCGGTTCCAGTCCATGTAAGCGACGGCTTTTACGTTGCCTAATCGGAGCCACGGTGATGCAGCTGTTGCACAGTGTACCCGGCGCCTCCACCAAACAATGTCACGTTGCAATGGAAGTAGGCTTGACTTCGAAGGCAACTAAACACAGCACTTATACTCAAAGCACGTTTATTACGAACTCAACATACACGCAGCACTGGCTGCCTCTCAGGCAAAGTGCTCTGCTATTTATACACAGACAGAATTTACCAGAAATTAGAAGAACAGTTAACATAAGAAACAAGTAGAATTTACAAGTGAACATAGGAAAGATGTAGAAGCTTCTGGAATTGTAAATTACAAAGAAATAAATTTTTGCCGGTGGGCGGGATTGAACCGGCGACCTTCTGCTCCGCAGTCCGTGACGCTATCCCCTGCGCCACGCCAGCAGTTGGCGTTCGTGCTCTCTCGCGGCAATATTAATTGAAGCATAAGGAAGACTTTCCTAAAGGCATTTGTGTGCAGTGTTGCCTTGTATGGGAATGAATCATGGACATTGAATAGTTGAGGCAGGAAGAGGATAGAAGCTTTTAAAATGTGTTGCTACTGACGAATGCTAAAGATTAGGTGGGTAAATAACATAACTAATAATGAGTTACTGAACAGAATTGCAGAGAAAATTATTTTTTGGCATTTCTTGACTAAAAGAAGGGATTGATTGGTAGGACATATTCTTTAGCATAGGAAGGAAGTGTGTTGGGTAAACATTGCAGAGGGAGACTAAGAAAAGAATACAGGAAACAGATTCAAATGAATTTGCGTTGCCATTCTTATGAGGTGATGAAGAGGCTTCCTAGGGTGGGGAGCTGCATCAAATCAGTCTCCGAACTGAGGACCACAGCATCACAATTACACAAGCATTAGGACAAGAGGTGCAAATCATGCTGTTTTCAATTGTTGGGCTAGTGTGGAGGTTATAATGCTCTGACATTTCCATAAAAAATTTATATAACAATTATAATAAATCCTTATGAGTGTGTTACTTTCAAGATGATAGCTTGAGGTAATAAGCTTCATCTAAGCCAAAGTTTGATGAAATAGCATAACACATTCAAAAGTTGATAATTTTAAGTTTAATGTTTCTTTTTTCAGATACTGTGAACATAAAATTTTGTAGGTTTCGAGCTATTAAAAATATTGTTGGTTCAAGAGATGTGCCTAACTTTTCTGATATTATAGATGCCTTCTGAATTGAGGGAAACAAAACACTGAAATTTATTATTTATTTCTAAGTTAAGGGAGTGTCCATCTTTTTAAGTATCTGCCAGAGCATACATTAAGAGATTTCCCTGTTGCCTCAGCTGCCCATTTGAAGCATGGGATTACTCATTTCCAGTGGTTCACCACTGTCCAGTAGAGTCTTAAGCAGATTCTGGGCAAACCTAGGTACATGATTGCTCACCTTCCTCTCCTAAACAGAAGCAACATGCTTTGCCCGCTTGCACAAGTGTCATCTTGCCTTCCATATATTTCCAGAATTAGAATAATTATTTGATGTAAGGACTATGCATTCACAATTTCACAGCCTGAATGTCCTATAACTATATCTGTTAGACAAAAAAAGAAAAAAATATATATATAGTCTACTCAAGCACAGTTGCTTTTACAGGTTTCTAATCCCTTTCTTCTAATATTTAGATATTATGGTTAAGATTTTCTACTTGATGGCACATAAACAGGCTTCACTCCACTTTGCTTATTTAGCCTACATGTCACTTTTAATTCACACCATACGAGACAAATGATTGATTCAGTGAAATACATTAAAACTCCTTTATTTATCCTTACAGGAAGTACATGATCCACACTGTTGTTCCGTCATGTATGCAGTATAGTGTGGTTCAGAAATGAACCCATAACCTAGCCAATTTAACTCAGTCCAGTAACTTTCAAAGAAGAATTCTACTGGCAAATCTACTCACTGATCAGGCTGCAGTTTAATGCAGTACTTACATCATATGTGGAGTGAAATATATTCAGTTTTCCTGAAGAAGAATGGAACAGTTCATATAATCATAAAACAGATGACGAAGCATGGTTTTTCACAATACGTCTATTTGGAATTCTTTCAATTTCAAGCTCACTAGATGGTGCTTAAATTATATATGTGTTTTATTTACTTACTAGGCCATTCCTCAAATCACATTATTTACACATCAAGTCTGTTCTTGACTTCTGCCGGCCGTAGTGGCTGAGGAGACTGAGGCGCTCCAGTCACGGTCTGCACGGCCACTACAATCGGGGCTTCGAATCCCCCCTCAGGCATGGATATTTGTTCCATCCTTAGGATTAGCTAGTTCATAAGTAGTTTATAAGTTTAGGGACTGATGACCCCGTAGTTAATTCCCTAAGCTATACAAACATTTGCACATTTTTGTTCTTGACTTCATCATACTAGTTCATGCCATAGTAATTTCCAGGCATTGTGAGTATAAACTGCGATAATTTGCCACGTAACAAAGGTTACTTAAATATCATAGTTTTGAATACAGCCCAGCTGTCATTGAGTGCATTGAGTACTACTCAGGCTAAAATAGATTTTTATTCATAGTGCATCCTATGCCATAACTAATAAAATATCTGTGGTTTGATATTTTGACGATGCGGTCCAAAACCCAGAAGAGTTTTACAGTAAAACCTCGTTTTTACATTCTCGGTTTTTACGTTTTCCCGCCATTTACACCATTTTTTGTCGGTCCCATCAAATTTCCTATGTTTACAATGTTAATTCGCCCTCGTTTTTGCGTTAATATACTTACATTTTTCCCGCGTTTTACGCTTTTCGGAAGAATTTTCGTGAAGAAAAATGACGTAATGTACATAAATTGACGCTAGCATGACTTTCCCCATAAAGTATAGCGCTTAAAAATTATTCACAGTCGAGTTTATTGCCTTTCGTTGATGACTTACGACAAGCCGATTTGTGGCGATGTAGTTCCTCTTTCAACCAGCTTCTTTGCCATAGCGCTTGGCGTGAGAATAACGCTGATTTGTAGCGGTGCAGTTCCTCTTTCCGCTAGCTTCTTTGCCAAAGCGGCTGGCATCTACTCAAACAATCAGAACCAATTGCTTTGTTTGCGTGAGAATAAAGAGTTGCATTGTTTTTGTGATACATATTTCTGATTAATAAAGAACGATATCTGTCAAAGTTGGGTATCATAATACCCACAGCCTCAAAAAAGCGATAATAGTGAGAGGTGCCGATCCTATGCAAACGTCACAAAAATACTTATGCATATTTTTGTACTCGAAAACGCGAATACATTCTCTAATATCGTCGTGTGAAACATCTAAAAATACAAAAATAACTGAACTTTGAGTTTTACTACGTAAATAATTACGTAATTCCGGGAAAAGGCAGTAATTTTGGGGATGTGTTACATAGCCTGGCAGCAGCGTACAAACAATATCGAAGTGGTTCAGGTAATTTTGTAGTTTTGTTACATAGCCTAGCAGTGGCGTCCTCGATTATAATGAATGAAATTACGTCAAAAGTTTCTACTTCCCATAAAATTACCAATTCTGTTTGGCGCTTAAAATAGCGGCGTCCTCGACGATAATGAACGAAATTACGTCAAAAATTTCTACTTCCCATAAAATTACCAATTCTGTTTGGCGCGTAAAATAGCGGCGTCCTCGATTATAATGAATGAAATTATGTCAAATTTCTACGTCCCATAAAATTACCAGTTCTGCCTGGCGCTTAAAATAGCGGCGTCCTCGATTATAATGAACGAAATTACGTCAAAAATTTCTACTTCCCATAAAATTACCAATTCTGTTTGGCGCGTGAAATAGCGGTGTCCTCGATTATAATGAATGAAATTACGTCAAATTTCTACTTCTCATAAAATTACCACTTCTGCCTGGCGCTTAAAATAGCGGCGTCCTCGATTATAATGAACGAAATTACGTCAAAAATTTCTACTTCCCCCTAAAATTACCAATTCTGTTTGGCGCTTAAAATAGCGGCGTCCTCGATTATAATGAATGAAATTACGTCGAAATTTCTACTTTCCGTAAGATTACCAGTTTTGCCTGGCGCTTAAAATTGCGGCGTCCTCGATTATGATGACTGGAATTACGTCAAATTTCTACTTCCCATAAAATGACCAGTTCTGCCTGGCGCTTAAAATAGCGGCATCCTCGATTATAATGAATGAAATTACGACAAAAAATTCTACTTCCCGTAAAATTATGTTTTACCTGGCGCTTAAAATAGTAAAAATTTGGATAACCTTTATTGTATAATAAAGTTCCTGGCGAGTATTTAGATGCCTGTTATGTACATATATCACAAATAAACTACGAAAATGCAAGGCTCATGCAGTAAGCATTTTTTTACCACTTAAAACATTATTTCCTGCATTTTACATTTTCCTGCATTTTACACCATTTTACTTAAGTCCCTTGCAAAGCGTAAAAACGAGGTTCTACTGTATATACAAACATCTGTTAGTTTGCACCTCATTAGTCCCTTATTCTACGCACTTATACTATTCACCTGTGTGCAAAAACTAGAGATGACTACTACTTTTGATTAAAGTAATTACTTCATCTACATGTTACATTGAGTTTGTAAAATTCCAGCATTTTATTACCATGTGCTCCCATATTATGCCTTTATATAAAGTTCTTATTGTATTGTAGGCCGTAGTCGCATAATATTAATATGATCCATTGTACAATGTTAAGCTGAATGTAAGATTATATGACACATTAATGTTGTTGTACTGTTAGTAACTTGTGTAGGAAATATTAGTGTCCAGATCCCAACTGTAGGCAGAGGGTTCATTTGCCTAAACACTCAAATTTTTTACCAGCTGCCAAAAGCATGTGCTGTTTGTTTAGTGATCTGTAGTTCAATCTTTCAGTTATAACTTCGCAAGTCACTGAGAACACCAGGACAGTCCAATATATAATCCCCTTTTGTGTGCTACAATATAAATGATAGTGTCACCTTATTTGTTGACTTGTAGCTCATTATCTTTCTTGACTTCTCAAACATATTCATATAAACATACACATAAATCAAATCAGTGAGGTCTTATTTCAGTTCCTCTATGACTCCATTCAATAAATAATCTTTCATTCAATATTAAGACATCCACTTGCATCATTACCATCATAACTTAATAATAACTTTAGTAATCACAGCACTTGGCTTTAAATTCAGTAATCACAGCACTTGGCTCCCTAAGTTTCAGCCAGCACTACATTTATCCATTATTCTTCTTCCCACAGAGTAACATCAATATATACAATTTTTCAACTCATACTGGAAGTTGCCCTTATAGTTTACACCGTATGTGTTAATTCAGATTATCATATTCTAAAGCAGTAGTTCCCAACCTGTAGTCTGCACACAAATGGTTTGTGAGAGCTAAAATAGGCTTTCTGAAATACACAAAATTTCAAACTATTTCTCATTTTAACTATTCATACCTTCTAACATGGTCATTCGATCATTTGATTTTCTTCTATAAGTTTCTAATAAAATAGAACTGTCAATACATATTATTTTTAAGTTTAACTAGTTTTGATTAAAGTTTATTTTTACATTGACACAGTTGTTCTAGAACCTTGTGGTCTCTGCTTACAACAAGGAATTAAGTGGTCCATGGTCTAAAAAAGAATGGGTACCACTGTTCTAAGGTAAACTTACTTCCCTAAGTTGATGGGTTGATTTTTATATTTCTTAAAGAGAGAGAGCGAGAGAGAAAGTGGATGGCCAGTATATACCTCAGTTCAGTACTGCTAATAGTAACATGAAAAATCTAAGAAAATTAATGAGAAGTCAAACATTTAGAAGAATTTTTGCCACCAGGAAGGAGAGAGGTGGGAGGGAAACAGAGATAGAAGGGTGTTCACACTTCACGTAATCTTTACCTCATTGTCTCAGTTGTGATTGATGTAAAGATCTCTCACACACACATTTCCATGCAATGAAACTTTATTATGTGGAGCTTGACCACACCAATTACAAAGAACTTGCTAACAAAAATTCTCCTTCTGAGGCAATTAAAACTTGAACATATAATGCTTCTTGGAAGATGACAACATAAAATACTCTTCTAAAGTTAGTAAGTTTGATGTCAACACAAGTATGAAATGAAGATAATTTACAAATGAAAAGAGGAACTGACAATTTACGAATTCTCAATGTCTTCTGTGTGGGCTGAGTATTGCAGCGCCCATCCAGAGCCAGGGCATGCGACAGGTCAAACAACCATGGAGAAGACGTGGCGTGCTGCAGCTGCGAGGTCAGGAGTATGATGATGGGCCGATGGTGGTCAAAGATGCCCAACCGTAGCAGCGCCGTTATATTTAAGCCGGCCGTTTTTCCACCAGGTGTAAAGATCCATGCACAGCGGAGTGTTGGTGTCGGTTCCCACTTAGTGCCACGCCTCTCCTGTGGTTGGCTGGCAGTGACATTGATTTGATTTTTCCACGGAAGCCAAAACAGTCTTGGTCCAACTCGCCGCTGTCCGCACCGAAACTAAGTTTATTGTGCAATATTGCTCCCTGTATATCTAGTAAAGCCAACCAATGCCCTTGAACAGTGCAAGGAGTCCCTTTACCAGTTCTTTATTAGACACAATTTCTTCGGGTCTGGTTGTCCCAAATGTTCTGTGCCTTTTACTCTCCAATGCAATGCATTCGAGGATTAGATGTGATGCAGTTTCATCACCGTCGTCACAGATCCTACATTTAGAGTCCTCTTCTGTTATTCCCATTGTATGTAGGTGTTTTTTGAAATTCCCATGGCCTGTCAGCAATCCAACAATGAGTCTAATCTCTCTCCTGTTCAGGCCCAGGATTGCAGAGCTTCTTTTAAAACATGGCTTTGGCATCATTACCTTGCCATGTTTTTGTTGATGGACTTTGGTCCAATATTCTACGTGCTGTCTTCTGAGCCAGTTATGTAGCTCCAATTTGATCATTGCCTTGGTGATTGTCAGGACAGTTTCCGGTCCAATAAATGGAGACTCTGCCCCCATCCTGGCTAATCTGTCGGCATGTTTGTTGCCACTGATCCCTGAGTGGCCAGGGACCGCACAATAGGTTTACTCTATTGCTTTCCCCCAGCTTCACCGGAATCCTGTGACATTCTGCAACAATTTTAGACCTTGTTGACAGTGACATAAGGCAAGCTGAACACTGAGTGCTTCCGTGGTGCATGCCGGTGTTTGCGCAGCAAAGTAGTTACGTCGTGTCTGCGTACTGCCTTCGCTGCTGTTGAACTGCGAGCGCTGCTGCCGGTGCTGCCGCCTGCTGGCACGGCCGCGAACCAAAAAGTGTATCCAAATGCTGCTGCTGGCTGGAGCAGCTGTGTGGGCGTGCACACGTTTGATTGGCACACTTTGTGTTGCTGAAAGGCGCGCCATGGCAAGTTACACAAATCCACTTTCCCTTCTATCCCTGTTCCTTTCCCTTCTCTTCCTTTCCTGATAGAGGAAAATTTTTTATCCATAAGCTAAAACTTCAATATTTCCAAAACTCTGTGTTAGATAAATCATTTATATTTTAATGCCAACAACATACTTGCTCAGGGCTGGATAAATTTACTTCCATAGGCTTATCTTCTTGAAAATTGCTCAGAAAATAACATTAGTAATGGTTCATAAATGAGTTAGTGAGACACTTTTGCTTACAGTAATTAGCTGGTAGTTAACAGGCAGGTTATTTGTTTGAGTGATCCTTGTAGGTGTGTTAAGCCCCTGTGCCTGGAGTCATGTAGAGGCTTAGTGCAACTTCTTAGTAAGCAGGAGATCCCAGGTTTTGAGTCAAAACAAGGCCCCTGGAGTAGATGATATTCTGTCTGAACTGCCGGTATCATTAGGAGAGCGTGTCATGAAAAAATTGTAATTCCAATTCCAAAGAAAGCAAGTGCAGACAAATGTGAAAATTACAAAACTATCAGTTTAATAAGTCATGGTTGCAAAATATTAACACAGATTATTTACAGACAAATGGAAAAACTTGTGGACTCCGACCTTGGGGAAGATCAGTTTGGGTTTAGGAGAAATGTAGGAACACGGGAGGCAATAATCACATTACGACTTATCTTAGAATATAGGCTAAGGAAAGGGAAATCTACATTCTTAGCATTTGTAGATTTGCAGAAAGCTTTTGACAATGTTGACTGGCATAAACTCTTTGAAATTCTAAAGGTATCAGGTGTAAAATATAGGAAGCGAAGAGTTATATTCAACCTATACAAAAACCTGACAGCAGTTATTAGAGTTGAAGCACAAAAAGGGCCGCAGAGGTTGGGAAGGGAGTAAGACAGGGTTGTAGCTTTTCCCCAGTGTTGTTTAATCTGTATATTGAGCAAGCAGTGAAGGAATTCAAGGAGAAATTTGGAGAGGGAATTAAAGTTCAGGGAGAAGAAATAAAAAGTTGGTGGTTTGCCAATGACATAGTAATTTTGTCAGAGACCACAAAAGATCTGGAAGAGCAACTGAATGGAATGTACAGTATCTTGAAAGGAAGATATGACATGAACATTAACAAGAGTAAAACAAGGGTAATGGAATGTAATGTCAGAAAATCAGGCGATGCTGAAGGAATTAGATTAGGTAATGAGACAATAAAAGTAGTAGATGAGTTTTGTTATTTGGATAGCAAGATAACTTCTGATGGCCGAAGTAAAGAAGATATAAAATGCAGAGTGGCTATGGGAAGGCAAGCATTCCTAAAGAAGCGAAACTTGTTAACATCCATTATTAATTTAAATGTTAGGAAGTCCTTTCTGAAAGCATGTGTCTGGAGTGTAGCATTGTATGGGAGTGAAACGTGGATGATTAGAAATTCAGATAAAAAGATGATAGAAGCTTTTGAAATGTGGTGCTACAGACGATCGATGAAAATTAGATGGGTAGATCACATAACTAATGAGGAGGTGCTTAACTGAATTGGGGAGGAAAGAAGTTTCTGGCATATCCTGATTAAGAAAAGTGATAGATTTGTTGGACACATTCTGAGACATCAAGGAATTTTCAACTTAGCATTAGAAGGAAGTGTGTGGGGTAAAAATCATAGAGGGAGACCGAGGGATGAATACAGTAAGCAGATACAAAAGGATGTAGGTTGCCGAACGTATTCTCAGATATAGAGGCTTGCAGAGGACAGGGTAGCGTGTAGAGCTGCATCAAACCAGTCTGCGGACTGAAGACAACAACAACAACAACAACATTACTATATTCTTCTTGAAGTTGGAGGATATTGCCTTTGTCTCATACATCTTGCATCTGCTAACAATATCAGCAGTTCAGACAGAATATCATCTACTCCAGGGACCTTGTTTCAACTAAAATCTTCCAGTACTCTGTCAAATTCTTCTCACATTATTGTATCTTCTATCTCATCTTCCTCATTTCTAGAATACTGCCTTCATGTTTATTTCCTTTGTATGGCCCTCTATATATTCCTTCCACCTTTTTGCTTTCCCTTCTTTATTAAGAATTTGTATGCCAAGATCGCTTGGTGAATATTTTCTTTTATTGTAGATGACCAGTTTCAACAATCTTAATTGCCATCTTCAGATGATCTGAAGATGACAGCTAAGATTATCAAAAATGGTAATATAATATATTCAACAAGTGAACTTGGCATATATATTCTTAAAAAATAATGTCAAAAAATGAGTGCATACACAACAATTTCTCTTTTTTGCTCAGTACTGATTTCCATCTGAGTTCTTGATATTCATGCAGCTACTTTTCTTGTCTGAAAATCTCTCTTTTATTTTCCTGTAGGTGGTATCTAAATTTCCCCTAGTTAGTATACATTCTTCTAGGGACTTGCATTTGCCCTTTACTGTATTATCCCCCCCACCCCCACCCCATTTCGGCCAGTCCTTGCCTAATACTCCCCGTGAAACTCTCAATCACCTTTGGCTCCTTCAATTTGTCCAGGTTCTGTCTTCTTACAGTTCTACCATTTTGCAGTCTCTTTAACTTTTTCTTTCTCTACAGTTCATAATGAATAAGTTATGGTCAGAGTCTATATCTGCCTCTTGATATGTCTTACAGTTTAAAATCTGGATTCTAAACCTTTGCCTTACCACTATAAAGTCAGTCTCCTGGTCTGTTCCATGTATACAGTTTTCTTTTGTGATGAATAAACCAAATGATTGTGATAATTTAATTGTGCTCTGCACAAAATTCTACGAGGCAATCTCCTCTTTCATTTCTTTTCCTCCCGTCTTTATTCACCTACTACATGTCCTACTACAGCCAGCTATGCCATTGGTGATGCTGCCTTATTACACCAGGCCATCAGGCTGTGCAACCAACTACGTCACCAGCGGCACAATAGTTGTTCCAGCTACAGTAGTTCTCGTCAGTCCACCAGTCTGCTGTTTTCTGTTTTCCCCTCATTGTTGACTGCTCTCAAGAAGTGTCTAGTGAAATGCAGACTGGAAGGAGGATAAGTGTAAACATGATGAAAGAGAAAAATGTGTGGTGACTGATGGCTTAGCTGTTTAGTCCACTCAAAACTAACAACAACAAGAAAAACATGAAGCTTCAAGAAAGCTGAATGAATGCTAGAAGTTATACCTTGAATCAATTTTCTTTTGATGTATTAGGATATAAATATTGAACTAATATTCATAAGCTTTAAATATTATCTGTTTTCAGTAGTAATTAATATTTCGTAAAGCAAAAGAGTTGATAAATTACAATACAATTTATCAGTTTACTTACCTCAAAGTGACTACACGTTTTTCTTCTGATGAGAGACACTTTTTCATTTATGAATCTTTACTGGTAATATACCCCTTTATTAATGACAATAGTTCAAAGAAAGACTATTTAGACATTCATAAGTAATTGAAAAACTTTTTGTCATCTGAACACCGTTCAAAAAGAACATAGTACAGCCCTTTAGATTCCCTTACCGATAGCATTTTGTGTACAGGCATCTTTCTCTTCCTTCACCTTCTCCTTTTCATTTAAAGAACGAGGACGGCATGTTCCCTCATGAGTAGCCTATACTGCACAATAGATGGACTACGTGGTGGCCAAATCGAGTGGTGGTGGCTGTACTGGCTGCGCCACCTAGTGGCTCCGTATGACACAATGCCCTGTCACAGCTATTCAGCTGCCAGTGGCTGCCACCCTGCTTACAGGGTATGGCAGCTAGTTTGTGGCAGCGCCACCAGCTGCCCTAATGTAATGCCCAATGACGAGCACCACCACTGGTGGTGCGGCTGGCTGCAGCCCCTGGCGGCCTAGTGTTAATAAGGCCCTTAGTTCCAGTCCCCCATCACAATGAAGTTTACCTCTCGATTAACTGTCCGAATAATTTCTTTTATCTCCTCATTCATTTCTTTGATCTCCTCATACATTTTTATCAATCTAGTTTGCATATAAATTTGTACTACTGTGGTTGGTGTTGGTTTTTGTGTCTATGTTTGCTTGGATAATGCGTTCACTATGTTGTACACGTACCCACATTCCTATTTTCTTATTCATTATCAGACCTATTCCTGCGTTACAACCAACTGATTCTGTATTTATAAACCTGTACTCACCTGACCAGAAACCTGTCCATCCTGCCACCAAACTTCACTAATGCCCACCATATCTAACTTTAATTTATCCAAAATATAATAATGGAAATTCCAGGTTGGAATTAATAATATAGTGAGGACAGTTTACAACTCACCGCAAAGACGTGGCGACGAGCTGTGACAGGCACATACAAAAGACACACCCATACAACAAATTCAGCTATCGGTCATGGCCTTCTTCAGAAAATAGAACACTCACACAGGCACACAACACAGTCATACAACCATCACCTCCGACTGCTGCACTTCGAATCACGCTCCGCAGCGAATCGAGGAGGGAAGGGGAGGGGAGAGGAGAGGGGATAGGAAGGTTACGTCACGGTGGTGGGGATGGGTTAGATGGGAATAACAAGATGCAGCTTAGGAATGGAGTGGGGAGGCAGATGAGGGGAGAAAATAAAATAAAGTAAAATAAATATATATATAGAAAATGCGTGCACACTGCAAGTACACAAGACCAAACACACACACACACACACACACACACACACAAACACACGCACGTGCCCGCGCGCTCATGCACGCACACACACGATTGCACATTCACATACCACTCAAAATAGGCGAGATTTGGGATAAAGAGGTAGGAAATGTAAGGTATGGAGAAAAAACATAGGGATGTTATCATAGGTTGAGGCCTGGTTGATTTCGGTATCAGAGAATGTATTGTAGGGATAACTCCCATCTGTGCAGTTCAGAAAAGCTGGTGGTAGATGGGAGGATCCAGATGGCCTGGGTTGTGAAGCAGCCATTGAAATCAAGCATGTGCTCCACTGCATGCTGTGCCACAGGGTGGTCCACCTTGTTTTTGGCCACAGTTTCACGGTGGCCATTCATCCTAATGGATAGCTGGTTGGTGGTCAGGCCAATATAGAAAGCTGTACAGTGTTTGCAGCACAGTTGGTAAATTACGTGGCCCGGCCTCTGATAGGGTAGGATAAGCCTGTGACAGGAGGTTACTGGTGTTAGGAAGAAGATTTGGGGTGTGTGAGGATATGGCACAGGAGATTTGTTTGCAGACTAGGTATGTGGGGTAGTTTCTGTTTGTGAAGGCCTTTGTGAGACCTTCAGCGTATTCAGAAAGGGAATTTTTGTCACTGCAGATATGCTGTCCACGGGTGGCCAGGCTGTAAGGGAGGGATTTTTTGATGTGGAAGGGATGGAAACTGTCAAAATGTAGGTACTGTTGGTGGTTGGTAGGTTTAATATGGACGGAAGTGTGAATGGAGCCATCAGTGAGGTGGAGGTTGACATCCAGGAATGTGGCATGGTAGGTTGAAGAAGACCAGGTGAAGTGGATGGGAGAGAAGGAATTGAGGTTCTGAAGAAAGGAGGATAGGGTGTCCTGGCCCTGAGTCCAGATCATGAAAATATCATCAATGAACCTGAACCAGGCCAGAGGTTTGAGGTTTTGGGATGCTTGGAAGGATTCCTCCAGACGGCCCATGAACAGGTTGGCATAGGAGGGTGCCATGCGGGTGCCCATCGCTGTGCCTTGGATTTGATGGTAAACTTTCTCCTCAAAGGAAAAGTAGTTGTTAAGTAGGATGAAATTGGTGAGGTTTATGAGGAATGAGGTACAAGGCTTGAGTTCAGAGGGATGTTGGGAGAGGTAGTGTTCCAGAGCGGCAAGGCCATGGGCATGTCGGATGTTGGTGTATAGGGAGGTGGGATCCACTGTGACAAGTAAGGATCCAGGAGGCAAAGGGGTGGGAATGGTGGAGAGTCGGTGAAGGAAGTGGTTGGTATCCTTGATGTGAGAAGATAGATTTTGGACAATTGGTTGGAGGTGTTGGTCAACTAGGGCTGAAATTCGTTCAGTAGGAGCACAGTAACCAGCCACAATAGGGCATCCAGGATTATTAGGTTTGTGGATTTTGGGGAGCATGTAGAAGGTGGGTGTGTGGTATGCTGCTGGGGTGAGGAGGGAGATGGATCAGGGGAGAGTTCCTGGGAGGGGCCATAGGATTTTATTAGGGATTGGAGATCTTGTTGGACTTTGGGGATGCGGTCAATCTGGCACAACTTGTAGGTGGAGGAGTCAGAGAGTTGGCGGAGCCCTTATGCCAGGTAGTCACTGTGATCCATAACTACAGTGGTGGAACCTTTATCTGCAGGGAGAATGATTATGTGAGGATTAGTTTTAAGGTTTTGGATGGTTCTTCTTTCTTCTGCTGAAAGGTTTGAGTTCTTGGGAAGGGAAGGGAAAGGATGGTGAGGACAATTTGGAGGTGAGAAACTCTTGGAGGGTAACCAGAGGGTGGTTAGGTGGGAGTGCAGGGGGATCTTTGTTGGATGGTGGTATGAATTGGGACAGGCAGGGCTCAATATTGGGATTAGGTAGATTGCGGTCAGAGGGATTGGTGGCAAAGTAGTGTTTCCATTGTAGGGATCGGGAAAAGGAGAGTAGGTCTTTGACAAGACCAACATGATTGAACTGGGGTGTAGGACTAAGGGCAAGACCTTTGCATAAAACAGAAACTTCAGTGGGCTTTAGGTTTTATGTGGATAGGTTTACCACAGTGTTCTGGGGTTGTTTTGGTATTGGATGTTGTGGAGTGGTGGGAGGGAGTTTGGAGGGATGAGGTAGGTTCAAGAGGTCAGCTAAGCATAAGGAGTTCACGAGGAGGAACACTGTGGTTCGGATAAGGATTGGATATGGGTGCTCCAAGGCGGCAATATGATGTCAGCAGGCTGGACAGTTTGTGGAGGTGGTGTTTGGAATGCTCCTCCAGTTGCTGGAGTGAAAAGGATTCGATCTGGGAGATGGGATGTAGGTAGTTTTGGTTATACAATAGTAATATCTTACAGAGGGAGAGAAAGTAGCTAAGGGATTTATGAGCCATGGAGAGGTGATTTTGTAGAACTAGGTTCGTGGGGGATAATGATTGGTGGAATCTGAAAAGGTGCACATCACTGTGGAAGGAGGGGTGGGATCCAGACAATGGAATTTTTAAGGTTGACCGTTCAAATTTTCTAACTTACCTGCCCTATTAAGAGATAGAACATTTCATGCTCTGATCCATATAATTTATTTTTTTGTGTTTCTTGATGAGGACATCCTCCTGATTAGTACCTACCCAGAGATCTGAATGGGGGACAATTTTACCTCCTGAATATTTAACCTAAGAATATGCCATCATCATATATTCATACAGTAGAGCTGCATGTCCACAGGAAACGTTTTCCCTTGCTTTCAGAGATTCATAGTAACTGCATGATTGACTGAGCCTTGTTAAATTAGCCAGCATGTATTTGCCATACAGTTATTTCAAATGGCTCAAAGCAAGGGAAAACTACATCTTTACTTTATCCAAGGACATGCAGCTCTGCTGTATGAATATGATGGCATCCTCCTAGGTAAAATATTCTGGAGGTAAAATAATCCTCTATTAAGATCTCTAGGCAGGGACTGCTCAGAATGATGTCATCAAGAAGAACAAAACAGGTGTTCTACAGATTGAAACTTGGAATGCTCTATACCTCAATTGGATAGGTAAGTTAGAAAATCTGAAAAGAGAAATGGTAGAGTTCAAGTTAGATGTAGTTGGATAGTAAACTTAGTGGCATAATGAACAGGATTTCTTGTTAGGTGAGTACAAGGTTATGAATACAAAATCATTTGGGAATAACACAGGTGTAAGTCCAATAATTAATAAGAAATTATGAATGCAGGTAAATAACTATGAACATAATAATGAACACATTATCATAGCAAATATATACACAGAGCTAACATTGACCACAGTAGTACAAGTGTATATGCCAACCAGCTCTGCTGACAATGAGGAAATTGAAAATATAAGTGTGATGAGATAAAGGAACTTATTCAGACAGTTATGGGAGAGGAAAACTTGTTTGTGATGTTGGACTGGAAATCAGTAGTAGGAAAAGGAAGAGAAGGAAAAGTAGTAGGTGAATATGGACTGAAGGAAATGAATGAAAGAGGAAGCCACCTGGTAGAATTTTGCACGCAGCACAATTAAATCATCATCAATGCTTGGTATAAGAATTGTGAAAGAAGGTTGGTATATTTAGAAGAGAACAGGCAACATTGGAAAAACCAGATTGATTTTATAATGGTAAAACATAGATTTCAAAACCAGGTTTTCAACTGTAAAACATATAAAGGGGCAGATATAGATTCTGACCATATCTTATTGATTAGGAACTGTAGACTGAAACGGAAGAAACTGCAGTAAGGTAGGAAAATGAGGAGATGAAACGTGGATAAATTGAAGGAACCTGAGGTCATGGACAGTTTCAGAGGTAAATTATGGCAACGATTGACAGAAACAGGGGGAAATAACACAGTAGAAGTGTTGTGGTTTCCTGTGCAATGTTTGACACGGCCGCTGTTAAATTCCACGTGATTGACTGTAGGGGCGCTTCTCTCAAAATAAGCACCAACCAGAACGAAGCGCAGGGAAGTGCGGAGCTATGAAGACAGTTCTGGTTCAACTACTTCAGTGTACACATGTATTTGCTTTCCAAGTGTGTTTTATTATGTATAAATTCCAGATGTGGAATTAAAGTTCATTTAAAGTTACTACACTTGATTGGCAACAAGGATGGGATTTTCTGTTTCTTTTAGTAATGTGAATGTTAGTGTTATGGCAACTCTAGAGCAGGTTGTAGGCAACTTCTCACTTCTGCTATACGCGAGTTTGTTTCTGTCCACACCAATGCCCGCCTCTCATCATTGACATTTCCCCCATATGATGAGGCGGCATAGGACTGGATAGACTACAAGAAACACCTTCAGCAGCATTTCATGGTTTTCAGCATTGCTGACCAACAAACATGTAAGTCTTTATTCCTTTCATGGATATTGTCAAAGTTGTATCAACTGTTGTCTCAACTCGCTAACTCGCTCCATTGAAAGAACCTTTCTCGTTGTCGTTTGATGAAATGTGTACTAGTCTTTCCATATATTTTCAGAAACAGACACACATCTTCACATTTAATATTGCATTCTATAGGTGTGAAAAACAGCCCCATCAGACCTATTGTGCTTTGGCTACTGAATTACAAGGACTCAGTTACAAATATCAATTCGTAATGGAAAATCACGAGGAATCATATGCTGACTCTATGGTTAGGGATGCGATTTTGAATTCTGCGCCAGATTAAGAAGTTTGCCAACGAGCTCTTCAGTTAGATAATCCCACGTTGCACGAAGTATTTTCCATAGCTCAGTCCTTTGACATCACTTGTACCAACAGCACTCAATTAGAAGCATGGGGTGCCGTAAGTGTGATACAGTCAGGTTGGGCAAACCATGAAGCGCCAGGCGCTAGCACAAACGAGGATGTTACCATGGTAAACTTGCGCCTGCAGCATTGACCAGGTAGTCAATACAACATGAAGCAGCAAATTAGAGTTTCGTGTTCTCTTCCTTCCTGCCCTCCTTGTTTCACTAAACATGCACATAAAGATTGTCCACAGCATTGGACAGCTTGCCACCAATGCAAAAAGAAGGGACATGTTTCATCTGTTTGTAAGTTGGAAAAAGTGTATAATGTGCATAATGGGGTAGCCAATGATGATTCTGTACTGTATGTAAATTGCGTGTCCCCTTATTCTGGCAAACTTTACCTCACAGTACAAATGCAGCGAAAGGACGTGAGGATGCAAGTTGATACCAGCTCAGCAGCCACTATTATTCACTTGCAGGCATATTAAAAGCTGGCATCTTCACCATTGTTGGCCATTACGCGTCACCTATGTACTTATAATCAGCAGAAGATCTCATTTCTGGGTCAATTCGACATAGATATTTCCTACAAATCTGTTGTGCGCACTGTCAGTGTGTTTGTTGTAGACAGCAGTGGCACTGAGAATTTATTTGAGTACGATGCATTTCGCATTTTTGGATTCTCAGTAGATGACACAGTGCACATTGTTTCCAATGACATTCCTTATGCTCAGCTTGATTCTTTATCAGGGGAATTTTCAACACTCTTTTCTCCTGGTCTAGGTTGTGCCACCAATTTTGAGGCACATATTACTCTCAAACCTGCTGCCCAGCCTTGGTTTTTTCGGGCCCGACCCATTCCTGTTGCCTTGCGTGACGTGGTCAAATGGGAGCTTGATTGGCTGACTGTTTCAGGTGTATTGCATCCCATCTCTTCCAGCGAGTGGTCCTCTCCCTTCATTATCGTTAAAAAACCCAATGTCAGTCTTCACCTTTGTGGTGATTTCAATGTGTCCGTCAATGCTCAGTGCCTTATTGACACATATCCAATGCCTCACCCTGAAGAATTATTTTCAAAGTTGGGTAGAGGTCAGTACATTTCTAAGATCGACCTGTCTGAAACATATCACCAGCTTCCATTAGATGCTGCATCTTGCCAGTTTCTTGTTCTCAACACTCTGTTTGGTCTTTATCAGTATCAAAGATTGCCATTTGGGGCTGCTAGTTCCCCTGCCATCTTTCAATGATTTTTGGAACAATTGCTCGCCACTGTTCCTGGCTGTATAAATTATCAAGATGACATTGTTGTCACTGGGGCCACCACTGCCAAACATCCTAGCTACCTCTGGACACACTTCACGGTTTTACAAAATGCAACCTCCAGAACGCATTTTTTTCAACAGTCGATTGTCTACTTGGGTTTTCAGTTATTGGGTGAAGGTATTCGTCCTCTTAGACAGCATGTTGCTGCTATTGAGGATCTCCCTTGTCCAACATCAGTCAAGGAGCTCCAGGCCTTTCTGGGACAAAAAGCCTATTATCATAAGTTTTTGCCATCTGCTGCAATGGTGGCCCATCCACTACACTGGTTGCTTTGTAAGAATGTGCCTTTTTGCTGGTCTGCTGCATGTGACACTGCTTTTCTTTGTCTCAAAGAACAACCGCAACGGGCCCCTTGTCTTGCCACATATTGCCCTGGACAACATTTGGTTTTAGCCACCGACATCTCCCGCTATGGGATTGGTGCTGTTTTGGTGCACCGTTATGCTGATGGCTCAGAATGTCCAATTGCTTATTCATCAAAGACACTCACTGACGTGCAGCAGAAGTATTCCCAGATAGAAAAGGAGGCTCTTGCCATGGTGTATGCCTTGAAAACGTTTGGTATCTTTCTTTATGGGGCAAAGTTTCATCTAATCACTGTTCACAAGCCCTTAGTTTCTCTTTTCCATCCTTCGCCCTCACTCCCTGATAAGACAGCCCACCACCTACAATGTTAGGCACTGTTCCTTTCACGCATCAACTACAAGATTCATTTCCGACCCACAGCTCAGCATCCCAGTGCTGATGCATTGTCCCATTTGACAATGGGGCCAGATCCTGTTTTCGACCGTGATGAGCTGTTGTGCTTTCATGTGGACAATGCCGAGCAAAGTGTTGTTGACGGGTTCCCCATCACCAGCGACAGGTTAGCCACAGCTACTGCTTCTGATTCTGTTCTGTGTCATGTGACACATTTCATTCAATGGAATTGGCCTGATTGACCATCCAGAAAAGCCTCTGATCCATTGTGTAACTACTTTGCCCTTCGTTTTTGCCTCACTACTCTTAATGGTGTTGTTCTCCTCTCAACTAATGGGGCCTCACAGCGAGTAGTCATTCCTGCATCCCTTCGAGCTTCTACTCTTTGTCTGCTTCATAAGGGACAGTGAGGTGTCTCACGCACAAAAGTGTTGGCGCGTGGGCATGTCTACTGGCCTGGCATCAACGCGGACATCACGCATATGGTTGATACCTGCGAACCATGTGCTCACCAGTCTCCTGCTCCTAGGGCATCTCTATCTCCATGGCCGACACCCTCAACAGGCCCATGGGAGCACATAAATGTTGACTATGCAGGTCCCTTCCTTGGCACCTACTGGCTTCTTGTGGTGGAGGCTAATTCTAACGTTCCCTTTTTTGTACGTTGTGCATCACCTTTCACAGCAGTGACCACACTGGTGCTGTCCAGAATATTTTCCTTGCAAGGCCTCCCTTACACACTGGCCTCGGACAATGGACCACAATTTACTTCCTCTGAATTCTCTGATTTTTGTACTCCATGTGGTGTTACGCACATCACTGTTCCACCCTTCCATCCTCAATCCACTGGTGAGGTTGAACACCTTGTTTGAACTTTCAAATCACAAATGAAAAAATTGCTCACCGCTTCTTCCTCTGATGAAGTGTTGTTCCAGTTCTTGGAGTTGTACCGTTTTACTCCCATTGGTGACCATAGTCCAGCCGAGCTCCTTCATGGTGACCAGCCTCATACCTTCTTCACCCTCCACCCCCATTGGCCAGGGCAGACTTCATTTAAAAGTTTTCGGAGGGCACTCCTGTTTGGGTACAGGGGTACAGCAGGCACCCAAAATGGATTCAGTATTGGATTCTAGGCCCTCACAGCAAATGCCTTTACAGAGTCCGCACAACTGCTGGAGAAGTGGTGCGCTACGTGGATCAACTTCGCCTGAGTGACTTCTACAGCAGCACCACCAACACTGTCTCCACCAAGAGCTGCTCCCAACAGGGTGGAGGTGCCATGATTCGTTCCATGGTCTGTTGACACAGCAAGCCAACCACAAGCACAGCAACAGCCACCGACAGTTGTTGCACCTGTTACCAACCCAGAATCACAAGAAGACATCATCGTGCGTGAGGTCAAATAAACACCTCAGGAAGAGTCATCCTGTCCCCTCCAGTCATTCCAACACACTATCGTGCATCAGGTGTCCCACATCAGGAGCAGACATCTGGCAGCTCTCCAATGTCTCCAATCATTGTTTCAAGGCATCTTCCCACAAGACTGGGGTCTAGTCAGGGTCAGTTTTGTCCATAGGTGAAGGTGCCTGTCAGGGAGTTGGCAGATACGCATGCAGAACACTTGGACATCGGTGCTCTTCACACCACCTACAACAAGTGAGTGCTCAAATCAAAAGGGGGAGAAGTGTTGTGGTTTCATGCGATGTTTGACATGGCCACAGTTAGATTCCAAGTGACTGTAGGGGCACTGCTCTCAAAATAAGGCTACTTTAGCGCCAACCAGAACGCAGCATGGGAAAGTGCAGAGCTACGAAGACAGTTCTGGTTCTACCACTTCAGTGTACACATGTATTTGATTTTCAAGTGTGTTTTGTTATGTATGAATTCTGGAAGTGGAATTAAAGTTCATTTAAAGTTACTACAAGAAGATTAACGGGTAGCTTTGAGAGACTGAATAGTGAAGGTAGCAGAGGACCAGATAGAAATACAAGACATACAAAAATCCTTGGATATCACAGGAAATACTGAATTTAATTGATGAAAGAAGGAAATATGAAATTGCAGTAAATGAAGCAGGTAAAATGGATAAAAGTGAGAGTGACAGGAAGTGCAAAATGAAACTTCCTGGCAGATTAAAATTGTGTACTGGAACCAGGAGTCAAACCTGGAACTTTTGCCTTTCGTGGGCACGTGAAAGACAAAGGTCTCAGGTTTGAGTCCCTGTTCCAGCACACAATTATAACCTGCCAGGAAGTTTCATATCAGCATACACTCCGATGCAGAGTGAAAGTTTCATTCTGAAGTGCAAAATGGCTAAGCAGTAGTGGCTAGATGGCAAATTCAAGTGTGCAGATGAATGTAGAAATAGGGGAAAAATAGGTACCTGCCTACAGGAAAATGAAGGAGACATTTGGCTAGAAGAAAACGAATAGAATGTATATCAAGAACTCTGATGGAAAACCAGTTTTGGAAAGTTGAAAGGTGGAAAGAATATATAGATAGGCTCTACAAAAGAAATTAACTTTGAGACAATATTGTAGGAAGGGAAGAGAAAGTAAACAAGGCTACTGGAGTAGATGATATTCCCTCAGAGCTGCTGAAATTTCTGAGAGAGCCACCCAAGACAAAACTATTTCACCTGTTGTCCAAGATGTATGAGACAGGCGAAATACCTTAAGACTTCAAGAGAAATTTAGTAAACGCAATTCCAAAGAAATCAAGCACAGATATGTGCGAAAATTGCAGAACCTTCAGTTTAATGACAGCTGCAAAATTATTTACAGAAGAATGGAAGTAGTGGTTGAAGCCAACGTGGAGAAGAACGGTTTGAATTTAGGAGAAATGTAGGAACTCTTGAATCAATAGTCACCTTATGACTTATATTAGAAGATTGATTAAGGAAAGGAAAAAACCAATGTTTCTAGCTATTGTAGATCTGGAGAAAGCTTTTGACGAAGTTGATTGGAATAATCTCTTTCTAATTCTGAAGGTAGCAGGGGTAAAATATAGAGAACAAAAGGTTATTTACAATTTGAACAGAAACCAGACTGCATTTATAAGAGTCAAAGGGCATGAAAGGGAAGCATTGGTTGGGAAAGGAGTAAGACATGATTTTAGCCTTTCCCCAATGTTATTCATTCTGTATAAAAATAATAAAACTTTCGGCTGCTAAGCCTTCATCCACCATAGAGAACGTGTCTACACACACACAACCGCCATCTGCAGCTGTGCGACCAGACTGCAACACAACACATAGCATGGCCGAGTTGAGAGCATCCAGTGGTGGGTGTGAGGAAGGTGACATGCAGAGGGAAGCAGGAAGTGAGGGAAGGGATGCTGGTGGGGATGGAGCAATACGTCAGTGCTGTCTGACAGATAGGAAGGAAATGGAGTATGTAGTGGAAAGGGAGACATACATAAGATGGAATGTGGGTAGGGAAAGGAAGGGGAGAGGAGAGTGGTGGTGGTGGGAACTAGTAAAGGTTTAGGCCTGGGGGATTGCGGGAGCATAGGATATATTGTACGGAAAGTCCCCATCTGTGCAATTCAGACTACTTGGTGTTAGTGGGGAGGATCCATGTGGCACAGGCTGTGTAGCAGTCATTAAAGTGAGACATATCATGCAGTGCTGCATGCTCTTCAACAGGATGGTCCAGCTGTATCCTTGCCACAGTATGACGATGGTCATTCATCCGGACTGACATGCTGGTCATGCCCATGTAGTAAGCTGCACAATGTTTGCAGCTCAGTTTGTATACAACATGATTGCTATCACAGGTTGCCCTGCCTTTTATGAGATAGGAAATGCCTGTGATGGGACTGGAGTAGGTGCTGATGGGATGGTTGATAGGGCAGGTTTTGCATCTAGGTCTATTGCAGGGATATGAGCCATGGGGCATGGGGCTGGGAGTTAGGGACATAGTAGGGATGGATAAGGATATTACATAGGTTTTCTGGACGGCGGAATACAACTGTAAGGGGGGGGGGGGGAGGATTTTGGGTAGGGTAAATAACTTGTGATGCGTATACAGAGGATAGGTCGTAATTGATATGCAGTATCAGTTTTGAGCTGTGGAAACAAGGCATGGGCTTTACTAGGAGTGTGGAAAAAGTATCAGAATATATACTAGATACGAAAAACAGTTGTAATTGCAATTAATATCCACCTGTTATGCAAAATGTGTGAGAGAGGAGAAATACCCTCAAACTTCAAGAAGTATATAGTGATTCCAATACCTAAGAAAGCAAGTGCAGACAAATGTGAAAATTACAGAACTACCTTATCAATTTAATAAGTCAAGGTTGTAAAATACTAACACGAATTATTTATAGACAAATGGAAAAACTGATGGACTCTGACCTTGGAGAAGATCAATTTGGAATAAGGAGAAATGTAGGAATATACAAGGCAATACTCACAATAAGACTTATCTTAGAAGATAAATTAAGGGAAACCTACATTTTTAGCATTTTTGAAAACTTTTGACAATGTTGACTGGAATACACTTTTTCAGATTCTGAAGGTAGTAGGAGTAAAATATAGTGAGCGAAGAGCTATATTCAACTTGTACAACCACCAGACAGCAGTTATTAGAGTCGATGGGTATGAAAGGGTTGCAGAGGTTGGGAAGGGAGTAAGACAAGGTTCAGCCTTTTCCCAATATTGTTCAATATATACATTGAACAAGCTGTGAAGGAATTCAAGGAAGAGGGGATTAAAGTCCAGGGAGAGGGAATAAAAACCTTGTGGTTTGCAGATGACATAGTAGCTCTGTCAGAGATAGTTAAGGACCTGGAAGAGCAACTGAACGGAATTGACAGTGTCTTGAAAGGAAGGTATGAGATGAACATTAACAAAAGTAAAATGAGGGTAACGGAATGTAGTGTCAGAAAATCAGAGAATGCTGAAGGAACTGGATTAGGTAATGATACAATAAAAGTAGTAGATGAGTTTTGTTATTTGGGTAGCAAGATAACTTCTAATGGCTGAAGTAAAGAAGATATAAAATGCAGAATGGCTATGGGAAGAAAAGCATTTCTGAAGACGTGAAACTTGTTAATATCCAATATTAATTTAAATGTTAGGAAATCCTTTCTGAAAGCATTTGTCTGGAGTGTAGCATTGTATGGGAGTGAAAAAATTATTTAACCTATATCCTTGTATAAAATGTGAATGTACATTCTGTTTAATGTGTGTTTATATATATATTATTTAACTTAACTTATATTTCTGTATAAATTTTCTTGAAAATATCCATGTATGTATGTACTAAAACTATAAACTTTGTATTATGTAAGGTCCATTCTTTTTACCGACATATGTATATGAATGTATGTATGTTTAATTTGACAATGTCTTATGCAACTTGCTGTTGTCTGCAGACAAATAAATGAACTGAATTGAATTGAATTGAAAACATGGGCAATAAGGAGTTCATACAAAAAGATAGTAGAAGCTTTCAAAGTGTAGTGCTACAGACGAATGATGAAGATTAGATGGGTAGATCATGTAACTAATGTGGAGATGCTCAACAGAATTAGGGGAGAAAAAGAGATTCTGGCATATCCTGAGTGAGAGAAGGGGTAGGTTGCTGGGACACATTCTGAGACATCAAGGAATCATCAACTTACCATTAGAAGGAAGTGTGTGTGGTAAAAGTCATAGAGGGAGACTGAAGGACGAAAACAGTAAGCAGATTCAAAAGGATGTAGGTTGTGTTACTTATTTTCAGATGAAGAGGCTTACACAGGTTGACAACAACAATAACAACAACAATATTGTAGAGGGCAGTGGCAGAGACAGATAGGCAGGTGAATGTGGAATTGAAATAAATTCATTGCTGGCTTCCAAGAGATTAGAACACACTGATATAATTTAGGTTGGGTAGATGACATGGAAGTGTGACATAGTTGTGTAAGCCCCACAGGACTCGTCACTCTTTGCTGACTATGTGCTTTACTACCTTTGCAGAACTGCTTCTCTTTCTGTGTTGCCTGTCTATCCTCATGCTATTCTTTTTCCTTTACTTGGAGACCATGCATTGTATAACTCTGGAAGTCTGGGAAAGGGATGGAGGTGTGAGCTCCTTGAAATGAAGCAAAGTGTCAAGTGTATAGCTTAGTATCAGTTACACATTAAATTCAATTAATAAGCTTTCATATCTGTAATTTGTGCTTGTTTTGTACAAGAAAATGTTAGGTACTTGCTACTGGGTAGAAGTTTTATAGAAATGTTGTACAAAAAATTTTAGTATCAGTTTACTTATGAACTGAATGCTTATGACCTTAGCTGTTGTATGCCAGTTGTAAAAAATGGGGGAGGTATAAATCTTGAGATCATAGCACATTAAAAATACAAAAAAACGTATTTGATTTGATGTCAGATGACTAATGTTTATGTTGATCCTGCTGATGCTGCTGCCTCTGCTGCTGGTGGTGATTGCATTGATGTTGTTGATGATGATGATAATGACTGAGTGACAATCTGTTACTTGAACTATACCCAGTCAATACTTCTGCTTGTATTACAATCTGGTGTATAGATGTAACATTATATTGGGCGTCATAGTTTGGTTGGGTTTGGATTTCAAAGCAAAGTAATCAGTACACTGAATTTGCAAGGTTATCAGTCCAGTTGCCAAATTTAAGAAAATTTCTGTAACATGAGATTAAGTATGATGCTCACAAACAACAGTTGATTCATTTTTTGTCTCTACTGCTTCCATGTCATTAATAAATAGTAGAGTTAACCTCCTAAAAATAAAATAAATGTCATCATGCACCTCTGATGCTATAATCCCATTTGCTCATCACATACTGCTTTTGTATACATGTGATATATCAGCTGTGTTTGTTGATGTTACTTTTCTGAAAAATTGATCACTGTAGGATAACAAAGTTTTCTTGTGTCAGTTTGTTTTTGAATTGTGTTTATTATCAAAATCTTAGTGCAGAAGCAACTGGAAATAAGTATATGTAATTTTTATTGCAAAAACTGTGCTTAATGTATGTACTGTACTGTTATTAGCAAACATACAGTGTCTTCAGACAAAGGAGTGATGCAGGATCAGCGACTAAACTGTCATCTGCTCTTAAGTACAACAAACGAAGAAACACTCTCACAAGGTAAACGTTTGCTATGAGCTTATGTGTCATAGAATACCTTCGTTCATTGCTAAGTATTATAGGTGTCATGCAATAAGTGTAATAATGTTAATTTAATTTTTGAACCAGGTAGAAACTGTTATAGAAGTAACTGTAACATTACATTGTGTGTCTCATGTATTATAAAAAATAGTGTTGTGGTGCAATTTTATATGAATGATGATGTTTTTATTGTTATGGTTGTTGTCTTCAATCCAAAGACTGGTTTGATGCAGCTCTCCACATTCATTTAAACCTGCTTACTATATTCATCTCCTTTTTACTCTCTATGATTTCCGACAATCCTTCACTTTTCTCTCCCCCCCCCCTCCCCCAACACACACACACACACACACACACACACACACACACACACACATACCGTCTTCCTTCCATTGTCAAATTAAGTACCGTATAGGATTATAGTTGAACCGTACAACAGAGCAGAGCAGAACTGCATATTGGAGTAGCTGCTGCTTTGGATCCAATTATAGTGGGGAGAAGCAGTGTGCCACACAGTTCTGATGATTAAAACAAAGATCCCCAACAAGTGGGATGAGTCATTCCTCACTGAATGTTACTTTCAATGTTGAAAGACATCACTACCAAAGGCTCGTAATGATAAGCTGTAGGTGGGGGTTGTTTTTGCAACCCCTCCCCTAGTGTAACATCACATATTTTGCAGTTTTAAATATAAAAATGTTTAAGTTGAAACACTGGTTCCAAAATAACTTATATATATATATGAAAGGATGGGTTACAGCCAGAGATGGGAACTTTCAGTGTGAGGCCCTTGGGGGTGATGCCAAATGTTAAACAAGCCTGAATGAATAAAATATGTGACCTTAGTCTGGCTAGGGCAAAGGCATGATGGCGGAGGGAATGTAGATAAAATTTGATGGGGTCAATGTAGGGTGACATGAATAGTATGGGAAAAAAAACTGTTGGTAGAATAAGGTTGAAGGGTAAAAATAATCTAACGAATGAATAGAAGTGAAAACGCGTAGAAAAAAGATCGGAAATGTCGGAAAAACAGACAGAAATATCGAAAAACGGGAATTGAAATAATCGCAAAGTTGCTATGAAATGCCGAAAATTGTTATGAAATGAAAACGTGTAGAAAAAAACACGTTTTCATTTTATAACAATTTTCGGCATTTCATAGCAACTTTGCGATTATTTCAATTCCCGTTTTTCGATAATTCTTTCTGTTTTTCCGACATTTCCGATCTTTTTTCTACGCGTTTTCACTTCTATTCATTCGTTAGATTATTTTTACCCTTCAACCTTATTCTACCAACAGTTTTTTTTTCCATACTATTCATGTCACCCTACATTGACCCCATCAAATTTTATCTACATTCCCTCCGCCATCATGCCTTTGCCCTAGCCAGACTAAGGTCACATATTTTATTCATTCAGGCTTGTTTAACATTTGGCATCACCCCAAGGGCCTCACACTGAAAGTTCCCATCTCTGGCTGTAACCCATCCTTTCATCCCGCCCTATACCAATTCCAAACTGAACAATCCATATCCCTCACCCGCCTAATCCTTAACCTATACATCAACTCCGCCAATGAGCACACCTGTCAACTCCTATCCCTAATCAAAAGCCTCAACCTTTCCTCTCCTACATCTACACCTGCAGTTCAGAATATCCTCCTTCAGGCCAACCACAAATTAGAACAGCATGCCACCCAGCACCTCAAAAAACTATCCAATCTCCTGGTCACCCACCTCCGGAAAGGCAACACTCTCTCCCTCAATAACCTCTCCAGTAAACCTCAACCTCCTCTGATTGCACACAAACCCAGTCTCTCCCATCTACTCAATCTCCCACTCCCAACTCCTCTCCCTCCCAAACCTCAAAATTCCAATCCACACAATCCGGAACCACAACATCCCAATTCAGTGGTCAACCTCTCCTCCAAACCTCTCTCCCAATCTGAAACCTCTGTCCTATCCAAAGGGCTGACCTTTAGCCCTACTCCCAAATTCAACCAAACAACCCTTGTGAAAGATTTACTATCCTATACTCGCAGTCTTTGCTGGATATATCACTTTGCCACGAGGAAAAATAATCCTCTTCCTAATGATCCAGCTCCCCAAGACATCATTCAAATCGAACCCTGCCTAGAACAGTTCCGTTCTCCGTCACAACGAGACCCACCTGCTCTTCCTCAAAATCACCCTCTTCAAACCTTCCAGGAATTCCTTACTTCCAACCTTGCCTCCCAGTCCTTCCTGAGAAACCTTAATCCTACTCCCAACATTACCGCAGCTGAATCCCGAGCCATCCGTGATCTGAAGGCTGACCATTCCATCGTCATTCTCCCTGCCGACAAGGGCTCCACGACAGTGGTACTTGATCGGCGGGAGTATGTGGCAGAGGGAGTGCGTCAGCTTTCAGACAATACCACATATAAAGTTTTTCAAGGCAATCCCATTCCTGATGTCCAGGCAGAGCTTCAAGGAATCCTTAAAACCTTAGGCCCCCTACAAAACCTTTCACCTGACTCCATTAACCTCATGACTCCACCGACACCCCGCACCCCCACCTTCTACCTACTTCCGAAGATTCACAAACCCAATCATCCCGGCCGCCCCATTGTGGCTGGTTACCAAGCCCCAACAGAACGAATCTCTGCCTACATAGACCAAAACCTTCAACCCATCATGTGCAGTCTCCCATCCTTCATCAAAGACACCAACCACTTCCTCGACCGCCTGAAATCCTTACCCAGCCTGTTACCTCCTGAAACCATCCTTGTAACCATCGATGCCACTTCCTTATACACTAATATCCCACATGCCCAGGGCCTCGCTGCGATGGAATATTTCCTTTCACGCCGACCACCCACTTCCTTACCTAAAACCTCTTTCCTTAATACCCTAGCCAGCTTCATCCTAACCCACAACTTCTTCACTTTTGAGGGCCAGACATACCAACAACTAAAGGGAACAGCCATGGGGACCAGAATGGCCCCCTCGTACGCGAATTTATTTATGGGACGCTTAGAGGAAGCCTTCCTGGACACCCAAGCCTGTCAACCCAAAGTTTGGTATAGATTCATTGACAACATCTTCATGATCTGGACTCATACTGAAGAAGAACTCCAGAATTTCCTCTCCAACCTCAACTCCTTTGGTCCCATCAAATTCACCTGGTCCTATTCCAAATCCCATGCCACTTTCCTCGATGTCGACCTCCATCTATCCAACGGCCAACTACACACATCCGTCCACATCAAACCTACCAATAAACAACAGTACCTGCATTATGACAGCTGCCATCCTTCGCCACATCAAACGTTCCCTTCCCTACAGCTTAGGTCTTCGTGGCAAACGAGTCTGCTCCAGTCCTGAATCCCTGAACCAATACACCAATAACCTGATAACAGCCTTCACATCCCGCAGCTATCCTCCTGATCTGGTACAGAAGCAAATTGCCAGAGCCACTTCCTCATCCCCCCAAATTCAGAACCTTCAACGGAACCCCAGAAGTGCCCCTCTTGTCACCGGATACTTTCCGGGACTGGAGCGGACTCTGAATGTGGCTCTCCAGCAAGGATACGACTTCCTAAAATCCTGCCCCGAAATGAGATCCATCCTTCACGACATCCTCCCCACTCCTCCGAGAGTGTCTTTCCGCCGCCCACCTAACCTCCGTAACCTCCTAGTCCATCCCTATGAAATCCCCAAACCACCTTCCCTACCTTCTGGCTCCTACCCTTGTAACCGCCCCCGTTGTAAAACCTGCCCTATGCACCCTTCCACCACCACTTACTCCAGTCCCGTAACCCGGAGGGTGTACACAATCAAGGGCAGAGCCACTTGTGACAGCACCCACGTGATTTACCAACTGACATGCCTGCACTGTGAAGCGTTCTATGTGGGAATGACCAGCAACAAACTGTCCATTCGCATGAATGGTCACAGGCAGACAGTGTTTGTTGGTAATGAGGATCACCCTGTGGCTAAACACGCTTGGTGGCTTGGTGCACGGCCAGCACATCTTGGCACAGTGTTACACCGTCCGGGTTATCTGGATACTTCCCACCGACACCAATCCTTCAGAACTCCGGAGATGGGAACTAGCCCTTCAGCATATTCTCTCTTCCCGTTACCCACCTGGTCTCAACCTCCGCTAAATTTGAATTCCCACCCACCATCTTAACATCTTTGCCTTGGTTCTCTGGACAGAGCCTCTGCCTCAAGTGGCATCTCTGTCTAACTTCTAACTTCTTTGCTTTCTACAGTTCTACAGTGTGTCTGCCTAAGTGTACTTGCGTCTGTGTAAATGTGTGGGTGTGTGTGTTTTTGTTTACCCTCTTTTTTTCCCCCCAAGGTAAGTCTTTCCTGTCCCGGGATTGGAATGACTCCTTATCCACTCCCTTGAAACCCTCATCATTTCCTTTTCCCTCTCCTTCCCTTCTGCCTGACGAAGCAGCTCGGCTGTGAAAGCTTGTATGTGTGTTTGTGTGTGATTTTATTTATTTTATTTGTTTCTATCGACGAGCCGGTCCTTTTGGTAAGTCATATGTTTTCTATTTTATATATATATATATATATATATATATATATATATATATATATATATATATATATATATAAATAAAAATAGAAAACAGATGACTTACCAAAAGGACCGGCTCGTCGATAGAAACAAATAAAATAAATAAAATCACACACAAACACACATACAAGCTTTCGCCACCACTGGCAGCTTCTTCAGGAAAAAGAGGAAAAAAGGGGAGGAAAAGGGAAGGATATGGGTTTTAAGGAAGTGGAAAAGGAGTCATTCCAATCCCAGGAGTGGAAGGACTTACCTTAGGGGAAAAAAAGGAAGGTGAACAAAAACACACCCACCCACCTATATATATATATATATATATATATATATATATATAGGGGAAAAAAAGGAAGGTGAACAAAAACACACCCACCCACCTATATATATATATATATATATATATATGGGTGGGTGGGTGTGTTTTTGTTCACCTTCCTTTTTTTCCCCTAAGGTAAGTCCTTCCACTCCTGGGATTGGAATGACTCCTTTTCCACTTCCTTAAAACCCATATCCTTCCCTTTTCCTCCCCTTTTTTCCTCTTTTTCCTGAAGAAGCTGCCAGTGGTGGCGAAAGCTTGTATGTGTGTTTGTGTGTGATTTTATTTATTTTATTTGTTTCTATCGACGAGCCGGTCCTTTTGGTAAGTCATCTGTTTTCTATTTTTATTTTTATATATATATATTGTTAGATTCAAATTGATGAAACGAAAATTATAGAGGGAAACTTTCCCGGTGGGATAAACAAAAATAAAAATAGAAAACAGATGACTTACCAAAAGGACCGGCTCGGTGTGTCTGCCTAAGTGTACTTGCGTCTGTGTAAATGTGTGGGTGTGTGTGTTTTTGTTTACCCTCTTTTTTCCCCCCAAGGTAAGTCTTTCCTGTCCCGGGATTGGAATGACTCCTTATCCACTCCCTTGAAACCCTCATAATTTCCTTTTCCCTCTCCTTCCCTTCTGCCTGACGAAGCAGCTAGGCTGCGAAAGCTTGTATGTGTGTCTGTGTGTGATTTTATTTATTTTATTTGTTTCTATCGACGAGCCGGTCCTTTTGGTAAGTCATCTGTTTTCTATTTATATATATATATATATATATATATATATATATATATATATATATATATATATATATTAAGACGAAAAATTCCTAGCAGGAAAAATAAAATATAAAAAATAGACGAAGATTACTCACCAGGCGAAGGAGCACAGGTGTGACAGCATCACAAATATTCATTTATTTATTTGTGATGCTGTCACACCTGTGCTCCTTCGCCTGGTGAGTAATCTTCGTCTATTTTTTATATTTTATATATATATATATATATATATATATATATATATATATATATATACGTAAAAAATAGATGAAGAACACTTACCAGGCGAAGGGGCACAGGCAGTAATAGCAACAAATAAACACACAGACACACACACACTCAAAAATGCTAGCTTTCGCAGCCCAGCTGCTTCATCAGGCAGAAGGGAAGGAGAGGGAAAAGGAAATGATGAGGGATTTAAGGAAGGGGGTAAGGAGCCATTCCAATCCCGGGACAGGAAAGACTTACCTTGGGGGAAAAAATGGAAGGTAAATAAATGCACATACACCCACACATTTACACAGACACAAGTACACTTAGGCAGACATACTGTAGAACTATATATATATATATATATATATATATATATATATATATTATAGAAGGAGACCTTCTAGGTGGGAAAATGGTATAAAATAAAGATTTTTGACTTACCTAAAGTACAGGCTTGTCGATAGAAACACGAAACACACAAAAAAACACACAACCATTCGAGCTTTCGCCACCAGTGGTGGCTTCTTCGGGAAAAAGAGGGAGGAAGGAGAGGAGAAAGGGAAGGATACGGGTTTTAAGGAAGTGGAAAAGGAGCCATTCCAAGGTGTGTTTGGATGTGGATATGTGTGAGTGTGTGTGTATTTGTTTACCTTCCTTTTTGTCCCCTAAGGTAAGTCCTTCCACTCCTGGGATTGGAATGGCTCCTTTTCCACTTCCTTAAAACCCGTATCCTTCCCTTTCTCCTCTCCTTCCTCCCTCTTTTTCCCGAAGAAGCCACCACTGGTGGCGAAAGCTCGAATGGTTGTGTGTTTTTTTGTGTGTTTCGTGTTTCTATCGACAAGCCTGTATGACTTACCAAGGCACAAATAATCACACACAAACACACATACAAGCTTTCGCCATCACTGGCAGCTTCTTCAGGAAAAAGAGGAAAAAAGGGGAGGAGAAAGGGAAGGATATGGGTTTTAAGGAAGTGGAAAAGGAGTCATTCCAATCCCAGGAGTGGAAGGACTTACCTTAGAGGAAAAAAAGGAAGGTAAACAAATACACACACACTCACATATTGAAACGCAAACGCAGTTCTGATGACTAAATGTGTGATGAGGTGTGTTTGCGTTTTGATATATGTGAGTGTGTGTGTATTTGTTTACCTTCCTTTTTTTCCCCCAAGGTAAGTCCTTCCACTCCTGGAATTGGAATGACTTCTTTTCCACTTCCTTAAAACCCATATCCTTCCCTTTCTCCTCCCCTTTTTTCCTCTTTTTCCTGAAGAAGCTGCCAGTGGTGGCGAAAGCTTGTATGTGTGTTTGTGTGTGATTATTTGTGCCTATTGACGAACTGGTCCTTTTGGTAAGTCATCCAATTTCTATTTTTTATATTTGTTTATCCCACCAGGAAAGTTTCCTTCTATAATTTATATATATTCTTTTTTATTTCTCAAAATTAAGAATATATCAAATATTGTACAAAATATGACTGATCACATGAATGATATCAAATTTAATTACCTTGAGTTCAAGGACTTTCAACCCATTCCTTTATATTATGGCCACAGCAGTATCTTCAATCTCAGTTTTGGTAGTATACGAACTTTTTCAAAAATTTTTGTAAACCTAAGGGACCGAACTGCTGAGTTCATCAATTCCTTTACTTACAAACTACTTAAACTAACTTATAATAAGTATAACAGAAACACCAGTGCCAAGGCAGGACTTGAACATCTGATAGTAGCAGCTGTGCAATCCATGACATAATGTCCCAAACTGCACAGCGATTACTGCATGGCCACATATTCTTCTTGCAACAAAAATGCATCTCAACATTTATGAAACAAAAGTACTTCCCTGGCATATGTAGAACTGTAATTTACTTCCTTTCAGTTAAGTTATTAATCAAGGTACATTCTATTCACTGTTTACTTCCCCCAAGCTCAGTTCCTGGTATTTCCATATTTAACACCCCACTCCTTACTTTATTCTGCATCAGTTTTAAATGTGTGTCAGTTCCTTTCATAAGCTCTGACAATTTGAGGTTATTTTTATTTTTATTAGTCAGAGAATTATTTTTTGGCATGTCATTTGCGTGCAGATACAAAGATTCAGCAATTTATTGAAATGATATTTTAATGTTTAGGGATACATATATCAAAACTGATACACTAATGCCTTGTCTAGCAAACTGATTTTTTTACTCACATTGTCTGTTCTGATTAACTACTGATCTCTGGATCTGTGTTGCAGAGCTCAATGTGAAAAGAAAATTTGTGAAACTTTACTGAGGGATCTCTGGATCACAAAAATTAAATTTATTTTGGAGAAACAGAATGAAATAATCCAGAAAAGAAGGTATGTTCCTGGTGTCTAAAGTCCGTAACAAACCACTTGGATGTGAAATTACTAAACTATTCTCACTTTGTTATAGAAACAATGAAACACTTCAGGTGTGGAGGAAAGACACAGAAAAACTGAATCAAATAAATAGAATGCACCTTGAAAATTTCAAGAAATATGGTAAGCAAATTACACCTAACTTTGAACGTCTGATGGTCTTTAATTGTGTCTGTGTACAAACAAATAATTTGTTCACATTATATATTATGCAGGGCTCCGAATTCCATTTGATACAGATGAAGATTATATGAAAATACTGTCAAGATCTGACTTGCAAAATTCATTGTCAAGAGGAAGAGCAATCAAGTCAATGGCTGTACACCCAATGATAAAGTAAGGGAATTAATAACAGGTGAAATGTTTAGCATAATACACTGCTGGCCACCAAAAATGCAACACCAAAGGGGAGGTATTCAAATGACGTTAAATTTGCAGCATTAATCTGCAAAGAGGAGAGCTGCATGTGATAAGCATTTTATTGTAGGCACTCATCAGAATTGTTCTGTTATGTATTAGTTTTGAGTAAGCAGTATCAGTATGTCTCATTGAAACAGTGAGTGTCTTTCAAACATGTTTTAGAGGTTGACTGAAGAAGAATAATTTCTTATAGGGATTATGGATTATCAGTCAGAGAAATTGTGTTGGACATAACTAAGCAACTATGATGTGGATCAGTAATTGCTGAATGTAAGAGGAAATGATGGACCAACAGGACCAATTGTACCCACCTTGTTGCACCATGCATGTTATATCAGGCATATTATGTGCATGGCAATGATGAATTTCTCTGCCTTCTTATGAACTATAGCACAACAAATTCAGTCTGTCAGACAAGAAGCATTTTACATACATACCAGTTGACTTTGTAGTCAAATGGACTGTCTGCACTGCATCCGTTGCCAACTGTACCACTGAGTCAACATGACAGGTGTTTGTGCCAGCAATGGTGTGATGAATGACAGATATGTTCAACCAAATGCAATTACATTACTTTTACTGGCTAATCCTGATTCCGCCTGCACCACCACAATGGTTGTATTAGAATCTAGTGACAGTGAGGTGAGAGACAGTTGAATGTTGCCTTATGAATCACCCTGCTGCTCTTGCGCCCATTATAGCGCTTTGGAGTGGTTCTGTATTCCACTACTGGATCCTCTAGTACAGGCTGTTCCAGTTCGCATGCTCTCTTGCGAGGTAGGGAGCGCTCACCTGCTCGCGGGGCACCACTTCTGCGGCCATGAGCTGTTGTCGAATGCAGCACTCCACGTGGCTGAGGCTGTGCCGAGCGTGTGTTCAGGTGAGGCAGCCGGCTGGGCTGTGACGTGATGAGGAACTGCAGCCGAACTGCAATTCCTGGCATGGGCACAACTGTTTTTGAAATAGCTACTACTGAGAATGCCATTTTTCTCCATGAAAATGCGGGACACGCACATATGACACCTGGACAATCCTCAGTGTTATTATATTTACTGTAAAAGCTATGTGATCCTGAATATCAACAATTTGATTTCATGACTGGAAATTAATAAAACATGTTTATGGTGACTTTCTTTTTTCATTGCTAAATGATTGTTTTGTAGAACCAATATAAGGAGTATTCCTTATGAATTGTATAATCAATTTTCCAATTAGTTGTTAATGAAGACGTCATTGAATTTAGAAGTTGTTGCTGGAGTATCACAAGAAGCCAAATTATGATTGACTGATTTATCACGCTGAACCCCATCCCAGTTTCCACCACATTAATCATAAATATGGCAATATGGAGTTTACAATAAACTTCATAACAATTCCTGTCTTTGAGAAAAGTATGTTTTTCATTTAAGTTCAAAGAAATGATATTTTTGCATATAGGCTTAATAGCTTATTTCAGGGAAATTAATAACACACCATCTTAATTGCCAGTAACTAGACTTACCAAGTGACGCCTGTCTTAAATGTTCAAATACAGTAACATGCTAAACAGTCTTAACAATAAGTGGCAAACGGCTGATCCAGCATTTATCACAAGACTGGCACAAATTAAGGTTTTCAATTTAGGAAGATAGTACCAGAAGATATAGAACCACTTGCCTTCCTCATAAGCAAAGAAAAGGGCTGAACATGTGTTTTTCTTTCTTTTTGGAATCTGCGTGCAATAAGTCTGAATTACACCTACTAACTTCAAGGTGATAAGAATATAAAATTGTGAGCCGGCTGTTCGGAAGTGGCAATCAGAACAAATTGACAAGTTACATTTGTACAATTAACAAAAGATTTATTGACTGTTTTGTCATTTACAATTTTTTTGTGACACAAGTTAACAAATATCAGGTGTTATCTTGTGTGCTGCAGCTATTTGCAGCATACTTTTCATTGCAGGGTTCTGAAGCAATGACCTTTCCTTGATTTTTATTCTGTTTATTACAGAGAACACTTGCTCACAACAGTGCATCGACCTGAACATGGACATGAACCCAGCTCTATTCCTATGAAGCTGAGGGAACGTGTCTGCCTCCATGTTTTATACCACGGAGACACTAAATGAAGACGTGTGTTTACTTTTGGCCGGCGAGTGCTAGTGTGCATGATGTCAGCTTCCCCCACCATCGCAGCACCGAGCTGGGGCAGTGAGCACTTGTGTGTGCTTCTGCTCGCGGAGCAGCCTGTTGGAACAGGTGCACTAACCAGCCAGAATTACACAGATTAGTGTTGGAAACTACATCCTCTCACACCTTCGTAGCTTGCCAACATCCACATACCAGTATGATAATGTGCAACCAAAATGTGCAACACATTGTCTACGACTTCTTTGTCACTCACTGAATTGCACTGCTACCATGGCCTTTCTGTTATCCCTATCTCTTGCCTAACAAATACATTTGATATTTGTCACTATTTTGTCAAAACTGACATTGTGAGAACCGTGGCTGTGGTATTATAATGTGTGTAATCAAAACAACAACCAGCCACAAGTATGGTACAAATGTTTATTTTCTTAAACCATTAGCAGTTTCAGATTTATACAAAAGCATCTTCAGATGGCCTGCCATGCTTTTGAACTTAGGCCGTGACTTATATCAATGATAGTACTACAGACATATTGTGTCCAATTTTTCTGTGATGAGATTTTCCTGTATTTTACACTCATGAAATGCGAACTCCATGTGTGCTTTTAACATAGGTGTATCACACGAGACACTGCACTGTATTAGTGTTGTTAATGTTTTATAATGAGTTATAGTGCATATTACTATAAATTATAGCATGGTGTCATGTGAAACACTTACATTAATGGCACTAATACAGTGCAGAGTGTCATGTGATACACCTCCTTAATAGCATACATGCAGTGCACATGTAGTAAGTGTAAAATACAGGGAAATCTCATTCCAGAAAAATCAGACACAACATGGCAGCAGTGCTGTAACTGATGTAAAACAAGGCCAAACTCAAAAGCATGAAAATACATCTGAAGATAGACTTGTATAAATCTGAAACTGGTAACGGTTTAAGAAAATAAACATTTCTCCCATACTTGTTGCTGGTTGCTATTGTGATTATGAACATTTGATATTTTGGTGATGATGTGGAACAATTGGCCTGGGATACAACACCCTCTCCTATACCAGATCAGTTGTGATACTGTGTGGAAGCAGCATAGACCACTAGATCCCAGGAACACAGCCAATGCCTGTTGTTTCCATACCAAGGTGTGTTGTAGTGATTACAGCCAGAAATGGCTGCAACACCCAATACTCTCTCAGCATTTTCTTCACATCTGCCATGTCATGTTTGTACTGTTTATTATCTCCTAAATAAATCTGGCTCTGATATATCTGGATTTCTGTTGTGTTGCATTTTGGATGGTCAGCAGTATGTTATTCCTACATTAGCAAAGAAGCTCTCATATAGCATACAAATTAATCATCGATCATAGACATTTGTATACAACATACTGCAACCAATTCTCAAATTAGTAACATCCAACATGAATATGGAATAAGTAATATATTAGAGAGTCAATAATGGAGGATCGATAACAACTCACCATAAAAATGTTTGCCAAGCCACTGACGGATACGTAAAATAGACTATCACATTTACACAACTTAAATTTTCAGTCATGCCCTTCATAAGAAAAAAAGACACACATTGCATTCACACAATCACTCAGAAAACTATACACACATGACCACCATCTCTAGCCACTCCAGCAACACAACAAGCTGTCTTGACAGTAAATGAAGAGGGGAGCGGACGGGAATAGAGGGGAAAGGATGCCAGTTAAGGGTGGGGATAGAATGTTCTGCATTGTATGATGGATTGTAAAGGCTCTGACAGGCAGGACTGTGAGAGGCAATGAAGGGCAGGGGCAGGAGAGGATAAAAGGGAGATGTAGAGATGTGTGGGGTGGGAGGCAAAAGGTAGGTGGCAAAAGGACTACATCAATTGTCTGATTCCTCCACCTACAAGCTGTGCAAGGATGACACCATCCCAAAAGTCTAAGATGATCGACAGTCTCTGCAAAACATTTATGGCCCTTCCCAGAACCTCTCTTCCAAATCCAACTTCCTCCTCACTTCGACAACACCATGCACACATACCTTTTCCATACTCCCAAAAATCTGTAAACCTAACAATCCTGGATGCCCAATTGCGGCTGGTTACTGTACTACAACTGAAAGAATTTCAGCCCTTGTTGACCAGCACTTCCAACCAATATTTCAAAACCTAGCCTTCCACATCCAAAATACCAACCACTTCCTTCACCAACTCTCCACCACCCCATTACCTCCTGGATAACTGTTCATGCCACCTCCGTATACACCAATACCCCACATGCCCAGGTCTTGCTGGTCTTAAACACTGCCTCTCTCAGTGTCCTTCAGAATCCAAGCCCAATACCTCATTCCATATAACCCTACCCATTATGTCCTAACAAACTGTTAATTTTCTTTTGAAGGAAAACTATACTATAAAATCCATGGCACAGCCATGGGCACCTGTATGGCATCCTCCTATGCCAACCTATTAATCAGCCATCTAGAGGAAACCTTCCTTGCTTCCCTGAACCCCAAACCCCTGGTCTAGTCCATGATTATTGATAATATTTTCATGATTTGGACTCAGGCCCACAACGCCCTAACCTTTACCTCCATAACATTAATTCCTTCTCTCTCATCAGTTTCACTTAGTCCTTCTCACACTGGCATGCCAGTTGGCATGGATGTTAACTTTCACCTCATTGACGGTTCCATCCAGTCTTCCATCCACATTAACACGTTCATGAAGGCTCATGCTACTGAGGCATTAGGGCCGCCTTGCCTTCTGGACGGCGCACGCCTGTGTGGTGTCACCGAACTCTCATGTGACCAAAGCTCATAGGCTCGTTCCGGCTTGCAGGTTAAAATGAACACTCTCTCCAGGCTCTCAGTAGACAGATTGCTGTCATTGAGGCTGGTTTGTCTATGAGGTAAAGTGTCAACTGATTTTATACAGCTCTTTGAATTTTCATCTTCATTACTCCACCATTTGAATATGTTTCGTTCTAAAAGGTAAATTATTTAATAAGACCAATTTCCCAGGGACATATCGAACATTTTTTTCAGGGGTACCATGGGCCTGGGATATTTGATGAAATTGGGGAGGGGGTCGCAACACCTCTGGCTACATCCTGGACTTGTATGTCCTATAGTGTAATTATGTTTGTTCAGTCTTTTACATTTAGATAAGTTATGTATATATTGTCAATATGTTTTCATTCTTGTGTATATTCATTGAAGTTTTGAAATGGAGGTTTGTTTTGAATAAAGATGTATATACATAAGTGGATCTGCATTTCTATGAATTACTGTTTTTCTTCATGTATTTGCAATTATTTTTATACATAACTATTTTCCTGTATAGTAAATAGATTCTTTACATTGATTATTACTTGACCATAACTTTCTGAAACTCAGGTGTTTTCAATGGGAAGTATCCCATGAAAAGTAAAAATAAAAATTAGTAACATTACAAAATAGATTTTAATATGAAATATATCATCAAAGATATGAATTCAAACTGAAAAACAACAATTTGTGATATAGATAGAGGTTTGTTGCTGGTTGTTTGTTACGTGGGTTTGCTTACCATAACGTCACTATCTATCCTAGTGGCCTGCGGATGCCACTGTGGGTTACTTCAAAGTTATACTGTTATTGTGGTATATAATTTTTTTTCTTGGTATGTATTGTATTCTTGGCCACGTAAGATTCAATTTACATCACAAAAATGTCAGGCCCAAGTGAAAATAAATCACCAGTCAATCTTCCCGAATGTGTTAAACCTACTAATTACCAGCATTACCTGCATTTTGATGGCCTGCCATCCATTCCACATCAAAAAATCCTTCCCATACAACATTTGGGTAGATTGCATAACTAATGTGAAGGTACTGAATAGAAATGGGGAGAAAAGGAATCTCTGGCACACCTTGACTAAAAGAAGGGATTGATTGGTAGGACACATTCTTAGACATCAAGGAGTTGTGAATTTTGTATTGGTGGGAAGTGTTCGGGGTAAAAAACTGCAGAGGAAGACCAAGAGATGGATACAGTAAGCAGATTTATGTGGAGTTGAAGAGGCTTGCTCAGGATAGGGTATTGTGGAGAGCTGAATCAAACCAGTCTCTGGACTGAAGACGACCACAACAACAACAACAACAACAACCTTTGGGAACCCATGAATGGCAAATTTGCAGTGATGAGACATCCCTTACTCAATATGTTGAAGGCCTCACGAAGGCCTTCACAGATAGACATTACCATCCTAACCTAGTCCACAAACAGATTTTCTGTGCCATACTACCAGACATCACTAATTCTCCCTCCACCCCCAATAACCAATCACAAATGAGTGTGCTTCTTGTAATCTAATACAACCATGGACTAGAACAGTTAAATCATTGTCTCATGCTCTGAAATTAGAGACATCCTACCAAAGATCCTTCTGACCCCTCCATCAGTGTCCCAACCTCCACAACATTCTAGTCCATCCCTCTGCCACTCCCAATGCCAATCCCTTATCACAGGGATCATATCCATGTGGAAGACCCCAATGCAAAACCTGCCCAATCCACCAACACAGCACTTCTTATCCTGGTCCTGGTTTTATTGTACTCCACCAGAGGCAGGGTGCCTTTGAGAGCTGCCAAGTGATTTACTAACACTGCTGAAATCATTGCACAGCATTCTACATTGGTATGAGAATGAACCAGGTGTCCATCAGGATGAATGGCCACTGTAAAACTGTGGCAAAAACAATGTGCATCACCCTATCTATGACACAGCACATAGGTGAGCACAACACTCTTTGATTTCAATGGTTGCCTTACTACCTGTTGCATTTGAATCAATGGGTTTAACTTGGGGTTGGAGCACCATTAATAACCACATGTACTTAATAAATATACTTTATTGTGAATACATTAATAACTAGAATAAAACTGAATACAAATATGACAGTGCAGAGTACATCTTGAAGGGCGAGGAGAACAAGGCATCAGGTGGTGCTCACCTTGGCATCTAGGTGAGGGTGAGCTCGACGGTGACCAGAGGTAGTGATGTGTGTGAGTGGTGCTCATCTTGGCACCTAGGTGAGGGTGAGCTCGACAGTGACCAGAGGTAGTGATGTGTGTGAGTGGGGGCAGGGTGAAGAAGTCGAAGTCGGCGAGGTGTTGGTGGATGCAGACAGTTCAGGCAGGGTGGACAGTTTGACCTGGGCACGTTGGCAGGTGGGCGGAGTCCAGTGGAGCGATGATGAGCACCTCGGTGGGCAGCAGCAGGAAGGTGCGAACAGCATGTGAGATGATGGTGGCAGGAAGGGGGATATGTCATAGTAGCTGCCATGATGGAGATGGCGAAGCTGTCACCATGTCTGCATGCAGGCAGACGTTGATGCTTGGTTTCTTTGCAGCAGTTTCCTTGTTGAACGAGTAGCCCTGCTCAGCAGTGGGTGTGTGCTGCCAAGATTGAGTCTTGGACAAAGATTCCAGCTCATGTGCCTCATGCAATTAGATGTCATAGACCCTGTTGGTGATGTGGATGTGTTTACTTGGAGACTGGAGAATGTTATACATGAGGGTGGTCTGGACTGTGAACGGAAGCTTGCTCTAGCAGACAGCCCTAAGGGTAGAATCTGGCATGTCATGTTCACTGACAAGAAGACAGAGGCGGTGCCAGAGCTGTGATGGCTTCTTTTTCCTCAGGTGTTCTTCATGGATCATATGTCTGATTGTTTCTTCTGGCAAGCGAGTGAACCTCTCAAGAAGGGGTTATTTGGTGATAGAATCCGGTCAGTCGTTGGAGGAGAGGTCACTAGGTCGCAGATCAAGTCAATGCATTCATTAATATGTGTGATGAGGCATAAGTATTGGACTGAGTTGTCAAGTGAGTAGTGGTTGAATATCTGCTTAGCAATACTGAACTATGTCTTGGGAGCCTTGAAGGAGAAAGACACAGCTCAGGAAGGCACACAGGAGGTGGCGAGGGTGGTGCCTTCATCACATCAACCAAGGTGTTGACGAAGACTTGTTGTGATGTGAGAGAGTTCAAAGCACTTGTTATTACCAGCAGAGCTTCGAAGATGAGTGAATGGGTCGCAGCAGGAACAGGCAAGACAATGCGGTCGACCAGTGCAGTAGGGTCACTGTTAGTATCTTGCAAGTGAGCAGATGCACATTCGAGTGTGGCCGAGAAAGTTCTTGTGTTTAAACAGTGTGTTACAGTGGAATCGATTGTTGAACTCATGATGCCGTTGACACATCACATGATACAAGAAGCACAAATGACAAATTAGCACTTTGAGAATGTTTAAAGTTCACATCACTACTGAAAGAGCGAGCAGATCTGTTCAGAGAGTAACTAAACACACTCAGTGGTGTGGAATACACAAAATTGGCCGATACATTGCTAGCATAGTCCAAGTTGGATGCACGGGAAGAAAAATGTGCACTCGGAACATTTGCATATAATCCGTAAATGATCAGGAGGTTGATACCCGAATTGTGGGGGATGCCTGAGAAGCGAGTCTAAGTCCAGATAAACTGACAGAATGATTGGAGGCAAACAAGCCTTGCTGGCAGAGCACATGGTTGTTCAAAGGATACACATGTACACTTGGCAGGGCAATTGCTGGTTTGAAATTCAAATTTTGTAAGTTTGTGAAGTTTGTTCCTCGCAAAATTTGACTACGAACTGAGGCCTGAGGACTTTAGGTTCCTTGCAGCACTGGAAACACTCGACATGGCGAACATGTCCTGAGAGTAATCATTCTGCGAAGGAAAATTTAAAGCACCAGAAACAGAAAGACATTGCATTTGTAGTGATAAAGTTGCTGCACCAAGAAATCCAGGTGGAGGTGGCACTGTTGTGGTCATTGTAGTAACCAGCAAGTCGATGTCTCCTGTGTTTTGTGGCAAAATTCACACAAAACTGGATGTCTCTGCACAACTCGACTTTTGGGTCACCAATATGGGTTTAACATAGGGTTGGAGCCCTAATAATAACCACATGTACTTAATACATATACTTTATTGTGCACACATTAACAACTAGAACAGAACTGAATACAAATATGGCTGGTGGGCACAGAGAGCCTGTGGCCCCAAAGATGCCAGGCAAAAAGACATTTCACACACACTTATCGAGGCAAAGTTCGATCGGTCGCCGCAAATCCTTCCCTCCACCACCAGCTCCTCTGAACTGCATAGATGGGAGTTGTCTCTTCAACACATTCTATGGTCACACTGGAGGAATGGACACACACAATATGATCCCAAGTTCAGAGTGCAGCGGCCAAAGATGATGGTTGTGTTATTGTGTTGTGTGCCTCTGAGATTGTGTGACTGTTCTGTATCTGAAGAAGGGCATGGCTGATAGCTTAAGTGTTGTATGCATGTGTTATTTTTATGTGGTTGTCTCAGCTCGTTTTACATCTTTGCAGAGAGTTGTAAAATGTCCTTACTACATTGTTTACTTCCAAACGGGACTTTCCATTATTAGCAATATTTTTTGGATGATATAGGCATGAAACATAAAGAAGGAATTTTGCTCCAAAATTACTGAATTTTCATCACAAATGACATTGCGTAGATATTGGTCTTGAATCTCTTAACAACATTCCAGAACTTCACAAAAAGTTTATAACAGATGATGAAACATGGGTATGTAAAAACAAGCCCAGTTTTTCCAATGGACACTGGCCAAAGAGCCATGATCAGAAAAGTAAAGAAGTTCAATTGAATGTGATAGATCTTACTGTCTTCTGTGATTACAAGGTTATAAGTGCATCCACCCCCATGAACCACAGACATTGCCGAGGTGGGGTGGCTTGCGTGCCTCAACGATGCAGATAGCCGTACCGTAGGTGCAACCACAGCGGAGGGGTATCTGTGGAGAGGCCAGACAAACGCGTGGTTCCTGAAGAGGGGCAGCAGCCTTTTCAGTAGTTACAGGGGCAACAGTCTGGATGATTGACTGAGCTGGCCTTGTAACATCAGCTAATGTGGCTTTGCCACACAGCTACTGCGAACGGCTGAAAGCAAGGGGAAACTACAGCCGTTATCTTTCCCGAGGACATGCAGCTCTACTGTATGAACATATGATGATGGCATCCTCTCGGGTAAAATATTCCGGAGGTAAAATAGTCCCCCATTCGGATCTCCGGGCGGGGACTACTCAGGAGGATGTTGTCATCAGGAAAGACAATACTGGCATTCTACGGATCGGAGCGTGGAATGTTAGATCCCTTAATCGGGTAGGAAAATTAGAAAATTTAAAAAGGGAAATGGATAGGTTGAAGTTAGATATAGTGGGGCTTAGTGAAGTTCGGTGGCAGGATGAACAGGATTTCTGGTCAGGTGAGTACAGGATTATAAATACAAAATCACTTGGGGGTATCACAGGAGTAGGACTGATAATGAATAAGAAAATAGGAATGCGGGTAAACTACTATGAGCAGCACAGTGATCGCATTATCATTGTCAAGATAGATACGAAGCCAACACCGACAACAGTAGTACAGGTTTATATGCCAACTAGCTCTGCCGATGATGAGGAGATCGAAGAAATATATGAGGAGCTAAAGGAAATTATTCAGACAGTTAAGGGAGAGGAAAACTTAATTGTGATGGGAGACTGGAATTCGGTAGTTGGAAAAGGAAGAGAAGGAAAAATAATAGGTGAATATGGGCTGGGCAGGAGGAATGAAAGAGGAAGTCGCCTGGTAGAATTTTGCACGGAACATGATTTAATCGTAACAAACACGTGGTTTAAGAATCACAAAAGAAGGTTGTATACATGGAAGAGACCAGGAGACACCGGAAGATATCAGATAGATTTTATAATGGTAAGACATAGGTACCGGAACCAGGTTACAAACTGCAGGACATACCCAGGGGCAGATATAGACTCTGACCATAACTTGTTAGTCATGAACTGTAGGCTGAAACTGAAAAAACTGCAGAAAGGTAGGAAAATAAGGAGATGGGACTTAGATAGATTGAAGGAAACTGATGTTCTGGAGAATTTCAGAGGGAGATTTAGGCAACAATTGGCAGAAACAGGGGGAAATAAAACAGTAGAAGAGGAATGGGTAGCATTGAGAGATGAAATAGTGAAGGCAGCGGAGGACAAAATAGGTAGAAAGGCAAGACCTACAAAAAATCCTTGGATATCACAGGAAATACTAAATTTAATTGATGAAAGGAGAAAATATAAAAATGCCGTAAATGAAACAGGCAAAATGGAGTACAGACGTCTAAAAAATGAGATTGACAGGAAGTGCAAAATGGCTAAGCAGAAGTGGCTAGAAGCCAAATGTAAATCTGTAGAAGAATGTATAGCAAGGGGAAAAGTAGATACTGCCTACAGGAAAATAAAAGAGACATTTGGGGACAAGAAAAGCAACTCTACGAATATCAAGAACTCAGATGGGAAACCAGTTCTCAGCATAGAAGCGAAAGCTGAAAGGTGGAAAGAGTACATAGAGCAGCTCTACAAAGGAAATGAACTTAGAGACGATGTTGTAGGAAGGGAAGAGGAAGTCGATCAAGATGAAATAGGAGATACTATACTGAGAGATGAATTTGACAGAGCCTTGAAAGACCTAGGTCGGAACAAGGCCCCAGGAGTAGATGAAATACCTTCAGAGCTACTAAAGTCTCTGGGAGAGCCAGCCATGACAAGACTATTTGAACTGGTGTGTAGGATGTATGAGACAGGCGAAATGCCCTCAGACTTTAAGAAAAATGTAATAATCCCCATTCCAAAGAAATCAGGCGCAGACAGGTGTGAAAATTACAGAACCATCAGTTTGATAAGTCATGGTTGCAAAATTTTAACACGAATTGTCTACAGGAGAATGGAAAAGCTGGTAGAAGCTGACCTCGGGGAAGATCAGTTTGGATTCAGGAGGAACGTAGGAACCCGGGAGGCAATACTCACTTTACGTCTAATCTTAGAAGACAGATTAAGGAAAGGCAAACCAACATTTTTAGCTTTTGTAGATTTGGAGAAAGCTTTTGACAATGTTGACTGGAATACACTCTTTCAAATTCTGAAGTCAGCAGGGGTAAAATACAGGGAAAGGAGAGTTATTTACAACTTGTACAAAAGCCAGACCGCAGTTATTAGACTCGAAGGGCATGAAAGGGAAGCATCAGTTGGGAAGGGAGTAAGACAGGGTTGTAGCCTTTCTCCAATGTTATTCAATTTGTACATCGAGCAGGCGGTGAAGGAAAGCAAGGAAAAATTTGGAATAGGGATTAAAGTTCAAGGGGAAGAAATAAAAACATTGCGTTTTGCTGATGACATTGTAATTCTGTCAGAGACAGCGAAGGACCTGGAAGAGCAGTTGAATGGAATGGAAAGCGTGTTGAAGAGAGCATATAAAATGAACATTAACAAGAGCAAAACAAAAATAATGGAATGCGGTCTTAGAAAATCAGGCGATGCTGAAGGAATTAGATTAGGTAACGAAACAATGAAGGTGGTAGATGAGTTTTGTTACTTGGGTAGTAAAATAACAGGCGATGGTCGCAGTACAGAGGATATAAAATGCAGAATGGCAATGGGAAGAAAAGCATTTTTGAAAAAGAGAAATTTGCTAACATCGAATATTAATTTAAGGGTAAGGAAGTCTTTTCTGAAGGCATTTGTGTGGAGTGTTGCCTTGTATGGGAGTGAAACATGGACGATAAGCAGTGCTGACAGGAAGAGATTAGAGGCTTTTGAAATGTGGTGCTACAGAAGAATGCTGAAGATTAGGTGGGTAGATCACATAACTAATGAAGAGGTACTGAACAGAATTGGTGAGCGAAGGAATTTTTGGCATACCCTGACTAAAAGAAGGGATCGCTTGGTAGGACACATTCTTAGACATCGGGGAATCGTAAATTTAGCATTGGAGGGAAGTGTGTGGGGTAAAAATCGCAGAGGGAGACCAAGAGACGCATATAGTAAGCAGATTCAAGTGGATGTGGGTTGCTGTTCTTACGAGGAGATGAAAAGGCTTGCTCAGGATAGAGTAGGGTGGAGAGCTGCATCAAACCAGTCTCCAGACTGAAGACCATAGCAGCAGCAAGTGCATCATCAGTTCCTGCCTTATAGTTGTACAATCAGTAAAGACCTACAGGTTAAGCACTGCTTGTGTGAAGCACTCCATAGAAAACAACCAGAATTATGGCAGAGCCAATCATAAAAATTGCATTACAATAATGCTCCACTCACACCTCAATGCTTCCTCATGATTGTTTACAAAAATAAAAAAACAACAGAATAATTTTGTTGTCACAGACATGGCCCCATACAACTTATTTCTTTTCCTGAGGCTGAAGAGAACCATGGAAGGATAGTGTTTTGCAAGAATTAATGAAATAGAAACAGAATTATTGAATGAGCTGAAAGTCATAGTGAAAAGTGAGATCCAGAAGTGCTTTCAAGACTGGAAAAAATGTTGGCACAAGTGTATTATACCCAAGGGAAATTACTTAGACTGGATCTAAATTGAGATTGAGGGATAAATAAATATTCTTTAAGAAAAATAAAAATTCTAACCACTTGTTGATCACTCTTTAAATGTGCAAGATTTTATGGTAATCAGTCAAATAAAATATGTTGTTCCTATTATCAGTTATGATCATGAGTGCATGCAAAAGTTGATTTTTGAGGGTTTGTTCAGGTTTTTAACTTTACTCATACTCCCCTCTTTAAACTTTTACCAAGTGAAATTGTGCAGTGGTAACACCCTGGTTCAAACCTGCCTCAGGCATCCAGATGTAGGTTTTCTTTGATTTCCCCAAATAATTCCTGGCAAATGATGGGATGGTTCCTTTCAAAGACTGTGACCAAATTTCTTCCTAATTGCTCACAAAAACTAGCTACATGTATACTCCATTTCTAATGACTACAATATCATTGGGATGATAACCCCATAATATTCCTTCCTTTCAAAAACTTTTCCTGACATATAACAAACAATTATACATATCCATCCTCCAGATCATGGGTTATGGTCTTCAGTTCAAACAAAAATCACAAAGAAAAAATGCACTTACTGTTTTTCCAAAAGTTATCAATTTTCCAGGAAACTATCCCAATTCTTCTTTTCCTGAAAATCTTATTCTACTATTATGAACATTTATTTAAAAAATCAGCCAAATTGGATGTCATTCTCATTTAATTCTCATTTAATTTTTACTTATAAAGTTCTGTAGTCACAATATGCAACAAATACACCATACTTCACAAAAAATACCTTAAAATTTTCTTTTAGCACACTCCACTAAATTAAGTGGACTGTTCACATGAAAATGTAAAATGCTCAAAGCCTGTTTCATTACTGACCTTAATCGCCTCATATATTTCAGATCATTTTATAATGAAGTTCGCCGCGGCAGAGTGGCCAAGCACATTGAGGCGCTGTGCTACGATGCGCGAGGCCGTTCCCTGTCATGGTTTGAATCCCTCCCTCGGGCATGGATGTTTATGTTGTCTTTAGTATAAGGAAGTTCATAAGTAGTTTGTAAGTTTAGGGACTGATGACCCCACAGTTAAGTCCCTAAATTTTTACAAACATTTTACAATGAAGTTCCAAAAAATATCACAAAATAGGTCAGCAATGAAGAAATCTAAGTTAAATACACGAGTAGTAATTGCTACTGTCTAAATACAAGCCAGTCAGTTACTCATATTGACTGAACTTGTCTTTGTCTTAATTCTCAGTTTCTGAACACATCATAACTGTGTAATTTTACATGATACTTGTTGAAAAACTGACAGAGAAAGTCTCTACAAAAAGTTGAAATACATAGCTATTATGTATTCAACAATAGTGTAAAAGATAAGACATAGTAGTAACAATTATGGTAAATTGTAAACAGATTATGATTAATTGGTAGTCTTGAAAGTTTCAAATGCCTTGAAATTAGTACTTACAGGTCATTTAATGTTGGCAAAGTTTATAATACAGATATTGGAAAGTTTTATTATTATTGTAAGGACTTGTAGTAGGCATAAGGTGGATGACATGAGTGTATATATTTAGGCTAATGGTTCTGGTATTTATGAGAATTTTAATGGAGATTATACATTGTATTACCATACCAGAAGACAATGTTTCACCTTCTATTTTATCTGGACAGTTTAATAACAATGTATTACCACAAATAAAGTGTGACCTTGATAAATAAAGTACACATTGCTCTTGCCAAAAGCCGAGAAGTGATCTTGTAGTTGTAGCTCTCAGGTGCACTCTGGGATGCACCTTTGAGCATCTCTGTGAGCTGCAACATGCAGTCCAGAATGATAGTGAGTGAGTGCAGTGTGCTACTTTGTAGCTGATTCTTGGAGTCGTGGGAGAATTACATGTGTTTGAGGGTACGACATGCAAAATCTGTTTGCAGTCTAGGTTTGAAGGATGATGCCTGTCTGTGGAGGCTCTTGTGAGATCTTCAGCATAATGGTCAGGGGAATTATTCTCTCTGCAGATATGCTGTCCACCTATGGCCAGGCTAAATGAGTACCAAATTTGGTGGTGAAGTGGTAACAGATGTTAAAATGTGGTGTACTTAGCATGGCAAGAGGTGTGAATGGAGCCGTGAGAAAGGTTCAATCAAAATTCAGGAAGGTGGGTATTTTGGATTGAAGAAGACCAAGTTAAGCACTTGGGGGAGAAGATATTGAGATTGTTGAGGAATAAGGATTGGGCACCTGACCTTAAATCCATACCATAAAGATACCATCAGTGAAACTAAACCAGACAATGGGTATGGGGTTTTGGGAAGTTTGGAAGGTTTTCTCTAGATGCTCCAAACAAGGTTGGTAAATAAGGGTAGCATGCGGATATTTGTGGCTGGACCATAGATTTGTAAGTAACATTTCCCTCAGAGGAAAAGTTGTTGTGTTTGAGGAATGAGATGATGGGTTTGGAAACCAATCGACATTGGATTCAGTAGCAGCAAGGCCATGGGCATGAGAGATGTTGGAGTATGTAATGCATTTATATTACGTACCTGTATCCCTGCAATGAAGTCATTTTAGTTAACTATTGTTTGTATATCCTAAAAATTGCATTACTATTTCATTCTGTTCTCTGGCTACAAATTTTGTATGCTCACATTTCTTCCCATGGTTTCTTTTTCATAGTATTGAAGTACAGGGTGGGGCAAAAAAAGTGGTCCAGGAGCAGAGTTTCATGCTACAATGAATTATGGCAGAGGAAAAGAAACACCATACTAATCTAAAGTGACCACCTTTCATCATTTAGCACTTTTGGACCCTGGTCAGCAAGTTGCTATAGGTGGATGAAAACTAGACTGTTGGAACTGCTCAGAGGTGAATGTTGAGTAAATGTTGATCAAGGTTCAGCCAGCTGTGAGGGCAGTAGCTCCATCTTGCTGGAAGTGTCCTTTGCTTCTCAGACATTCATTTCCAGTCACACCCATTCATCTGGGTCGCTTTTATTTGCCCTGATCTCTATATAGTTTCGATTTCAGTAAAATTTCTACTGCAAGAAGGAAACACAATATGAAACAATGTCATTCTAAAAGATGAATGATTATGCAAAAATCTTTTTGAGGAGTAGTATTTACTGAAGACACAAATTAGTGAAAAAGAGAAGATGTTCTTTACATTGGTCAGTAATAGTGGTCAAGCCTAAATAAAAAATGTTAAATGGTGTCAAGTTTTTAACTTCTTATGCTTTTCTTAAAAGCTTCTGCTATGAATCTACACAATATATTTTGACCATTATATTCAACTACATGCAGATTATTGCCTGAACAATAACATTTAGACCCTAACAAAATATTTTGATCATCATGTATGATGAACATAAAAGAAAAATGGAAAGGAATATGTTTTATCAGTAACTATGTTAGGAGTCATATAAGGAGACATGGAACGATTATACCACGCTACATATCAAGTCTTTTGTAAAATACATAAATAATTGAAACAATAATGTTTAATGTGCTTTATTTGCCACTTGGCATAATCAATTATGGTGAAAGATTAATACTTGGCTGTCCCAGCTTGAGCATTCACTAGTAGGTAGTCAGCTGAACTGTAGCATAAGTGAGTGTACTTCCGTGTTCAAGAGCATGCAGGCATGGGTGGCTGAGTGTCCCATGGGTGGGCAGAATGCATTCAGTAGAGCCATATGGTGCACAGTCTATCCCTTCTGGGCCTGCACATGAATGATTTGCTGGGTGCCCAGGAGCACCTGTGTTCTATAGGTAGTGTTGGAATAACCTAATATATATTTTACCAAACTTTATGCAGATTAATTGTCCTGTGGTGACAAGTAGATTTATTGTCATAAAAACATGAAATTGTGCAACAAGATTTATCGGTGCAATTTGAATCCCAGACACTATGGAGTCCTTTTAGTACTGTGAAAAACAACAGAATATATACACAAATAATAGCCAAATTAATGTTAATAAGGGAGCTAACACTAACAGATAAGAGATTTTTTCTGTGCGCGCGTCTGTGTGTGTGTGTGTGTGTGTGTGTGTGTGTGTGTGTGTGCGCGCGCGCGCATGGTGTTTTCTTCTTTTTTCCCCCCTTAAGGAGTTTGAATCTATTCTTTCTATGCTATTGCCTAATTTATGTATCTTAAAATGAACAAATCATTCACCATCATTGAAATTTATGACATTACTGCATTTAAGTTCACAGAATTTTGTTTGGTTTAATTATCAGCAACTTTCTTTTCAACAGATCTATCTCCGAAGAAATGTCAGAAATCGCAGCCGCTCTGGATGCTATAGCTAACAGAGATGACTTTACCTCACTGGCACCAAGCACAGTACAGAAAAAGTCAAGTGATGAAATACAAAAAGTATGTAATACAGTCATTAGTTTTAGTAGTTTTCAATTACAATACAATACTCACTGTATAATAGTGTGTTTCATGAAATTAACTTGTAAGAGCTACATATCGTAACTAACTTAGCACATTAATTGATAAAAGGAAGACTTAGTGGCTGACACTGCTAAAGAAATTTTAATTGCTTTTGTATCCAGTGACTCAAAGAAATCATATAAAACACAATCACTTTTGATAGACTAGGATTTGTAGTCTGATCCCGCCAAATAAGAAACCACTGCACACCATTTTTTAAACTGAAGGAGAAATAATGTAATGTAAAATTTAATACCCATAGCTATTTACTAAGGCATACAAAATACTCAACTTTGGTTTATGTCTGTTCTTGCAGTGGTGTCTTCTTGCACAATGTTAGCTGCATTGACTTACAGTAACTTCCTAGTTCAGAGTCGTTTGGAGTGCCCTTATAAATGCATGTTGGCCTAGATAAAGCTGCTTGTAGACGGCGCTTCTCGGTTGCTCCCTCTAGGAGGTAAGGTGCCAGCTTGTGATTGGCTGCTGGTCATCCGCTGCCTTCATCACGATCGTTTTCGTGCATCTGGCATGTGACGCTGACTTCATGCCACTACACACTACACCCCATATTGTTCATATTTTATTGCCTGATCTTCTTCTCATGGTGCATTTATTTTGGTGTCTGAATTACAATTTTTAATATTTTACAGTATTCCTTATATTTAGCTAAGTCATCCTCATTGGAGCTACTCTTGGCTGACAAGATACATTTTTCTTTTTGTCTGACATGAAATTTTTATTCCTGGTGTAATCCATTGTTTTATTATAGACTTCTGTTTAATTAAAATTACTTTACAAGGAAAATAGTTTTCAAACATGACACTGACATTATTAATGAATATATTATATTTTTAATTCATGCCATGAGCATTATAATCTTACCAGCTCAAATATTTGAACAGTTTTCTAAAATACTCAAACTTTGGTGGATTGACTACTCTCCTGCATGCCGATTTAGCTCTTCATAATCTGCTGAGAATCTGTACCTAAAACAGTGAGCTGCATATCATGATCTGATAGGCCATTGATTATTGGTTTTATGATATGAATTTGTTCCTTTGATTTGTCTATAAATTACTATCAATGGCAATAATTTGAAGCAGTAGCTGAATATGACGATACTCTTTTTGGGTCTGCAGCTGAATAATGTCATCACCTTGACATAATATTTCAAGAAACCAACTGGCTCCCATCTTCAGGTGAGTTGGTCAAATGATTACATTACCCAGCTGCAGATGCAAAAGAATATCATTTTTTATGCTGTAAAAGTTTACTCAACCACAGCTTTGAACTGCTTTCATAGTGTTTCTCTACTGCTATATTCTCTAATAGTTTAAGGGATAAAGAAACTAACTATTTTGATATCAGATGTGATTTTTCTTACAGTATTATTACATCAAGCATACAGTACTTCCTTTATCATCCAGATCTGTAAAAACTCAACAAAAATGTTTTCCTAGGCTGTGGGCTTCCTTTTCTCACACCCCAAGTTCAGGGATAATGTATCTTAAAATAATCCACTCATCCTCTAAAGTGATATTCCATCAACCACAAAAAGCACCTACAAGCAACAGCACAAGCATCTACTATAGAATATCATTGACACCACCTTGAAACATGTTTTGTTTGTAAACAGACAGTTCAGTGATGAGGTTGTGATGATGGAGTAACATGTTTTTCGCTAGATAAAAACTCCCAACCCCCCCCAATATACACATGTCCAAACCCAGACTACATATAGAAAGTTATGAAACATTACTTTGTAATATTTAAATATTAATAGGTAAGTAATTTTGTTAAATGGTTCTAATACATTAGAATTATATATAACTTGTTTCTGAGTATCATGTGTATCTTAACAGACTAAAGGTGGCAACATGGACTTGCCAAAAGTGGTTTCAATAAAATTTTAAATAGGAATCTACGCTTGTCTACTTACGTAGCTTTCTATTACTACTCTCTTCCATTATTACCAGAATTAAGTCATTTTTGCAAGTTATTTTTTTTTTTATTTCAGCTGCGTCAGCTCAAGAAAAAACTATGGGCTCTCCGCCTAAAATCTGCTGAAGACAGAGACTTCTCCACGCAAAGTAAAAGTGCTACAGTACCAATTACAAAAACATCAAACATCCAGAAAGAATGAAAATATCACTCCTGGTAAAATCAAGGAATTACAACTTTAGTTTTAACACTTAAGAAAAAATTGAGAGTGCATTTCATTTCTCAATCACAGAAAAAGTAATTTGTTCTTTATATGTGAAGATCAGAATAATAGGAATTACTTCCTGTCTTACCTCACTCCTATGGATAAAACTAAAATTAAAGTAAATAGGACTTTTAAGATCAGCTAAAGTAACTGTAAATGATATTTATATGCAGAGCATTAAACTAAGAGTTTTCACAGATCTTATTATTCATAAGTATTTCATTAATTTGGCACAAATAATACAGGAGCAGAAGGTGAATATTAAACCAGGAGAGATGAGTAACAGCTATCAGGCACTATTTTATTGCTGTTTTTATTATTGAGTCATAGTCAGATTTGTTGGAGTAACTCAAGGCCAAAAAGCTTGCAGTAAACTACTGCAAGCTGTTTGAGTTTAAGTAATTCCAATAAATGCACTGCATAAATGGCTGAAATCTGGATTTGCCTTGATAATACAAACACACCAAGCTGCAATTGATCGCCGTTAAACACCTTTCTGGTGATAATCCCTTTGTACTACAGTTCAATAATGAATCAAAACTGGTTACTGAAGAATAATAGTTATGAGGTTAAAAACTTCTTTATTGTGGAGAGGAAAAATAAATAAATAAATAAATAAATAAGTAAATCAAATAAAAATTAAAAAAGTAACCAAAACATCACCCACCACCACCACCATATGACACTGGTCATGAGTAATCTCTCCCTTTTGTTACCTGTGCCCTTTTTCTTCCCTCCTCTCCTATCTGATGGAGGAACTCAGTTCCGAAAGCTAGTGTCCTAATTTCATTGTCTCCATTTGCGTTTTTTTGTGTGACTAACAGTGGTACAGAACTAAGGTAGGTACTATCAATTTGTCTCTTTTGAAGAATATTGTAATCAAAATATAGGAAATCTGTACAGTTATACTGTAAGGTAAAATTCAGTAGATTGTAGCTTCACTCAGTGGATTGCAAATATGTGGCTCTTCCTTACTGTGCTGCCCATAATCCATTTGCATCACTTATGCTGAAGTAAAACTTACTCTTTGATAGCAGCCCACCTTGAGGTCATCAATTGCAAGCATAATTCCAGTGACACTGACAATGAACTACACGTTTAAACTGGTCTCATCAGGACTTTTTTAAGATCCAATGGATGCTAAACTTATGAACTGCAGAGCTTCAAGTCATTAAAAAGTACTCATATTTGCAAATTTGTCATAGTATTTTCATACAATGTGTGAAAGAGGAATTTATTAAAATGTCAACCACCAGTAGATCCTGTACCAGTGGTGGTTCATGTGCAGTTTCGTTGGTGGGGCTCAGACTAAAAGTTGGTACCCACTAGAATGGAATCAGTCTGAAGTGTTCTTTATATAACCTCCACTTATATAACATCATTTAAAAACATTTGAAAGATATTAAATAGGCTAATTATGCAGTAATTAATATAATCCATGAAACAATGTAGCTAATAAAAATTTATACAAATGTAAAATAAACATTATTTTAATATTATTATTTTATTTTTGGTGGGGGGGGGGGGTATGTATGTATAATATTGTAGTTGGTCTGGTCCACCAGCTCCCCTGGTTTTCCATGTACTTTTGTGGGTGTCTGAGTTTATAATGTGGTAACACAATTTATTGAAGAACCTGGGGGCTTGAAGGTGTTTGGATTCGAACTGAAGCTCACCAGCTCTTCTCATGCTGAAGTTCGTACTTACTGTAGCTGTGCTTCTGCGTACTGATTGTGATGTCAAAATAAAAATGAACTGTGAGACATATGTGACTTCTTCCCCTTTGGGAATGCACCAGAGACGACAGGGACCCTCCTGGCTTTTGCCTTACGGCCAACGAAAAAACTCTGGAAAAAATCTTGGCTAGGAGCAGTTTCATGTGTATTTTACATAACTAGCATGTTAAATAATGAGGTCTGTATTATGACAGGTTATTTATACAGTAAATGTGCACGTCTGTTCTTCTGACTGGCAAACTTGTCAATTCAAGTTTGGAGTATCACTTATTTCCTCCTTGTGAATGGAACAAACAGTCAGTGTGTTCAGCCTTTCCTGACTCATGCCGTTCCTGAGGAAGGATTTGATTCTTTTTAAAGTGCTGAAACTGTGCTCTGCTTCTGCTGTTGAAATTGGTGTAGTTAGCGCAATTTTTAATGTTTTGTGCACTTCAATGAATGATTTTTCAAAGGAATGTCCCACAAAGAAAGTAAACAGCACACAAACCAATGTAATGCCTCTAAATGTTTCATTACAACAAATCACTGACAGTTCATTTTCAGTTTATCATGGCAAATACACTAGTTTAATGAAAAACTATTGACCAAAGTGGATGGAAACGTTCTCTAAAAGAAGCAAACTTACTTTTTTGGCTGAATGATTTCAAAGCTGCTAAATACATGAGCATTTTGAAATCTTCCTTTCAGTTAGTTGGTCAAAATGTCACACACTTCTTTGAAATCTGCTGTCAGATTATGTTCACTGTTACATTTGGAACATTTTCTTGGAGGAGCAATACACTCGTCAGAAATTCCAAACTGTTGAATGTTCCCTCGTATTTCAGATACAGCACACTCAAAATGATGTACTACATTGGATATGGTAACGGCATCTGCACTCTGCATCTGAATTGTGTTATGGAAAATATCAATGTGTTTCATATCATTAAAAAGATTTAGAAGGAACAAAAAGTGTGGATGGTGAAGTAAATTTCTTAAGGAAAACATTTCTTTTATTGTAACATCATCCCAGGAATCTTCAGTCTTTTCAAAATATTCCAATAATTGCAATTTTTTTTCTTTGACAGTATTTACAATGTGGGATTGGAAGTTCCACCTAGTTGAAGATACTGAAGGAATTTTCTTGTTGCAGTCTGCTGTAACAAATCACTTCACTCGGGAAATGAAGAAGAAAATGTTGAAAAACCAGCAACATTTGCAAAGAACAACCTTATCGACTTTGCTTTTACTGCAAGCATTCTCAAGAACCAAATTCATTTGATGTGCATAGCGGTGAATGTACTTGGTATGTGGAAAAGTGCTCTGCAGTGTCTGCACACCACTGTGACTGCCACTTATTTCTGGGGCACCATCGTATGCCTGAGGAATGAGTTCTTCTTGAACATTGAAAGGTTCCAGACATCTTTTTGAAATATCACTAAATCCATATGCTGACATATCATTAACGTTTTCACAGGAAAGAATTCTTTCAACTTGTTTCTTCCCCTTAATATATCGCAATATAATGACAAATTGACTTTTCATGTAATATCTGTTGTTTCGTCAGCCTTAACAGAAAATAAAGTGGCATCGTTAATATCTTTAGTCAGTTCTTCGATGTTAACTTGATACATACACTCCAAAAGCTCATTTTGTATTATGTGTGATGTACATTTACACACAGAATTACTAGAGCTATTTAAGTAATCATCTAATACACTGTCAAGATTTCCCAAAAGAGATAACAAGTCTAAGAAATTGCCACAGTTTTCTGACTTTTGTCTGAGCTCTTAGTGCTATCTCATGAGTTCCACCAAACAATAAGCACTCTACTAACTAATTCATTATGTCTCTGAATTGACATTTTATATTCCAAATCAATCTGAGCAGTAATGTTAATTGTGCCAAATATTTTATGTTTACTAGCATTTTCTAAATGAAGTCCACTTTCCTCGTGTTTCTTAATTTGTTCACTTATATGCTTTAGATCCTTGCAGCCAACTGTTGTCCACACTCCTTCATCACCAAACAACACACAGTAGAAACAAAACAATTTTTGTTTCTCTTCACTCACAGCTAGCCAAGACTTTCCGAAGAACCATGTAAAGCAGAAAGTTTCTTCTTCTTTCCGTCGAGTTGAGACATCAAGAAATCTTCTGGTTGATTTCTAGCTTCTTGTCCATAATAAATGAAAGGGTGTTCTGAAGAGTCTACTTTCTTCATTCTATACTCAGTTTACGAACACTCAAGTTGCAACGAAACAACTCCAGAATATGTTTTGATGTAGGTGCTAAGAGCCCAGGATCGCAGGATCCAAACTGCAGTCAGGAGTGCGAGGGGTGGGGGGGTGGGAGTAAGACAAGTTATATAGCCCAATTCACTGAGGCCCACTTTGGAGGGCCCCAAGCAGCACTGAGGCGAGGGGCATGGAGGGGAAAGGAATCTGCAGGGAGGGGTGAAATGTTCCACTTCATTATTTAATTCGGCTACTGACCGGGTAAATAAACAATCTACCAATAAATAGTGCTCACATGTTTTCACCACAATCTTTATTTGAACACCTTGCCATTACGAAGTACAAAAAGTAATCTATCTACAAAAGCACATGGCCCCCACACACTCATTATTCCCGCCACTCGCGGCCACACCAAAGATCTTCGATCCAAGACCCTCCACTTCAACTTAACACAGACAAAATGCGCGAGAGCATTCTCGCAACAAATATTGATTCTCACCCTAGCTGTTACGTTTCACACCCCCCCCCCCCCCCCCCCAAAAGACTTGTACAGCCGAAGACTGGAGAAGACTTTTGAGATCTGTTAAAGTAACAGTAGGTACATATATTTTGGTAAACACAAATTTTCTTGCAGTATGTATTATTTCTCATGTAGTACAGCTGTTGTCTGTTGACTTAACATAATTGTATCGAATGTCTGAGGATCGAGGTACGGGTAAACATTTTCTGTCTCTATTCATTCTTACACATTAGCCTATATATACACATTTTTCTGAGGCCTGCCCTTTTCATACATTAATGCCATAGTGTGCAATAGTTTTGCTGTGAACAGTCTTTGGTCATTACACACATCAGTCCACAAAACCCAATTTACATTTTGCAATTGTTTAGGTAAATACATTTAAAATTGAAAGTAAATCAGTCTGCAAAGAATAAATATGACTAAATTAATCTACACATAACAGCACACAATAAAAAATTACTTTCACTTAAATTACATTTATACAATATTACTTGCTAAGTGCTCTCCACTGAACATGTCATTGTCAACGGTGATGTAGTTGCATGCCTTTATCTCCCATTTAAGCCACCTTCTCTTATCATGGGCAAAACAGAAACTTAAAAAACCACATTTTATGAACTTGGTTAAGAGTAATATCTTGGTCAGAATTAACTCTGAATCGGTAAACATACAAATTTTAAATTAACTCTTGAAGTACAAATGTAAGTTTCAAGTGCTCAGATAACCTTCCTAACAGAATAGCTAGTTAATAGTGGTTATCAAATTTATTCGGAATTTATGTATGCCTTCAACTGTATGACATTTCTTAGCCCAAACAATTTTCTTGACTTTGGGTATATAAGCCTATAGGCATTAGGGTGTGGCTTTCAGATATTTCAAATGGCCCTGTATAGATATCGAAGAACTTTTTGATTTCGTTACTCACTGATTTGGATTTTGTGTAACTTTTTGTTAATACCTGGTCTCTTATGAAGAATTTTGTAGATCTGAGGTCCCTATCATGTCTCTGTTTTCTCTTGTCATAGTACTGTTTCATTGTTTTTCTAACAACTTCCTCCCTCTCATGAGCGGAAATGCATGTACAGTCTGGGAATTCTATCAGTTCTTTAATTAAATAAGCCGATTTTTTGTCAAATAAAATTTCATAGGGTGAAAACCCTGTGGTGGAATGTTGTAGGCTGTTAATTATGTCTTTGAAACTATTAATATATTCTATCCAGTTAGCATGATCTTTGTTGCAATAAGTCCTACATAATCTTCCGACTTCTCTCATGTGTATCTTTCCGTTGGGTTACATTTAGGTGAATATGCTGAGATCAGTATGTGTTTTATGTTGTAATCATTTGTAAACTCTTTCCATGTTTTCGAAGTAAACTGACTCCCATTATCTGACAAAATTGCTTTGGGCATGCCAACTTGATTGAAGTAATCTTTTGTGATTTTATAGATAATTTTCTTGCTGGTTGCCTTCTTAAACGGGTACAGTTTCACATACTTGGAGAATAAATCAACCATCACAAATAAGTACTGGAAACCACTTTTTGTTCTGGGTAATTGGCCAAATAAGTTGACACCTACCAAGTACATTTGTTTATCAGGGACAACACTTTGCATGTACCCTCTGCTGGTTTTGTTACTCACTTTCACCCTTTGGCAATGGTCACAACTAGCAAAAAGCTTCCTGACTCTTCTAGAAATATTGTGAAAATATATGATCTCCTGAATTTTTTGAATACACTTCATTGGTCCACAATGTCCGAAGCTGTCATGAGTGTATCTTATTAATGTTGCTGTCAGGACGATGTCTATAAAATAGTATGCCTTTGTAGACTTGATAGTATCTTTGTACTTTCTCATATCCCGTCTTCCCTAAATAGCTTTTCACAGTTTTCCAATGCTCATCATGGTTTTGATTACGTCTGAACTGATTACAAATTCTTTTAATTTCATTTTCATCCTTCACTCCCCTTAGATACATAATTTTGAAATTTTCATCTAAACTTTCATTCTCATATTCTCCTTCACCCTCCACAGCTAACTTAGATAGAGCATCTGCTATTACATTGTCCTTGCCCTTGATGTACTCTACCGTGTAGTCGAATTGTTGTAGGTAAGCTGCCCACTTAGTAATTCTTTCATGACTCAGCTTGCACTCTTGAATATATGACAGAGCTTTGTGGTCTGAATACACTTTCACCTTGTGACCAAGCAAATAATTCCTGAATTTCTTGAATCCCCATACTATTGCTAATAATTCTTTCTCTGCAATCATGTAGTTTCTTTCGTGCTTCTGTAGGGTCCTGCTTGCAAATGCTATCGAGTGATGTTCTATCTTTCCATTGATTTCTTTTTCCTGGAATAGATGTACTCCCAATCCTGTATTACAACTATCTGTCATGATGCAAAAGGGTAACAACAAATCAGGCCTGTGAAACATCTTGCTATCACATAACTGCTGCTTAATTTCATCAAATACTACCTGACATTCTCTAATCCATTCCCATACGGTACTTTTCTTTAATAAATTATTCAGACTTGGAGCATTCAATGCTTGAGTTTTTATGTATTTTCTATAGAATCCCACTAGCCCATAAAACGACTTAAGTTCTTTTTTGTTTCTTGGTTTTGGAAGTTTTGCTATGGCTTCAATGTTTTCTTGATCTGGTAACACCCCCTCTTCAGTGATGGTGTGACCTAAAAATTTTACTTGTTTGACAGCAAACTTGCACTTTTCTAGTTTTAGTGTCATTCCCCCTAATCTCATTTTTCTCCCTATTTCCCTTAAAGTGTTCTTCCCAACTTTTACTTGATACTAAAATGTCATCTACATATATGGTTAATTTTTCCAAAAGTTCCCTTCCCAACACATAATCTAAGCCCCTGATGAATTCGGCCACTGATACATTCAGACCAAAGGGTACAACACAGTACTGAAAGCCTTTCCCGTTATATAAAAATGCCGTGTATTTTCTTGATTCTTTTTCTAGTTCTATTTGATGGAACCCGGATGTCAGATCTAGCTAGTCATAAACTTGGTATTTTGAAACTTATTAAGCAGCTCGTTAATGTTCTCAGGGTGGTCTGTTTGTCTCTCTAGGTATTTGTTTAAACGCCTAGAATCAAGAACAATTCTTGTACCGCCACCCCCGCTTGGACACTACCACTAACGGGTTGTTGTACTGACTGTTACTTCTTTCTATAATGTTCCACCTTTGCAATTTTTCCAACTCCTCTTCTACTTCCTTCCTTTTTACAATTGCTATGGCATAAGGCTTAACAAAGAATGACTCATGAGTTTTCAATTTCAATCTACAGTGATAACCTTTTACTCTTCCTGGCTTAACACTGAAAATATCATTATATTCCCATAGAAAATCTCTTAGTTCATCTCTGTTTCCTGAATTTAAAGTTTCTGCCTCAGCCAATTTTTGAGCCACAAGTTCACTGTATGCATTACTACTCATTTCATCATTACTATCTTCCTCTTCTTCAAAATAACCTTCATTTCCAAACTCCTCCACCAGATGAAATGTTCCACTTCATTATTTAGTAACTGGGAATTCGGCTACTAACCGGGTAAATAAACAATCTACCAATAAATAGTGCTCACATGTTTTCACCACAATCTTTATATGAACACCTTGCCATTACAAAGTACAAAAACTAATCTATCTACAAAAGCACATGGCCCCCACACACTCGTTATTTCCGCCACTCGCGGCCACACCAAAGATCTTCGATCCAAGACCCTTCACTTCGACTTAACACAGACAAAATGCACGAGAGCATTCTCGCAACAAATATCGATTCTCACCCTAGCTGTTACATTTCAGAGGCAAATCGTAAGTTGGGTTAGGATGTCGAAGGGATCATGTCACACTCCAACTGTTTGATGTAATACTACAAAAGTATATAACAAATTTTCTGGTGGGGCCGGGCTCCTGTGTCCCTTTAGAACAAGCTGCCCCTGTCCTGTGCACCATTCTTTTTGAACTTTTAATCTGATCATTATATACCATATTTACGCAAATATAGGCCACACTTGTTTTCAGAGATTTGGGTTAAAAAATCATGGTGTGGTCTATATTAAAGAGTTTCCTTCTGACACTACAAATCATGAAGTTTCATGACATATACACATATTGTAGGGTCGATAAACTTAATACAGTAGCTATTCTTTTCAAACAAAAATATTCAACAGCATTTCTCAAAACTTCACCAGCAAGTTTATACAGCCATTTAGCTTTCGCCACGATGCTGTGACTGACGCGAGTCATGTATCGATATAGCCTGTATCGAATGTTCCCACTTGGTATCGATAGCTGTTTCAGCACAACCCATTTATCATATAGAAATCAACATAGAAATACTCATTGAAAATCAAATTGTGTAGAGTGATGGTATTCCTTTTTTGTGTTGACTATGAAGTAAATAATTAATAATGCTCTATAGCTGGCAGCTTCTTGATATACCCTTGTTCGGTTTGCAAATCATTTTTCCTCAGAATATCTGAATGCATGAAATAGGCAGCCGTTGTTTCGTTTTGTCATGATCCATGAAGACTTTTTTGTTTTCATTGAGTATCAGTAGTTCATTACGGATGAAAGAATCTTACATTGATGGATTCCGACACACGTAAAAAAATGTGAAAAGAAAAATACAATTAAAAGGTAATTCTCCTTGACTCTATCAAAATAAGATTCGTAAAAGTAACAGTTCTTTTATCCACAATGAAATACAGATACTCAATGGGAAAGAAAAAAGAAATGTTGCTGGAGAATGCCAAAAGGAAACAACGAACCCGTATTCAGATATAATAATAGATATTCATATTCAGATATGCCATGAAAATAAATTGACAAATCTCATTCGATACCATATACTGTCACCCAATTGGCCAACAGATTTGCAAGAATCAACTGCCTTGGCCATGACTCATTGGTTTTAGTTAACGATTTATCCACTGCAGAGAAATAAAAGTGACAGTTTGCCACTTAGTGGCAGAGCGTATGAAGCTACAATTTTAGCACACAGTTTATTTGCCGCAGAGAAGTAGAAGACAGTTCGTTCTATAACTGAAGTTTCTTGTTAATTTATTAGTGTGGCCAATATTTGAGATTTAATTTTTACTATAAAATCGTGTCAAAAGTTTAGGTGTGGCCTATATTTGTGTAAATATGGTAACTGCATTGTTCAGGTTAATAAAACTTCCTGATGCAGTTGACTGGTATCAGTTTCTTTCTCACAATAAGCAGAAACATCACTCTTTGTGAATAAGAAATCTTTCCGTCATAAGGTTCATGATTTTTGGACAACTATCTGCTTAAGGTCAGAATGCCCCTCTAATAATAATAAATAAACAAAAATGTTGTTTGTTGTTGTGCCACTGTTCCCTGCACTCTCATTGGAAAGAATACTGTCTGCAACGAGGGTAAGAATTAGAGAGATCTTGCACAATCACACAGTTAATTTTGAAATCACCACTTACAGTTAATTTTTTGCATTCCTATAAAGTGAACATAGAACCCTCTCTAGCTTGAGCAAAAATGTTTTGAAATCAGTCAGGTGATCTACAAATACCAACAGTTAAAAGTTAAGTTCTATTGAAATCAACCTGCAGAACACTCAAATATATTTTTGTGCAGCATTTTGAAACATTGAGGGATTTGCTGTAGTACCATTTTTAACATATTGGCCTCTCCCCCACACTACATACAACTCTTGGGAAAAATATGCAGCTAACCTGTACACAGGTAAAGGAAGCCTTGGAATTGAGACATTATTTAAGAAGTGTTCTGAAATAGCAATAACTTCAGAGTCAACATCTATAAGCAGTTCACAAAATTTATCTCTAATGCCTTGTATATTTTGATGAAATATATGAATTCCTCCATTGCCGGATATCTTATCTTTTTAAAAAGTGGTTCCTTTTGTAAAGAGATATTCTTTAACCCTCACATGGTATCAGCTCTAGAAAAAGGTATTGTATGCCTGGGGTCTTTTTTGACCCCAAAGTGATTAAAGCGACATTATGGAGATAAAAATTGAAATATGTCTATAAAAAGTAAATATAATTTATAGAGAAACATATGCACAAAGTTAATATTACAACTTCGCAATTTCTTCATATTATTAATTTACATATAAGTTGTAATTACTTACTACATTTGTTTCAAATATGAATATGTCTTTTGTGTAGTTTGTTTGGCTCAAAAAATTATTTTAACACGAAATATTCATAACCCACAGATTATGTACTAATACTGTAATTTATTAGTATTATGTGAATCTCGTTTACATGGAGTTTTATCAGAAATACACCTCTACTCGCTCTCAGTGTCAATCCAGTTAAATCCCACATTCAAGAGTTGGGTACATAACATTATTATCTTTTGCATAATTATTGGTGTGCCTTACTGTTACACTCTGCATGTGATTGTTGATAAAAAGTCTGAAACAGTCTGCCCTTGTCTGTAATTGTGGTCCTAGGTGACGTGGAGTATGCGTAGTTTCAAGTATTACATTCCTTGAAACCTGCTTGCGCACATCAGGTGGTGCTTTGTTATATGTTATCTGTCCACTTCTAGCCAGAGAATTCCATTATCATCTTCTTCACAGTCACACACATCCACTTCACTTCCGACCTGTACATCTTCCTCTATCATATCTCCATCAGAATCACTATCATCTTCGCTTCCAAAAATTGATTCATTATCACTGCCAGTCTTCTGTTAATTTGCCAAAGCCTGTTTGAGACTGTAGCCCCTTGCAAAAAGTATATCACCAGCCATTACAAATAAACTATAACACCACGTCTTCTTTGCACAGAGCTCAATTCCAAACTGTGAATTTGTCGTAACAGTGCACATAATTGTATTTTCTATTCATTGTTTACAACAATGTACAAATTAATGTCAGTTTATAAGGTACTTTGTTGCCAAGATTTCTTTTCGTAACAAAAATAAAGTGACACTGAAAATCATTTATTGTATACCTGGGGTAATTTCTGACCCCAGTGCAAACATTTTGAATTGTTGGACTGCAAAATGAGATATAACCATAAATATTTTACCCAGTTATAATAAAAAGCATATCTGAAGGATAAGTTGTCTACACATTAAAACTGTTTATTCATAGTTAAATCAGCCTTGAGGTCTAAAAAGACCCCAGGCATCATGCGGGGGTTAATCAGGAATACCTACCAACTTTCTTTAGTGTCACCTCACAATTATATCATCATATGTCAGCAAAGCTAGATCTTCTCTCACTTTGCTGTAAGTTACTATCTTTTTGAGGTGGAGCACTTGCCCATTGTCAGAGTGTGAATTTGGCAAACCTCATATTATTGACAATATCCTGTAAGTGATTCCACACCACCTGCACCTCTCCACTAATAATATCAACTCTACTCTGAGATGGAACTTTGGCTGATGCCAATGTGTTATTTATGCAAATGTTAACTCAATGGCAATGTCTTTCCTTGTTTGTTTTATCATGGCATTGCTGAGATTCAACACAGAACTCTCTCTAGACTAAGCAGAAAAGTTTCAAAATAAGAGTCAGGGACCTATAAATAACAACAGATGTTTAGCTCTGCTGAAATTAACCACTTCTGTTTAGCATTGAAATATATTTTCAGTGTAGTGTTTAGAAACATAGATGCACTCAAATATAATACCATTTTTTACATACATGGTCACTCCCACACTGCAAAGAACTCCTGGAAAAAGAGGCAGCTAACTTTTACTACCTGAATTGTGGCATTATTTAAGATCTGCTTTGAAATATCAATAACATCAAAGTCAACATCTATAAGCAGTTCACTAACTTTAACATCTTGGATATTTTGGTGAAATATGATAATTTCTCTGTTACGTACACGTGACATTGGTCAAAAGTGGTTCCTTTGTTAGAGGGATTTCCTTTAAGCAGGAAAATCTATCAACTAACTTCAGACTAAAAAAGGTACAGCTCTAACACCCACTACTACAGGAATTTTCCAGTGCGTGATCCCCCACTCCCCATCACACCTATAAGCTGCTTTACAGTTCATCCAATTGTAACAAAACTTAACATACTTTGACTTCAAAACAACAGGAATGGCACTGTCTACTTTATAATTCATATGGTGCATGGCAAAGATTATTTTACAACAGTTTTATTCTGATTTGGGTAAAATTTTGCACTTCTGACCTACAAGAGGGGCATACTGTTTACAAAAGATTTCATGCGGTGCATGGTGAAGGGTACCTTACTCCAGATTTTGACACAATTTTACCAATATCCTTGAACTTTGCAATGTATTTGTAAATGAAACTTCCTGGCAGATTAAAATTGTGTGCCAGAACTGGGACTCGAACCTGGGACCTTTGCCTGGGCAAGTGTTCTACCACTGAGCTATCCCGACATGACTCACAGCCTGTCCTCACAACTTTACTTCTGCCAGTACCTCGCCTCCTAATTTCCAAAATTCACAGAAGTTAACCTGCAAACCTTGTAAGACTAGCACTCCTAGAAGAAAGGATATGGTGGAGACTTAGCTTAGCCACAGCCTAAGGGATGTTTTCAGAATGAAACTTTCACTCTGCAGCAGAGTAGCAGAGTGTGCACTGATATTTTTAAATATTTGCATATTGGGAGAAGGGGGTAAGGTGATCAGAGGGGAGGGAGGAGGCAAAGGAGCAGACTGGCTTAGAGTGGGAAGATAATGACAGAGTCGTTGAATGGATTGGTGGATAGATTTGGGGGGAGGGGGGAGTTATGAGGAGGAAGGAGGGAGGAGAAACAGGAGGTGGTAGAGGAGGAGGAGGAGGAGGATGCGGCAGAGGTAGGTAGACAGAGACGGAGGGAGCAGTACAAGGACTAAATATTGGAATAAATAGAGACCTGAGCAATGTCAGGTCTTCAGCTGGCCATTAAAGATAGAAGCCTAGGAGGACAATGAGGAAGGTAAGATTACATAACAGGCGGTTGAAACACCATTGTTCAAATTTTGCAAGCCTGAAAAATATTCATTTGGATAATTAGAATCACACAGTGGAATGTTCAATTGTTCGTCGGCACTAAATAAAAGTGAAACATGATGAAGCACATTGGGTGTAGCAATGCCATAGTCGTTACAATAGTGACTGCACTCGTAGGAAACAAAGTGCAAAAAAAATATTGCAAAAAAAGTTGCAGCAAGGTCAAAGATGAAGTACTTGTTGTACCATGCAGATTAGGCACTCGTGGAACACCTAGAGAGTCGAAGTGAAATCCAGGCAAAGTCTGGAATGGCAAAGTCATTGTGGCCATTGATTTTTGGCTGGTGGCATGTCGTATTTTTGGTGAAAAACTGGGGTGAAAGTTGCGGATTTCACTTGTGCAGTCGAATAAATGTAAAAAGAAATGGGAGGTCACCATTATGGGGATCAAGAGGGGTTTGAGCCCCAGACATACCACATGTTTATGAGCTAGAAATGCACTTTATTGTTGATTGGTTGAAGTACAGATCCAGACTAACTATTGCATGCCCGACGGAGCTCAGGAAAGCTGGCTCCAAAGATATTGGGCCAAAGATACATTAGTATATATATCAATGTGGACACGCCAACATACCCATCTAATCTTCATCATTCAAATGTAGCAGCACATTTAGAAGGTTTCTATCATCTTTTTGTTTGTACTCCTTATAGTCCAGGTTTCACTCCCATACAATACTACACTCCAGACAGATACTTTCAGAAAGGATTTCCTAACATTTAAATTAATATTGGATTTTAACAAGTTTTGCTTCTTCAGAAATGCTTTTCTTCCCATAACCATTCTGGATTTTATATCTTCTTTACTTCGGCCACCAGAAGTTATCTTGCTACCTAAATAACTAAACTGATCTACTGCTTTTATTGTTTTATTACCTAATCTAATTCCTTCGGCTAAGCCTGATTTTCTGACACTACATTCCATTACCTTTGTTTTACTCTTGTTAATGTTCATCTTATACCTTCATTTCAAGACACTGTCCATTCCTTTTAATTGCTCTTCCAGGTCTTTTGCTGTCTCTGACAAAATTACTATGTCGTCAGCAAACCACAAGGTTTTTGTGCCCTCTCCCGGGACTTCAATTTCCAATCCAAATTTCTCCTTGCATTCCTTCACAACTTGCTCAATGTATAGATTGAATGGCATTGGTGAAAGGCTACAACCCTGTCTTACTCCCTTCCCAACCATTGCGACACTTTCATGACCTTCGACTCTTAGTAATTGTTGTCTGGTTTTTGTACAAGTTGAAAATAACTCTTCGCTCCCTATATTTTACCCATGCTACATTCAGAGTTTGAAATAGTGTATTCCAGTCGACATTGTCAAAAGCTTTCTCCAAATCTACGAATGCTAAAAATGTAGGTTTGCCTTTCCTTAGCCTATCTTCTAAGATTAGTTGTAATGTGAGTATTGCCTCCCATGATCCTACATTTCTCCTAAATTCAAATTGATCTTCCCCAAGGTCCACCAGTTTTTCCATTCATCTGTAAATAATTCGTGTTAGTATTTTGCAACCATGACTTATTAAACTGATTGCTCTATAATTTTCACATTTGTCTGCACTTGCTATCTTAGAAATTGGAATCACTGTATTCTTCTTGAAGTCTGAGGGTATTTCCCCTGTCTCATACATCTAGCATACCAGGTGCAACAATTTGTTCATGACTGGCTCTCCTAACAATAATAGCAATTCAGATGGGACATTATCTACTCCAGTGACCTTTTTTCTACTCAAATATTTTAGTACTCTGTTAAATTCTTCTCATAGTATAGTTTCTCCTATCTTATCTTCCACTTCTAGAATACTGCCTTCAAGTTTATTTCCTTTGTACAGGCCTTCTATATATTCCTTCCATCTTTCAGCTTTCCTTTCTTTGCTTAGTACTGGTTTTCCATCAAAGTTCTCGATATTCATACCACTGCTTTTCTTGTCTCCAAATGTCTCTTATTTTCCTATAGATGGTACGGTGTATGGCATGGACCATAGACAAGAGAAAAGACTCATTACAGATTTTCAATTACAGTAGAAGTGAAGTATATGGAAATATAAGTAACATTGAAATTGTGTGCCGGAACTGGGACTCGAACCTGGGACCTTTGCCTTTCACAGGCAAGCGCACTACTGACTGTGCTATCCCAACAAGACTCACGATGCCACCTCACAACTTTACTTCCGCCAGTACCTCGCCTCCTACTTTCCAAACTGGCGGAAGTAAAGTTGTGAGGCGGCATCGTGAGTCTTGTCGGGATAGCACAGTCGGTAGTGTGCTTGCCCGCTAAAGGCAAAGGTCCCAGGTTCGAGTCCCGGTTCCGGCACACAATTTTAATCTGCCAGGAAGTTTCATATCAGCACACACTCCGCTGCAGAGTGAAAGTTTCATTCTGATAAGTAACATTATTTAATGTCAGCATGACATAGTGGGTAAGGTAATGGGTTTAAAATTTTGTGGCTCAGGTTTGATTCCCACAACTTCCTAATTTTATTATTATTATTATTATTCTAGTGGACCTGGCAATACTTTATAACTGCTAAATAAGTACAAAAATAGGATATGCACCCTACACTCTTTCCCCTATTCTCTCTTACCATCACTTCCCTATGTGCTACTCTGCCGCCACAATCAAATTTTATTCTCCCTTTGGGACAATGTGACTTGTGATTGTACAATTTCAATTTTTCCTACGAATTATTCTATCAGTTTTGTCGCGCTCCGAGCACGCGTTTTCAGCATGCGCAACAAACATTCCAGACAATGCTGTTGCTCCAAGTTTCACTCAACAGTCTTTCTCGTGTGTGAACAATGAAAGTGTTGCTGCCTCAAATACCATTGTAATGACTTTGGAGTTTCAAATCCTGTGTCCTGTGACAGTGTTTTTTTATGTGCAGCCATGTGCCATGTCACGTGATGCGTCTGCTGCGCTGCGACCACAACAGTCGGTTCCGCATACACACATGACTAACACATTTGGACACACACAACTGCCCATTTATGTGGCACATTCCGGTGCCTCTGCCGTGTCGGTCTACAACGCCGCAATGTTGCACCGTATTTCCTATCTACCGTTCTCATTTTCTGTCACACCGGGCACATCTGCCGTGCCGTGTGAACTTCGTACCTCGCCTGAACAAGTGTGCTGTGATTCCACTATTGCCAAGACTCCATTTCCGACACCCTGTGAGTGCTTTTGATTTGCAGCCAGAATCTATCTACGACGCCCGCTCTTGTAACAACTGCCAAAATCTACTTGTGCCTACACTACATTACACACCTCACCACTTTGCTGTCGTTTGAGGTTGCTCTCGCAACATAAACAACACACACAAGTTACCTTAGTCGTCTCGCTGCCCACTTGCTGCCTGATTTCCAGCCTCATCACCTTCTTTGCCGGTGTTCGAGCTGGCTGCCCTGCTGCGAGTTATTACAACTCGTCAACTAACTTCAATGGATAATGAAACCCAGCTCGGCATGTGTGTTCCCCCTGCTAGTGTTATTAGTGACGTCGCGCCCATGTACAAGGTTACCAGTGCTTGTGACAGTTCTGTTTACCTGCGCCACTCCTATGCAAGTGGTTGTAAACAAAACTTGGTTGCTACGGAAATGCCTCGCTCGGATGCACCACCAGCCTTTCTTTCTACTCTAGCGGGCACCTCCCATATTACTCTTTCTCCTCCCGTGCAGCGATCTTCTTGTTTCCTGCTCTCCTGTCCTGTTGGTCAAGCACAAATCTGAAACTACAATTTCTCAGACACACACCGCCACCTGTGCATGTTTGTCTTGGGAACTGCTCGAACACATCTCACATGTCACCATCTAGTGCTCGTGTGACAGTGCCTCCCTCATGCACACAAGTGGCTGACATGTCATCTACCTCGGCTCTCCTCAGCTGTCCTGAAAGTTTCTGAGCCACCATCCACTCCCGTGCTGCCCTCACATGCACTGCCTGAAATTTCAACTCTTCAATCAAAGTCCTGTGAATGGTGCTTCAAAAAATCTCAGGAACAACAATGCAGAGCTTATCAAGAGCTCATCTGCCAATTTTGAAGCACAATTTGTTCAATCTTTGTGACTGTTTCATCGGGAATTGATGGCCTCCTGCTTCTTTCATTGTCATGAATTTACATGCAACCATCTGCAAACTGTCTACATCACTTACAGATATTTTTGACACCCATACAATACTCTCCATTCACTCCCTCCAAGTTTCAATGAATTTCAATTGGTTGAACCCATTTTGCACTCATAAACTGAAAACTCCAAAATTTTGCACCTGGCAGTAGACACTAAAAGGAGCTTCTTACACCTGGCTGCCAAGCCAAGACTGAGAGTCCCAGCAGACATGCAATGGTGTCTGTAGAGAGTGGAGGGTGCAAGAAAGAAGCAGTATGACCAACATTCACACAAACAATTATGCTGCTTCCCAAATGCTTTGGAGACCTTAATTTTGGGATTACCCTTGTAGTTGGCTTTGGACAGAAAAAAATGCTATCAATTTCATAATAAAATTAATTGTCCATATTATAAAACCGTTTGTAAATTTAAGCATTTCACAAATTGTTTAGGTTGAAGTATCAAGTATGCTCATGAAAAGAGAACAAACTCTTTGTATTCTCATTCTATACTTACTTACTGCAGGGCCATTTGAACTGTAGCCGGTACTTAGTGTCACATACAAAAATGCACCATTCCTCTCCATTTGCAGCTTCTTCTTCATTTCTTCCCGTCTTCAGCAGATCCTTCTTAAAGTCATCCATCCACCTCATTCTTGGCCTCTCCAGAGGTCTCTTTCACTCTGGTCTGTTTACCATCACACTTCTTACAATTCTTTTTTTCAGAACTTTACCGTATCATCTCATTCTCTGGCTTCTGATTATGGCTCTTTGTACATGTCCTGGATCTCCCTGTTTCGTCTTATCTTCCAACCATTATTTTTCATTGCTGGTCTATATATTTTCCTCAGTACCTTTTTCTCAAATGTGATCAACCTTCTGTGTCATTGTCTGTATTTCACTGGCTTAAGTCACTATTGGCCTGATGATTGTGCATTCTGTATGGCAATAGTTTTGACTTAAATAATGAATGAAACACATGCATAGTTCTATTTCCTGCTTGTATTCTTATAAAAATTTCAGTCTCAAGGTTGTTGTTAATAATAAGTCATAGGTATGTAGTACATCTGCTGTTTCAAATTCTGGATTACTGATATTTATACTGGGTAGAATGTTCTATCCTACTACTACTACTACTACTACCTTGCTCTTGGCCTCATTTATCATTAGTGCCATCATCAGTACATAAATACACTGATGTGCAAATCTTAAGGGCAAATGTCTCTTTCATGTGTCATCACTGCCAAGTAATATACTTAAGGAAATATGCTTAAAAAAAGACTGCCACGGTATAAAATAAAAGGTAATGCAAAAAATTGCAATGAGAGGAAGAAAAATGCCACTTTTATACAAAAACAATAGTTACACTCAAATCAACATGGTTATGATGCTCCTCTGGGCATGAAAAAGGTAACCAGGTTTCAATAGTTTTACATTACATTGATGCTATGCAACATGTTATCATGATTTTAAGGTCAGTATGCCAGTCCAAAAATATTCTTCTCCATACAGTCATCCGAGACCACTAAAACAATCACGCTGGAACATGTATCTGTGAAATACATGTTCCTACTCTTCTCAATTGAAGGTACATCCAGAATCACTTTGAAGACTGAATTTCCTCTCATCTGAGAAGGGCATACAACTGGACTCCATGCTGGTCCAGGTTTTATTCATTTGGCACCATCACAATTTTTTTTAACACGATGACACTCGCATGCCAGTATTCTTTTCTTGTGTGCATCTTACCAGGGAACATTCAGCCAGGGATTTATTTTTATGGATGACAATGTGTGACTGCTTCAAATGGGAAAGGTGGCAAAGCAATTACAGTGAGAAGAGGATATTTGATGAATGAACTGACCTGGCTGTTTCACTGACTAAAATCGTATTGGAGGGGATTCGGTAGACAGACATGTTTCACTGACTAAAATCGTATTGGAGAGGATTTGGTGGACACACGTACTGCAGAACAGGCATGTGCACCAACAATTAACCAACAAATGTAACCACACTGGGTGAGGTCTCCTGTGTCCTATCCTAGCATTCGTTGTCATGCACATAGATCACACACACTGTTAAGAACCATGTTCAGCATTTCGTAATGTCCAGGGGACCACAATGAATTGCAGGGATCTCAATGTAACTATTGCCTTTGAATAAAAGTGTCTTTTCCTTCTGTAGTGTCCATTCAAGATAATGTGGCCAATGCACAGGGACAAAATTTCATTGAAAGCACTGGTAGAGTTCATTTGCTTGTTCGGAAGGCGAAGCCATATCAGATCACTGCCATCCAAGAAATCATACAGCAACATGCACCTGCAAAGGATTACTTGCATCAGATTTTAAGAAAAACATTCTTAAAAAATAAAATAAATACATTAAAAATTGTAATAATAAAATAAAAAAGACAAACGAATTTCACAAATAACAGTTTGACATTATCACTTGATAATGACCTAAATTTCTTCCTGCTCAGTGTCAAATTAAGTAAAGCAATGCATGATAATTTATCGAGTTTGCAGAGGTAAAAATCACATTGCATAAATATATTGTTGATGTTATAACAACTCCAATTTTTTCTCCACAATCTAATCTTATGCAAACTGTGAAAGTTTTGTCATCCTTTACATAATTTCCTTGCAGTTGCAAACATTTTTCAAAATGAAAACACTGTGATTTCATGACTGCTGCAAACTCTTCTTTAGGAGTCTTTGACCACTGAAAAATTACTGATGAAATTGTTGACTGGCACTTCATTTCAGGATTGAAAAACATCATCTCAGTTTCATCCATAGTCACAGTTGATAAAAATGAAATCCCATTGAGCCAACTTTAGGTTACAGTAGTAGCACTAAAAGTGGGCCTTTGCAATCAGCTTTTGACAGCTCGAAATTTAAATGAAAATTACGCCTTAACCGTTCATCTGACATGATAACTCAATACATAAATTTGTAGAGGAGAAATTTCTCTACAACTTTGCTCTCTTATGTTTTTTTCATATCTCGCATAGTTTTGAAGATATTTGCAAAAATAATGACGATTTTACAATGTCTGTCTGTCTGTCCGTAACGTGTTCCCACTTTTTAAGTCGAACCGTTCAAACGATCAGCATTAAATTTTACAGACATAATTGTAGGTCGCCAGAGACCAGAACCTCGCTTTTTCAAATTTTTCGGACAAATAATACGTCAGTAACACTAAAAAAATCCATTTGTAATGTAATTGCAATTGCAAATGAACCAGTCATCCGATATGAAAATTGAATAACCAAAATTGTAGAGGAAAAAATTCTCTACAACTTCACTCCCTCATGTTTTTCAATATCTTGCATCGTTGCAGAGATATTTGCAAAATAACAACAATTTGACAATGTCTGTCTGTCTGTCTGTAATGTGTTCCCACTTTTTGGTTGAACCGTACAACCGATCTGCACCAAATTTTACTGACATAATTGTAGGTCGTCAGAAATATGAACCTCCCGTTTAAAAATTTTTCGGACAAATAATATGTCAGTAACACTAAAAAAATACATATGTAATGTAATTGCAATTGCAAACGAACCGTTCATCTGACACAAAAATCGAATAACTAAATTTGTAGAGCAGAAAATTCTCTACAACTTTGCTATGTTATGTTATTTTCATATCTCGTATGGTTTGAAAGAGATTTGCAAAAATAATGGTGATTTGACAGCATCCATTGATTTTACGAAAACCAACTGTTCGGAGATGTCACGTGACATTCCTCACCCGTAACTCTCTCTCGCACACGCCATCTTGCATTGAGTATTTGATGATTTTCTTATTATAACTTACACATTGTCATTTCAAAGCAATGGCGCACTGAAGAATTAACAAAAACATGTCATTCTTCGTATGAAGATGATAATCTAGTGTCTAAAAATGCCGTATTAGTATCAGTTGACAACTGTCATTTATAGTACAAGATTGTACGACAGCTTTTGTAATAGTTCTCTGTATTTTAGTGGGCAGCGCGATAGACTGTGATGCACGTGGTCAGTGGTTCGGAACCTGCGACTATCAAAATTTTTTTCTCCTTTTTTCCTAAAAGGGTTTTGGGCACTCTTATTAATTAAATAGAGCTTTGTTCTTCAATATTTAGAGTTGTGCATATGTAAGAATGCTCTCTCTAAAATGTGTGTTTGTTCTATTTTGTGAACATGTCGTGAAATACATAACAACAAATTGAACAATGCTCCTCCAAAGCACATGCACTTAAACTGGAAAGTTACTGTAACAACGAATATTCTGAACAATGTGCTGATACTGGTAGTTTCATATATAAAAGAAGTCCTAGATTTCTGTGAGAAGTGTAGTTCCTTAATGAAACGGAAGGGAAGTGTATACATTGCAACAAATTACCTTGTTTATTTTCTTTTCTAAGCAATTATTTACTATTATTGGAATTTATTGAAAGTCATTAACTAGAATCATTGCATCTATTGCAAATATTTGTTTTTGACATGGTTGCTATCGGTAGTTCAGATATGACTTCATTCATGTTACTTTGTTCTGCATTAAAATAAAGAGCAAATATTTTACTTCAGACCATGATTACGTTTTTCTTTTACAGCTATAATCACAAATGGAATAAGTGTGGTAATACTGAATTCCACATAAATCTAGTACTTTATATAGATGAAAAATTCCTAGCAGGAAAAATATATATAAAAAATAGATGAAGATTACTCACCAGGCAAAGGAACGCAGGTAGTATAGTAGCACAAATAAATAACACACACACACACACAGAGAGAGACAGAGAGAGAGAGAGAGAGAGAGAGAGAGAGAGAGAGAGAGAGAGAGAGAGAGAGAGAGACTATAACTACCTGTGCTCCTTCGCCTGGTGAGTAATCTGCCTCTATTTAGTACTATCATTTGCGCGGCGGATTAGCAGTGAGCACTGGGGCGCCATGCTGCGGTGCGCGCGGCCATTCGCCATAGGGGGTTTGAGAGTCTCCTCGGGCATGGGTATTTGTGTTGTCCTTAGGTTAGTTTACCTTAGTTTAAGTAGTTTGCAAGCTACAGACTGATGACCTAGCAGTTAAGTCCGATAGATTTACGAACATTTGAACATTTAGTTCTGTCATTACGCCATTTACAACAATCAATGTAACAGTATCTCTCCAGATTATGTACATGTAATATAGAAGTCTATGTTTGCAATTCGTTGGTATGTATTTCATGATATGTTCTCGAAACAGAACACATGCTCTTTTCAGAGAAAGCACTGTTATCTTTGAACAACTTGGAATCTTGCAGAATATAGTTGTATTCACAAGGGTGTGCGAAAACCTTTTAGGAAGCAAGAGGAAAAAAATTGTCAGTGGTGGTTAAATTTTTTCAAATATATTGTTTTGTCTTCAAGGAGATCAATGCTTTGCTGTTGTTTTTCATGTTCATTCTGGGTTGTTCGTCGAGAGTTTTGCTTAGTTTTTATTGCAGATAACTTTGAACCATCTTTCTTTCTCTCTCTTTCATTGGTTCTTCGCTTTCTTTCTCTCTCTTTCATTGGTTCTTCGGTTTGATCAGCACTTTGTGAACATTGTATTGTTTTGTTCTATTTTGATCATTTCGTCGTTAACTCAGTTTGTTCATTACAGAGGGCGTCGAGCTACCATGCCAGCAACCCTCTGACTGAGGTTGCTGAGCCACCGCGCCCTAGAAAGTTTCTAACCACCATCTAACATGTTCGTACATCACAAACTAATTCGTCACCCATTATGCTATGGCGAACACCTGCGAGAGTAATCTGTAATTCTCGTACCATCAATGGCAGATGTTAACTGCTAACATGGCAATTTTAGACATCAGATTATAATTCATTGTTCTAAGAACGAAGTCTTTTTGGTAATTTTCAGTGCAGTATTGTTTTTAAATGACAACGCTTGAGTTATAATAAGAAAATCATCAAACACAGAAAGCAAGATGGCGTATGTGCACTGTGATCCAGCCAGGCTTTAATCACTCGAACGAAAGTCAAATGTATGCTACATTCCTTCCAGGCTGTACTCATTCGTAACCAGTACAGGCAAAGAAGGCATGAGGAAGTTGGAATGAGGATTGAGGCAGCTGGTTCCACACTTTTGTGTCAGAGAACATATTTGCCTCTTCTGTGCTCCGGCAGTAGTATTTTTATGCTGGTTCCTGTATTTTTCCTGTGTACTGCTTATATAACATGAAAGCAAAGGTGAGTAAAATTTGTATTGTATTTTATATACCTTGATACATTTGTACAAATGTCAGACCAAATTGACTAGAATAGTTTACTTTCTAAAAAGAGCTTCACATTCAGATGATTGCTAAACACACTTAACTGTTTCAAAGAACACTGTTAAACACTATCAGTATTGTTCCATAAAAATCATGTAAATATTTTCAAGTCCAGCTGAGAATTTAGTTTTATACGATGTTGCTATTTCATGATAATTCAAGTCGTTCACGTTGTTCCAACCATTACAATGACAAATTTTGAACGTCTAGTGGCCTGAAAGACATGAATGTTGATGAAATATCAAGGGATTAATAACAATGCATATTTGTCATGAATACGTGCAGTAACTTGGAAGCTACAGATCTCAGTAATGGATAGTATTATTGGAAAAACTTTCAAAGCTTTCCGGAATCATAATATTAAAATGCATCGTAAAAATTTCGACAATTGGCCATGAATAAAACTGTAGATTTGCCAATCACACAGTTGGATCTTTTGATACCAAAAATTCTGATTTTTGTAGCATATCACAATAACGAATACACAATTCCAAAAATGGGAAACGGATTTTCCACATAAACACCTAAACAACATACACATAACATTTTAGTCATTTCCTTTCCTCAAGATATGTTACCTCACAATCAGAAATAGAGTTTTCGAAACTATTACTGTCGCATGCTATCATTCACAGACTGATATCTCAAGAACCACATAAGATATCATTCTGCTCTAAACTTTAAATAAAATTTCAATATATTATCTACATTTCATATGCAGCTATGTGTAACCTAAAATCAAGCACACGAGAAATCTACGCAATGTGTTTTTACCTCTGCAAACTCTTTAAAATATATTGCAATAGTTCACTAAACCGGATGCTGTAAGTAAACAAAAACAAAAATCACCTCTTGATTAACTGAAGATTTCACTCTTTATGATGTACAAAAATCAAATTTTTTTGCCGAGTACCTTTTTTCAAATCGCACGGTAAGTTTCAGAGCTGTCTGAATGCTGTCCTTCAGCACAATACGCACTTTTTATAGCAAAATATCGCCTTTTTTGGCCGTATCTTGCTAACACACTAAGATTTACGAAAAACTGAAAAATGCCGTTTATAGATAAATGTCTACAGGATGTATTGTAAATATTTGAACAATTTTCTATGGTTAGTTGTTGAGATATCAGCGATTCACGATGCTAAAATGGCTAAAAATCGGGTTTTGTGATTTTGTGCAAAACTATGATAAGTTTCAACCTCTGGATCTCGGTAACGGATAATGATATTGAAAAAATTTAAAAACGGCCTTGAGAATATCATTATAGGAACATATGGTAAAAATTTCGAAGATTCGCAAGAATAGAAAGTATCAAAGTGACCATCCCCACAATTCATTTTTTTGGTACCCCAAAAAAAAATCATGGTTTTTTGAGATTTTCTCAGGAACTGTTCATGAATGAATGGTACTTTTGTAAAGCCATTTAAAGCCCACCATAGACTACACGTCATGTACAAAAACCAGCTGATTTGCTCAATTTGGTTGGGCTCCAGGAAGTGTGTAACTTTGAAAATTTTGATGATGTACTGTATGATAGGTATAGTATACCCATTCTTCTAAAATGTACACAAATGACCATTAGGCCAAGATCTATCCAGAACACTTTACCCCTTCACTCTGAGATGAATAGAACCTGAGATATGGGCCCCTAAAGAATCGCAAATTCGCATGCGCCGTTTATGAACATATTAATACTGTGACTGCCATGCACGGTATGATTATTGATATGGTGTCTGTTCTTTTCGAACATGTCTGGAAGAACAGACACCATTAGTTGATAGTAACAGCCATAAATTCACGAAATCAAAGTATTGAAACACTTCAACCATTTCAGGGTTTGTAAATATATTCATTGACAAAGTTAAAAATTTGTGCAGAACCAGGATTCAACCCAGATTTTCTGCTTTTGGTTGAGACGACCGCTGACCAAAAGCAGGAAATGTGGGTTTAACTACTGGTCCAGCACAAATTTTCAACTTTGTTGTTGATTTTATTTCAACCACCCAAAACGGTCCAAATGTTTCAAAATTTCAATTTCGTAATGATGAAGATTGTATCAAACTTAATTCATTTATTTATCACCAGCTGTCCTCTCCACTCTTCGGTGATCAGGTATGCAAGATTAGCTTCTAACCTGTGTGATAAGAGAAATCTTTATGAAAGTAAATGAAGTTTTCTTCACAGTTGATGCATGATTTGCATGTTGGGCTCAAAGTCATGAATCTTTTTTTCTTTTACATATTTTTATGATACTTATCAGTCTGGTCTTTCTGAGACCATATCAAGTTTTTTTTAAAAATTTTCAGTATTGTTCGGTTGTGAGGCCTGAACGCTACCACCTGAGCTGCACTGACAGATGCTGCAACTGTTTTAATTCTTGGTACTTACATGTATTTGCAAAACTGCAAAGTCGATTTTCTCGTAAATTTTTTAGACTTGCCTGAAATGGCTTTGGCTAATTGTTATTTGTGTTATGAACTTCATGTACAATAAATATAAAAAAAAAAAAAAAAATAAAAATAAAAAAAATCAATCTAAAATCTGGTATCCCTCTGATCTCCTTGTAAGATATGGAAGTAACTCATCTGGAGCACCTAACAGAATGACCAAATGTGTACTTTAAAGTGTCCATAGCACATGTCGACAGCTGTAGTGGCACACTCATCTTGAGTAGGCAAAGGGTTAAGCATATTTAATGCAACTAGTATTGTTTGTGGTCGAAATTTGATGAATTGTGTTTACAAGATAACAGATCCCCCCCAAAATTTTTTTTTAATGAAATTGGAATTTATTGGTATGCAGATTCTTAGTTCCTGTCTGAACCCTCCATTACAAATTCAATTCCAGATTGAAATTCTACACATAGATGATAAATTATTCTTCAAAAGAGATAGATTGGCTGGCCAGTACTTACCTTTGTGCTGTACTGCCCCTAGTCACACAAAGAAAGAAAAAGGACGAAAAGAATAGGACACACTTTCATTTTTTCGTTCTTTTTCTTTTTTCGTGTGACTATGGGTGGTACAGCACAAAGGAAAGTACTGGCCAGCTAATCTATCTCCTTTGAAGAATAATTTGTCTGTATTAAAATGCAAATAAAATTAGTACAAAATTGATGTTCACTGGATAACCATTCTTTTTGTAAAAAAAAACTTTATCCATTACAGATGAGGAACACTGTAAGTGTGATGAATAAAGGCATTTTAATAACAGCAATATGGAATGCTTTTATTAATCTTTTCCCATTACCAATTTCGATATGCAATGTATATATGGAAGTTACCAGTTACACCAATATGAAATAAATACCACACCACAATATATGCAATGATCAACTTTAAGTCAATATTATTATGTCAATAACTCTCGCCCCATAGTAGACATATTTTTTTATGCTCTCTAATTGTCACAGATATGGCAAAACCATCCTACATCAAATGTAAAATAAATAACTGCCTTCCATCTGTTGATGATATGCTAGGCATATCGGAACCACTAATGGGAAAAGATTAATAAAAACTTTCCACATAAAAGGTGACTGGTTGCTGTTTTTATGATACCTTCATTATTTTCTGTATTTATTTTTAATTTTAAAGGATATCTCATCACATATACATGGATCATCTGCTACAATGATACAATTAATAAAATTATCCCAGTAGTTTTCACAAGACTCTGGATTATATCTCTGAATTAAACATGTTACAAGAAATGGGGATCCCTGCATGGCTATGAATTATAGTTGCTTCATTTGCTTTATACTGGAGGATACCGATGTAAAAGACAGTGCCAAACCCATTATATTTAAAGGCCTGAGGTCATGTGAAAAATCACCAGACATGTAAATTTTATGGGCTGCTAGATTTAATTTTGTGCAAAACATTGCAATGTTTCTTTAACATGTTCCATCAATGGTAAACATTTTATAGAAAAAATGTGTCCGTAGATGGCACAGCAGTGTAGTATACAGCATTGTAATTTGTGTTAAAATTTTCAGTTGCATTCTCAGTACTCGCCGTGCTTCAATGATACAGATAGCCCAACTGTAGGGGCAACCACAGTGGAGGTGTACCTGTGGAAACGCCAGACAAATGTGTGGTTCCTGAAGAGGGAGCAGCAGCCTTTCTATTAGTTGCAGCGGTAACAATCTGGAGGATTGACTGAGTTGGCCTTGTAACATTAGCTATTGGGGCTTTGCCTTACAATTATTACAAATGGCGGAAAACGAGGGAAAACTACAGTCGTTAGTTTCACCAAGAACATGCAGCTCTATTGTATGAATATATGAGAATGGTGTCTTATTGAACCAAAACAAGCATTCTAGGGGTACGAGTGTGGAATGTCTTATCACTTAACAGGGTACATAAGTTAGAAACTTTGAATAGAGTAATTGATAGGTTGAAGATAAATATGGCGGGGATTAGCGAAGTTCGGTGGCAGAATGCACACTGCTGGCCAGGCGAGTACAGGATTATAAATAATAATAATAAAATATATCAGTGTTTTTTTTTGGGGGGGGGGGAAGGGGTAGACAAAACAAGTTTAGATCTAAGAATGAATAAGAAGATAAATAATTTACTATGGATAGTGTAGTTAATGTGTTATTGTAGCAAAGATAGAAAGTAATCCAACACCAACCATATTAATACAAGTTTATATGCCAACTAGCTCTACCAATGATGAGGAGATTGAAAAAAATGTATGGTGAGATAAAAGAAGTTGTTCACACAGTTAAGGGAGAGGGAAACTTTATTGTGATAGTGGACTGTAATTCAGTACCAGAAAGAGGAAGGGAAGGAAAAATAGTAGATGAATATGGACCTGGGAAAAAGAATGAAAGAGGAAGCTGCCTGGTAGAATCTTGCACAGAACATAATAATAGCAAACACTTGGTTTAAGAATCAAGAAAGAGACCAGGAGACACGGAAAGATACCAGATATATTTTATAATGGTAAGAAAGAGTTTGGAACAAGGTTTTAAACTGTAAGTCGTATACAGGGGCAGATGTAAACTGACCACATCTTATTTGCTATAAACTCTAGACTGAAGAAACTGCAGAAGGGCAGGAAAATAAGAAGATGGAATATGGATAAATTGAAGTAACCTAAGGTCCTGAACAGTTTCAGAGGAAAATGCAGCCAACAACTGTAGAAACAGGGGAAATAATAAAGAAGATGTATGGGTAACTTTGGTAGATGAAATAGCGAATGCAGCAGACAAGGCATGCAAAAGTTCCTTGAATATCAGAGGAAACACTGAATTTAATTGATGAAAGAATAAAATATAAAAACACAGTAAATGAAGCTGGTAAAATGAATAAAAATGTGACTGACAGGAAGTGAAAATAGCTAAACAGAAGTGCAAGCCTGTAGAAGAATGTATAAATAGGGGGAAGATAGATACCGCCTACAGGAAAATAAAACAGACATTTGGAAAGAAGAAAAGCATTGGTATCATAGCAAGATCTTGAATGGAAAACAAATTGTGACTAAAGAAGTAGAAGCTGAAGGATGGAAAGAATATGTAGAGAGGCTCTACAAAGGAAATGAACTTAAAGATGATATTGTAGGAAGGGAAGAGGAAGTAGATGAAGATGAAATATTATATACTATGCTGAGAGAGGAATTTGACAGAGCACTGAAAAACCTAATCAAAAAAAGGCTCCCCAGAACTTCTGAAGTCTGGGAGGGCCCGCCATGATGAAACTATTTTCATCTGGTGCCCAAGATGTACGAGACATGCGAAATACCCTAAGACTTCGCAAATAATGTAGTAACTTCAATTCCAAAGAAAACAGGTACAGACAGGTGTGAAAGTTACAGAACCATCAGTTTAGTAAGTCACAGTTGCAAAATTCTAACACATATTTCCAGAAGAATGGAAAAGCAGGTTGAAGCCAACCTGAAAGATCAGTTTGGATTTAGGAGAAATGTAGGAACACAAAAGGCAATACTCACCTTACGACTTGTCACAGAAGATGGATTAAGGAAAGGAAAACAAACTTTTCTAGATTTCAAGCAGGAGTAAAATTCTGTACAAAAAACTGAACAGCAGTTGAGGGCATGAAAGGAAGGCTTCGGTTGGGAAGGGAGTAATACAGGGTTTTTAGTCTTTCTCCAATGTTATTTAATCTGTACGTTGAACAAGCTGTGAAGAAAAGCAAGAAGAGATATGGTGAAGAAATTAAAGATCAGGGAGAGGGAATAAAAATTTTGTTGCTTTCAGATGGCATTGTAATTCTCTCAGAGACAGCAACGGACCTGGAAGAGCAACCTAATAGAATGTACAGTGTCTTGAAAGTATAACATAAGATAAACATTAACAAGAGTGAAACAAGGATAATGGAATGTAGTGTAAAGAAATCAAGTGATGCTGGATGAACTGGATAAAGGTGGTAGATTTGTGTTGCTACTTGGGCAGTAAAATACGTATGATGATCGCAGCACAGTGATATAAAATGCAATGGGAGTAAGAGAATTTCTGAAAAAGAGAAATTTGTTAACATTGAGTTTTAAATTAAGAGTTAGGAAGTCTTTTCTGAAGGCGTTTGTGTTGTCTTGTACGGTAGTGAAATATGAACAGCAAATAGTCCAGAGAGGAAGAGAATAAAAGCTTTTGCAATGTGGTTCTACAGACAAAAGCTGATATTTTTTTTTATATTTTTTTTTTTTTTTTATTTTTTTTTTTTTTTTGTGGGTAGATTGCATACCTAATGAGGAGGAGAAAAGGAATTTTTGGCATACCTTGACTAAAAGAAGGGATCTATTGGTAGGACACATTCTTAGACATTATTATTTTAGCATTGGAGGGAAGAGTGTGAGAGAAAATTGCAAAGGGAGACCAAGAGACAAATACAATAAGCAGTTTTTAGTAGATGTGAGTTGCCGTTCTTATGAGGAGATGAGGCTTGCTCAGGTTAGAGTAGGTTGGAGAGCTGCATCAAATGAGAACAACGACATTTCTAAATTCTTAACAATGTCTTAGTAATTTCTGCAATTGTAACTCTAACTGCTTTCCAGTTAAGTCTCTTGCATATAATATTAAAGAAGTGCACTTTAAGATAGTCATAAATTCATGCAACATACCTGATACACAACTTATTAAAATTGCCTGGTTTTTATGGACAGGGATATAAAAAGGGCTGCATGTACTGAAAGTATTGACAGACTACCTATCAATTAATGATATACATGCATTGTGTTAAGGCAGTTATTAAATTAATTTTTAAAAACTATTGTGATGCTTTCAATAATTGTGCTGTTAGCTGCCACTGAACAGCAAAGTTTCATATAAATATACGGCTTTGAATACTACCCCAGTGTTCATGACGAGAGTGTTGCATGTGTCAAAATTTCAATGCCAAATGTCCTTTTTTAACATATAAATATAAAAATTATGGCACTGTTCCCTGTTAGAAAACTAAAATCACTCTTTTGCAAACATTTATGGGTTGATAAATGAACACATCACTAAAGACAATCAATCCAATTAACACACAGAACTACAAACAAAGTATAAACTTTATTGTACTGAATTTAAAATTATTCTAAGTATGTACAACTGCGAGAACTCTCACAAAATATATGCCACTGGGGGCAGTTATTTTACATTATTTATTCTCTAAGAATATATATAATCTTAGATACAGGACATTTTCCATTAAAGCTGCAGACTCTGCAATCAGTAATGAATTTCACAGCATAAATGTCTGACAACCTGCAAAAAATATGCCTCTGATTGTTTATGTACAAAAATTTCTTGTTTTCAATTTTCATTGGGGAAAATGGAACCTGCATGACAATGAGAAATGGTGTAAAACATGGAACCTAAATGGAACTGAACAGTTTTGAATCACTGTTAATGTTAAATACACTGCACAGTTGTGATATTAATTTCATCTCTTGATCGTCCTGAACTTCTGAATCTTGTCAAAAATTTTCTGCACTTGATGTTCAGAATCAAATTCTTCTTTCAAGTAATATAATTTTATTTTATCTTGTATATGGCACTCCAACAGTCCCCAATGTTCAAACAACTTAAGCGAATTCTTCACAGGTTCAACAGACAAACTTTCCTCTGAAACAAAACAAAGCGAGTGTAACTAAACTACATACAACAGCATATAAAAGAATATAAGGGAGAAAGGAAAAAACACACACACAAAATATTTGTTCCAATATTTCACTCAGAATCTTTGTAATCTAGCAATTTAAATTTTAACAATGGAAAACTAAACAGGCACAATTAAAAAATTGTAAAACATATAAGTTTTTGGGGAAAAAGAGTTATTCCATCGATGTAGATAACACACAAACATTAACACAAACATAAGTCACATGTATAAACATGGTTACGTCATTAGCTACTCGGACCGTTTGTGTGTGTGTGTGTGTGTGTGTGTGTGTGTGTGTGTTTCCTTAATCAGAAGGGGGACCTTTTGTCCAAAGACTTACAGTGCTTTTCTTTGTCCCCATCTGAAATTCTTATCCTGTTTGTGGTAAGCAGCATTCTATCATTTTCATATTGGTATTAAGTGAAATCATGAAGTGATTTAAGACAACTACAGCCTGTATACTATTATTGTTCAGTCAGTTTCAGTTTTATTTGCATATGGTACCTACCAAGTTCTTCTTTCATTTGCTTTCTTCACAAGAGAATGATAAAGACAAAAATTTCTCCTCCTGACAAATTATAAGACATGTCATATTTTTGCTAGAATTATACACCAATTTCACCACTAAAAAACTGAATTTTTGCTCATTTTCTATTAAAATTCCTTTTGCAATGGAATTTACTGTTTGGCTGAATCATAAAGATTAGCCCGCAGACTGGCACAACGAAAAGAATCACATTCATACAACTTAAAAGTTTTGACCAAGCAGTAACTATTGTATTTTCACAATACTATGGCACCTTAAATTCAAGTGTACTTATTCCACAAGCACAAGGACAACACGCCGAAATACATGTTCACAGACATTAAGCCTCTAGACAGATGTTTCTCATTTGGCTAATTATACAAGCCACTATATGTTAGATAGCTCTCTAGTTTTGAATCTAAATTGTCTGCTAGCAAAAATTTTTGTGGACATGCAATTGATATAATGATAACACAATCTTCAAGTGGAGTAATTAAAATGAAACACATGAATAGTTTGACATTACAATGGACACCTTTGACTCCTCTTGGCAGCCACCAGGAAGACATAAATGTATTCGAGTTTTAAAAAAATCTCAGTGATTATATAGAGTTACCCCAAAACCTGCATCACAGCTTACAGACGACCTTAAACAAATCAGTGTCAGACAAGCAGCATACATAACATACAACACAGGACCTATGATAATCATCTCACTACAACCAATTACGAACCCGAGTTAATCAATCGGAGAAATGCAAAACTTGGGTATGTACACCTCGCTACTGGAGGACCTTCACAGATCTGCCATCGTGAGGAAATATCTGTAAGGTCTAGGAATAATCAAACCCAAATCTGCCACTGCACCTAAACATCTAGCTCCTACTGAGGATCGAAATAAGTATTTCACCACAAAGATATCTTCAATGACCAACTTATACGAGTCTTTAATACATCCCAGTTTGACCACAGAGACTGCTGCAGGCCCTCAGCAGTCTTACACCTTTGCATGGCTCCTATATAAAAGATAATTTAGGAAAGCAAAAACTTTAATTAATGTATTAACCTAGACATTCGTTTAAAGTTTTTCAAAATTCAGCTCGCATTTACAGAATAATTTTGTTTTGAAAATTTGGAGATTCGGAGGTAGGAAAGTAAATAAATAAATAATATATTAAAAAACAAGTTAGTTCATTGAATTTAAATAACTCTTTTTATTGAGAAAAAATATGCTGAGACAGGCGGTCACGGTGATATGTTGAATTCTTCACACTGCCATTTGGCTTTCCTTCTCACTGAGTTGCTGAGGTAACAATAAATAAAGCAGTGCTCCTGGGTTCTGCGAGTGTCAGCTGTTACGGCAAAAAATGTGCACCCATAGTTGCTATGAGCAGTGACGAGAATTTATTAAAGTATCAGTGGCTGATACAAACAAACAAGAATTTTCCTGTTGATAGTATGGCTAAATAATCAGAAAGTCAATTTCAGAAATTCATTTGACAGCTGCAGGAACAGAAATATGATAAGTTTTCTTGTCAATCCACTACTACCAATAATAGCATTTAACAAATTTATGATCTCAAAAACTTTAAACAGCTTGGAAGTGTGGTCTCATAAAACCATCAATACAGAAGGAATCTGTAAAAACGTTCATTCTAACTGCAGTTCCAGTTGTATGCTGCCATTCACTAGCAATAAGAGGTTGAGGTTATGACGCAAGTTTATCACCTGGCTTTGAGTCCATTCTCCAGACACAATGCTGCTCCACTCCAGTCTTCAGAGTGCCATCCCAATGCCCAGAACCAAGTCATCAGGGGCCATATTATAAGCTTATGTCGTCAGAACTGAACCACTCGCCAAGACTGTGTTATGTAGAACTCTGGTTGGAATGACTTGTCCAATGATATGGTACAAGAAGAAATTTAGGTTTTTAATGTCCCGCTGACAATGTGGCCATTAGACAGAGCTCATGCTCATTTTTTTCAGTAAGAATGTGGAAGGAAACTGGCCATGCCCTTTCAGAGAAAGCATCCAGGCATTTGCCTGGAGTAATGGGGAAATCACGGAAAAGTCTGTTGTCTTACCACTGTGCCACCTCGGACAGTGAAGAAAGTGGAAACAATATTGAAGACGTAAGGGATCTAGTGTTAAGAGCACAGTGGCTACTCAAAGTCCACAGAAAATTTTCCTGAGAGGTACAGGTCTTCTCGGGCTCTATCCACTTTCATAAATTTGCTTTATAGGCAAGGTCGGCCTTGAGCAAACACAAATGTTTTTTTTTTTTTATTTCTCCCATATATGTTTCACTGGCGTTGCAACATCATCAGTGGGATGTTTAATTCACATTGTCTGTCAAATTAACAATGAAATGATTGTTACTTTTTGTACATTATGAGTAGAAACTACAGATAATTGTGAGAATAATAGAAATCGTTTCTTATTTCTACAGGTATACTAGGCCTACCTTAATACCACATGTAGTTATGCTTGTGGTTCTTCAACCCACAAAACGTCACTGAGAATTTTTGACAGTTTGTCATCTGCAAACCAAAACATGTGTATTTAATGGGGTGAATGGTAAATATCGGGATTATTATGAAAATATAGGATGTCATTTTTGTGTTTTGGTTTGATTTGATTTTCTCAGGGAAGCCAAAACAGTCTTTGTCTAACCCGCCACTGCCCGCACCGAAACTAAGTTTATTGTGCGGTATCGCTCCCTGTATATCTAATAAAGCCAACCAATGCCCTTGAACAGTGCAAGGAGTCTCTTTACCAGTTCTTTATTAGACACAATTTCTTCGGGTCTGGTTGTTCCAAATGTTCTGTGCCTTTTACTATCCAATGCAATGCATTCGAAGATTGGATGTGATGCAGTTTCATCACCGCTATTATTCCCATTGTATGTAGGTGTTTTTTGAAATTCCCATGGCCTGTCAGCAATCCAACCATGAGTCTAATCTCTCTCCTGTTCAGGCCCAGGATTGCAGAGCTTCTTTTAAAACATGGCTTTGGCATCATTACCTTGCCATGTTTTTGTTGATAGACTTTGGTCCAATATTGTACGTGCTGTCTTCTGAACCAGTTACGAAGCTCCAATATGATCATTGCCTTGGTGATTGTCAGGACAGGTTCCGGTCCAATAAATGGAGTCTTTGCCCCCATCCTGGCTAATCTGTCGGCATGTTCGTTGCCACTGATCTCCAAGTGGCCAGGGACCCACAATAGGTTTACTCGATTGCTTTCCCCTAGCTCCACCAGAACCCTTTGACATTCTGCAACAATTTTAGACCTTGTTGCAGGAGCTGCCAGTGATCTCAGGGCTGCCTGGCGGGCTGAATAGATATAGATGCTACGATCTTTGTAGCACCTACACAAATTCTCCTCCACACACACCCTGATGGCAGTGATTTCGGCCTTGATTACTGAGGCCAGTTTCCCTAGAGAGATGACGCCCTCCAGTCTTGGCTGCACCCCGTATACTTTGGCCCGAACGCCTTGGTCTGATTTTGACCCGTCAGTGAACAAGACAATTTCCCCCGTACGGTGTGGAACTATTTTCTCCCACTGCTCCTTCCAATTATTATATTGAAAGGCTTGTTGAGTGTTTTGGTTTAATTTTACTGTAGCGACTGCCTCCATAACAAAATGTTTATGTGTTTATAGCAAGTTTTTGTCACTTCCTTTGGTGAATATGCGCTGTTTTCGTGTTGTGGACAGGCACTATGTCACTTTCGCTTCACTCAATGTTTATGTTATGAACACAACATGGTGGGCAGTTTAATTCTGGGAGTAGTGTTAAGAACAGCTGACTGTGGTGGGGGCGGGAGTTTTTTAAAAATGTTGCTATCGTTTTAGTGTGTGCGCGCGTGTGTGTGTGCGCGCGTGCACGGGGCCGTGTTTATGGGTTCTCTGTCAGTTCTTTGAGGGCAGAGAACATGGTTCCGTTGCAGAGGGCTGTGTATTCATTTATTATTTCTTTTCTTTCTATAATAAATGAATACACCTGCAACGGAACCATATTCTCTGCCCTCAAAGAACTGACAGAAAACCCATAAAAACACACACACACACACACACACTAAAATGAAAGCAACATGATTCAAAAACTCCCGCCCCCACCACAGTCAGCTGTTCTTAACACTACTCCCAGAATTCAACTGCCCACCATCTTGTTTTCATAACATAAACATTGAGTGAAGTGAAAGTGACACAGTGCCTGTCTACAATGCGAAAACAGTGCATATTCACCAAAGTAAGTGACAAAAACTTGCTATAAACACATAAACATTTTGTTATAGAAGCAGTCGCTACAGTAAAATTAAACCAAAACACAAAAATGACATCCTATATTTTCGTAATAATCCCGATATTTACAAGCTAACCATTCACCCCATTAAATACACACGTTTTTGGTTTGCAGATGACAAACTGTCAAAAATTCTCAGTGGCGTTTTGTGGGTTGAAGAACCACAAACATAACTACATGTGGTATTAAGGTAGGCCTAGTATACCTATAAAAATAAGAAACGATTTATATTAGTCTCACAATTATCTGTAGTTTCTACTCATAATGTACAAAAAGTAACAATCATCTCATTGTTAATTTGACAGACAATATGAATTAAACATCCCACTGATGATGCTGCAAAGCCAGCGAAACATGTATGGGAGAAATCAAAAAATATTTGTGTTTGCTCAAGGCGGACCTTACCTATAAAGAAAATTTATTTTGTAGACAAACACGAAGATTGAAGAGCTTTTCAAACCTCAAGATGAATATCCGCTTTCATTCACTCAGAAAAATTACAAAATTTTAATATCAATTATTAAAATAAATCTTTCCAAGACATTAAACTTTTAATTACAACGAAACAACACACATACAGAAAAGTTCTAAATTGCTTGCATGATATTTTAAATGTGTGTGTGATGGTTTCCTGTTTACATAGTATGTAGCTACATGGAGTTCAATTAAGATATTTGCAAAAACTGTCCAGATAAAATGGTAATCTTAGTTCAAAATGTAATTAATGTTCTTAAAAATCCCATATGTGGAACCAACATTAAATCTTTATGCCTGGAGCTTATATCTATGTTAAGTTAAAAATTTTACTGGTGCTGCCATAAGCAGCCAACTCGGCACTAGTATAGACATTCATTTGTCTCTGAGTTCAGTTAATGTTAATTGCTCCTAGACCCAACAATATGTACAGTACCAATGGTAAGGATAATGATGCCAGTACTGCATTAAACGGCACATGATGCCTTCTCTTCACTTCTTCCACCCATCAAGCCATTCCTATCAACCTCCAAGTGGATTGTCAACTTATAAAGCAGAAATTTAATTTAACAAAACATTTATTACACTTCAAAATTACAACAGTAGAAGTAATTACAAATAGCGTAAATGTCAAAATTATAAAAAATGTAGAATTCTCTGAGATTTTTTGAAATTTCCTACATTCCCTTAAATTTTCCTGACTTTTTTCCAGGTAAAATATAATTCCCAGAGAATTCCGGTATTTCCAGAGTAATTTCCACCTGTAGGAGTTATAATTTTAAAAGATTTCAGATCAAATAAGGTACAAGGTATAAATAACATTCCACAGTACCACAATAAATCAATATTTTACAAGGTAGAAAGATACAATACAAACCAATAAACATAATATTTGGAGGCTGTCAGTGTACTGTGTGGTTTCTATGTCCATTTTTTTCTTTACATTTAATTGCTTGCATCTTACTTATGGAATAAATTTCATTATTCTTTTATGGTTTTTTTAGGTTAGAGAATTCCCCCCCCCCCCCCCCAGGCCCGACAAGACGCCTCCTGAGACGCAACAAGGTAGCAGTAGGCAAGAACACAAAAGGAAATGAAAAGATCAATGTAGTAGTAGTTAACTGCTGGAGTCTCTATAGAAAAGTCTCAGAAACTGCTCTCATTAATAAACGGTCACAATTCAAACATAGTACTAAGGATGGAAAGTTGGCTGGAACCAGATGTAAACAGTAATGAGATTCTAAACTCTGACTGGAATGTATACTGTAGAGATAGGCTGGACAGTGAAGGGGGAGGTGTGTTTATAGCGATAAAAAGTGCACTAGTATCGAAGGAAATAGACAGAGATTTGAAGTAAGAAATAATTTGGGTGAAGGTCACAGTTAAAACAGAATCGAAGATGGTAATTGGATGTTTCTATAGGCCTCATAGCTCACCAGCTGTTGTGGCAGAACACCTGAAGGAACCTATGAAAAATATTTCTAGTAGAGTTCCCGATCATGTTATAGTTTTGGGAGGAGATATTAATTTACCGGATATAGACTGGGAGACTCAAACGTTTATGACAGGTGGCAAGGACAAAGAATCCAGTGAAATTGTTTTGAGTGCATTATCTGAAAACTACCTTGAGCAGTTAAAACAGAGAACCGACTTGTGGCAACAACATATTAGACCTTCTGGTGACAAACACACCCAAACTATTCGAAACAGTTAATGCAGAACAGGAAATCAGCAGACATAAAAGTTTTCTGGGTGTTGTACTGCGTCACGATGTAAGGCTATTACTTAAATAACTGACGTTTCGGCCTCTGGGAGTATACCCAGATGAAAGCCACTGTAACGTTGCCCGAAACGTCGGTTATTTAAGTAATAGCCTTACATCATGACGCAGTACAACACCCAGAAAACTTTTATGTCATCTGACTCTGGCCGCGGAAGCCTACGTCATTATATCAGGAAATCAGCAGTTACAGCATCAATAATTTCAGCCATAAATAGAAATATTAAAAAATTTAGGAAGATTTTTCTGTTCGGAAAAGATGACAAAAAGCGGATTTCAGAGTATTTGAAGTCTCAGCACAGAAGTTTTATCTCAAGTACAGATAGTGTTGAGGAACAGTGGTCAAAGTTAAAAGCTATCATACAATATGCATTAAATGAGTATGTATCAAGCAAGATCATAAGAGATAGAAAGGAGCCACCATGGTACAACTACCGAATCAGAAAACTGCTACGGAAGCAAAGGGAACTTCACTGCAAACATAAACATAGCCAAAGCCTTGTAGACAAAGAAAAATTAAACGAAGCGAAATGCAGTGTGAGGAAGGCTATGCGAGAGGCGTTCAACGAATTTGAAAGTAAAGTTCTACCTACTGACTTGGCCAAAAATCCTAACAAATTTTGGTCTTATGTCAAAGTGGTAGGTGGATCAAAACAAAATGTCCAGACACTCTGTGATGAAAATGGCACTGAAACAGAGGATGACACTCTAAAGGCTGAATTACTAAATGTCTTTTTCCAAAGTTGTTTCACAGAGAAAGGAAGATTGCACTGTAGTTCCTTCTCGACATTGCCGCATAGATTACAACATGGCAGATATCGAAATAATTGACAGACGAATAGAAAAACAATTAAAATCACTCAAAAATAGAAAAGGCCGCAGGATCTGATACCAGTTCGATTTTACACAGAGTACGCAAAGGAACTTGCCTCTCTTCTTGCAGTGGTGTACTGTTGGTTTCTAGAAGAGCGTAGCATTCCAAGAGATTGGAAAATGGCGCAGGTCATTCTCATTTTCAAGAATGAACGTTGAACAGATGTGCAGAACTATAAGCTTACATTGTAACGATACATATAGCAGGATAGTACGAAATGACAAGCAATAGATAATAAGACGAAATTTTTTTCGCTTTTTTTTATTTTTAACTTATTTTTTGTTGATAGATATTTTTCTTATTTTCTATTTCATAAAAAGATAAGACTTTCCTCGTGGGAAAAATATGTATAAAATAAAGATTTTTGACTTACCTAAAGTGCAGCTTCTTCGGGAAAAAGAGGAAGGAAGGAGAGGAGAAAGGGAAGGATACGGGTTTTAAGGAAGTAGTTAAGGAGCCATTCCAATCCCAGGAGTGGAAGGACTTACCTTAGGGGACAAAAAGGAAGGTAAACAAACACACACACACTCACACATATCCACATGCAAACACACCTAGGCAGACATTTGTAGAAAACTACAAATGTCATTTGTAGAAATTTGTTAACATCGAATATTGATTTAAGCCTAAGGAAGTCCTTTCTGAAGGCGTTTGTATGGAGTGTTGCCTTGTATGGGTGTGAGACATGGACGATAAACAGTGCGGACAGAAAGAGGATTGAGGCTTTTGAAATATGGTGCTACAGAAGAATGCTGATGATTAGTTGGGTGGATCGCATAACTAATGAGGAGGTACTGAACAGAATTGGGGAGAAAAGAAATTTCTGGCATACCTTGACTAAAAGAAGGGATAGATTGGTAGGACACATTCTTAGACATCAAGGAATTGTGAATATAGCATTGGAGGGAAGTGTGTGGGGTAAAAATCGCAGAGGAAGACCAAGAGATGGATACAGTAAGCAGATTCAGACAGATGTAGGTTGCCATTCTTATGTGGAGGTGAAGAGGCTTGCTAAGGATAGGGTATTGTGGAGAGCTGCATCAAACCAGTCTCCGGACTGAAGACCACAACAACAACAACCTTAACCAAGGAATCTAGCAGTCAGTATATTGCTCCCTCCTATGTATATCTCACAAAGAGACCATGAGGATACAAACAGAGAGATTAGAGCCCACACAATGGCATACCAACAATCTTTCTTTCCGCGAACAATGCATGACTGGAATAGGAGGGAGAACCAATAGGACCAATGGCCATACTAGTTTGGTCCCATAGCTTTACAAAACATTTGAACAGTTGAAAGAAGAAAGAACCAATAGTGGTACTCAAGGTACTCTCCGTCACACACCCTCAGGTGGCTTGCAGAGTATGGATGTAGATGTAGATGGTGCTGAAATTTTCGCATCCAGTAGTGTTTAAATATAACAACTGATAACTGAAGTAGAACAAAATGAAACATTAGGTACTGATTTATATTTTGGGCAAGGTAAATTGCACAGAAAACAAACATCACCAAAAACATACAATTAGAATTATTGCTAAATGCTTACTCTACTTTCTGATTGACTGTAATCAGTCACAACCACTTATATTCAGTATCTACCTTGATCTTCAAGTATGGAATTAATATCGTACAATGTAATTCATGGTGTAACCAAAACGTGCTATGTGCAAATAATGACACAGTGATAGAAAGACAACAGAGCTGTATGCCATTATTTTATGATGGAGATATATTTACGATGGAAAACCACTCACAATAGATAAATTTACCAAGAAGAAATGAACAGTCACAAGAAAAACTTACCATGGAAGCAGTGACCAAGGTCAATCTGTGTTTTGATCTCAGCCAGAATTTCCTGAACCAGTTCTTTCTCAAGTAGTTGCCGGCCTACAAGGCGAGTCAGAACTTCTGCACTAATACCATATGTGTCAATCAGTGGCCTTAAAAGGCCTTCCATGTACCTCAGATGTTCTACAGATTTGGAGTCAAGATTTATCTGAAATAAGACAACAGTATGAAAAATAGAATTGACAAAATAAAAGGGAGGTGACAGTCAAAAGCATGCAATATAGACGCCATTTTGCTGGATTGTTCTCTTATGTTATTAGTAACAGTTTATGACGTATTAATCTAGACTGAAGCATCAAATGAAAATTTGTACAAAGGCTAGAACTTCAATCTAGTCTTCTGCTTACCAAAAAATTGTGCTAACCACTATGCCACCCTGGAAAAATGACTTCATACAACTGCACCACTTTACCCTGGCATGCGGAAGAAATGCAGTAACAGTAATACGCAAGTAGGCTAATATCTACAAAAAAAACTGCCACTCTTAGCACTTTTGTGTTTGTGTGTGTATCAACAAACCTGAGCTCTTTCGCCTAGTAAGTTAAACCATCTCTATTTTTTATATATAAAAATGTATTTAATAGTTGGCTCACATTGATGAAACGAATATTATAGAAGGAGGCTTTCCAGGTGGGAAAAATGTGTATAAAAATAAAGATTGTTTGACTTACTCAAAGCACAGGCTCGCCGATAGACACAAAAAACACTTTGCAGAACGACATGTTGACCATAGCTGTTTATTAATTCTCAATGCTACCGGTTTCGGTTATGTACCATTGTCAAGCGTTAGCAGAGATTAGCTAATAGCTTAACATGTCGGGATATAAAAAAACAAAATTATAACACAAGTTTTCATTGTCATTGCTCAAGTTATTGTCAAAGTTGCTGTCTGTTATAGTGTTATAATTTTGTATTTGTATATCCCGACATGTTAAGCTATTAGCTAATCTCTGCTAACGTTTGACAATGGTACATAACCGAAACCGGTAGCATTGAGAATTAATAAACAGCTATGGTCAACATGTCGTTCTGCAATTATCTGAAAGCTGTTATGCCCCATCTATTCACCTTTATAAACAAAAAACACTAATGAAAACACACACAAACAAACATTCATGCTTTCGCAACCTAGTTGCTTCTTCAGGCAGAGTAGGTAAGGAGAGGGAAAAGGAAAGGATGAGGGTTTTAAGTCAGTGGGTAAGGAGTCATTCCAACCCCGGGAGAGAAAAGACTTATCTTGGGGGGGGCAAAAAGGAAGGTAAACAAATACACACCCACACTCACACATATACACAAAATGCAAACACACCTAGGCAGACATACTGTAGAAAGCAAAGAAGTTGGAAAGAGATACCACTTGAGGCAGAGGCTCTGTCCAGAGAACCGAGTCAAAGATGTTAAAGATGGTAGCGGGAATTTGAATTTAGCGGAGGTTGATACCAGGTGGCAACGGGAAGAGAGAATATGCTGAAGGGCAAGTTCCCATCTTCGGAGTTCTGAAAAATTGGCGTCGGTGGGAAGCATCCAGATAACCCGGACGGCGTAACACTATGCCAAGATGTGCTGGCCGTGCACCAAGTCATGTTTAGCCACAGGGTGATCCTCATTGCCTGTGACTGTTCATGCGAATGGACAGTTTGTTGCTGGTCATTCCCACATAGAACACTTCACAGTGCAGGCATGTCAGTTGGTAAATCACGTGGATGCTATCGCAAGTGGCTCTGTCCTTGATCGTGTACACCTTTCAGATTACGGGACTGGAGTAAGTTGTGGTGGAACGGTGCATAGGGCAGGTTTTACAATGGGGGCAGTTACAAGGGTAGGAGCCAGACGGTAGGGAAGGTGGTTTGGGGATATTCATAGGGATGGTCTAGGAGGTTACAAAGGTTAGGTGGGCGGCGGGAAGACACTCTCGGTGGAGTGGGAAGGATGTCATGAAGGATGGATCTCATTTCGGGGCAGGATTTAAGGAAGTCGTATCCTTGCTGGAGAGCCACATTCAGAGTCTGCTCCAGTCCCGGAAAGTATCGGGTGACAAGAGGGGCACTTCTGGGGTTCTTCGGTGGAAGTTTCGGAATTTGGGGGGATGAGGAAGTGGCTCTGGCAATTTGCTTCTGTACCAGATCAGGAGGATAGCTGCATGATGTGAAACCTTTTACTAGGTAATTGGTGTACTGGTTCAGAGATTCGGGGCTGGAGTAGACTCGTTTGCCATGAAGATTTAAGCTGTAGGGAAGGGAATGTTTGATGTGGAATGGATGGCAGCTGTCATAGTGGAGGTACTGTTGTTTATTGGTAGGTTTGATGTGGACGGATGTATGAAGTTGGCCATTGTACAGATGGAGGTCGACATTGAGGAAAGTGGCATGTGATGTGGAATAGCACTAGGTGAATTTTATGGGACCGAAGGAGTTGAAGAGTAAATTCTGGAGTTCTTCTTCACTGTGAGACCAGATCATGAAGATGTCGTCAATTAATCTCTACCATACTTTGGGTTGACAGGTCTTAGGTATCCAGGACAGCTTCCTCCAAGCGTCCCATAAATAAATTTGTGTACGAGGAGGCCATCCTGGTTCCCATGGCTGTCCCTTTAGTAGTTGGAATGTCTGACCCTTAAAAGTGAAGAAGACACCAACCACTTTCATGATCACCTGAAATCCTTACCCAGCCTGTACCTCCAGAAACCATCCTTGTAACCATTGATGCCATTTCCTTATACCCAAATATCCCACATGCTCCTTTCACGCCAACCACCCACTTCACTACCTAAAACCTCTTTCCTTAATACCCTAGCCAGCTTCATCCTAACCCACAACTTCTTCATTTTTGAGGGCCAGACATACCAACAACTAAAGGGAACAGCCATGGGAACCAGGATGGCCCCCTCGTATGCATACTTATTTATGGGACGCTTAGAGGAAGCCTTCCTGGATACCCAAGCCTGTCAACCCAAAGTTTGGTACAGATTCATTGACGACATCTTCATGATCTGGACTCACAGTGAAGAAGAACTCCAGAATTTCCTCTTCAACCTCAATTCCTTTGGTCCCGTCAAATTCACCTGGTCCTATTCCAAATCCCATGCCACTTTCCTTGATGTCGACCTCCATCTGTCCAACGGCCAACTTCACACATCCATCCACATCAAACCAACCAACAGTAAGTACCTCCATTAAGACAGCTGCCATCCATTCCACATCAAACATTCCCTTCCCTACAGCTTAGATCTTCATGGCAAACGAGTCTGCTCCAGTCCTGAATCCCTGAACCAGTACACCAATAACCTAATAACAGCTTTCACATCCCGCAGCTAACGTCCTGATCTGGTACAGAAACAAATTGCCAGAGCCACTTCCTTAACCCCCCCCCCCCCAAACCCTAAACCCCAGAAGTGCCCCTCTTGTCACCAGATACTTTCCGGGACTGGAAGCGGACTCTGAATGTGGCTCTTCAGCAAGGATATGACTTCCTTAAATCCTGCCCTGAAATGACATCCTTCCCAATCCACCGAGCGTGTCTTTTCACCACCCACCTAACCTTCGTAACATCCTAGTCCATCCCTATGACATCCCCAAACCACATTCCCTACCATCTGGCTCCTACCCTTGTAACCGCCCCCGTTGTAAAACCTGCCCTATGCACCGTTCCACCACAACTTACTCCAGTCCCGTAATCTGAAAGGTGTACACGATCAAGGACAGATCCACTTGCGATAGCATCCATGTGATTTACCAACTGACATGCCTGCACTGTGAAGTGTTCTATGTGGGAATGACCAGCAACAAACTGTCCATTCGCATGAACGGTCACAGGCAATGAGGATCACCCTGTGGCTAAACATGCCTTGGTGCACAGCCAGCACATCTTGGCATAGTGTTACGCCGTCCGGGTTATCTGGATGCTTCCCACCGACACCAATCTTTCAGAACTCCGGAGATGGGAACTTGCCCTTCAGGATATTCTCTCTTCCCGTTGCCAACCTGGTCTCAACCTCCGCTAAATTCAAATTCCCACGCACCATCTTTAACATCTTTAACTCGGTTCTCTGGACAGAGCCTCTGCCCCAAGTGGTATCTCTTTCCAACTTCATTGCTTTCTACAGTATGTCTGCATTTTATGTAAATGTGTGAGTGTGTGTGTATTTGTTTACCTTCCTTTTTTTACCCCAAGGTAAGTCTCTTCTCTTCCAGGATTGGAATGACTCCCTACCCGCTCACTTAAAACCCTCATCCTTTCCTTTTCCCTCTCCTAACTACTCTGCCTGAAGAAGCAACTAGGTTGAATTTTTGTGTGTGTTTTCATTAGTGTTTTTGTGTCCATCGTCGAGCCTGTGCTTTGGGTAAGTCCAACAATCTTTATTTTTATACATAAAAATGTATTTGAATTTTTGTATTTGAAATACAAAATTCTATAATATTTTGATATAATAATGGAAAGTCCAGGTTGGAATTAATAATATAGTAAGGACAGTTTACAACTCACCGCAAAGACCTGGCGATGAACTGCGACAGGCACATACAAAAGACACACACATAGAACACCTTTAGGTACCGAACATGGCCTTCTTCAGAAAATAGAACACTCAAGCAATCTCAGAGGCACACAACACAGTCATACAACCATCACGTCCGGCTGCCGAACTTTGAATGTTGATATTATATTCAAATCATTTTGGAAAGCATTTTACACATCTCTGCCTATCCTCATATTATTGATACTGCAACCTCGACTAACCACTGTTACATCGTTCAATACATGATGTCAGACACTGAGGTGAATGAGAAAGTGATGCATCATAAATGACATTTAAGTTATTACTTTGTTATTACTAACTCTATTAACAATACAATTTGCAGACAGTGTCCACACATATAACCAAATGTACCTTCACAATTATATCAGTGTAGAACATACAATTCAAAAGATATGACATATAGATTGAGTTGGATGAAAACAAACTGCAAGACAACATTTGTTATAGTATAATTATGTGAATAACTAATGCATGAAATACATTAAAAGTATGTGACAGGCATACACTGATACCGCTGCAGGTAAAAAGCACCTCCTATACCAACCAGACTTAGTACACACATTACTTACTATCTACAAAATAATGAAAAGGACAATAATGGAAAATCCAATAGGAGTATCAATAAGGGAGGATAGGTAACAACTCATCATAAAGAGACTCGCTGAGCTGCTGACAGACACGAAATAGATAATCACGTAGACACAACTTAAATTTTCGGCCATGGCCTTCGTCAGAAAAAGAAACATATACATTCACGCAATAACTCAGACAACTATACGCACACAACCATCATATCTGGCCACTCCAGTGACACAAGCATCTAGACTGTAAGTGAGGTGGGGAGTGGAGGAGGAAGGATGCCGGGTAAAGGTGGGAATGGAAAGTTAAATGGATAAAAGGAAGGTGTAGAGGAGTGTGAGTGGTGGGATTTGAAATGATAAGATACCAAGGAAAAAAAATTAAAAAAATAAAGTTAGGGAAAAATAAATAAAATGTAATTAATTAAGGGGACATTGTAAGTGGTGACACACAGTTGCAAGGAAGACATGAGATACAAGGTAATGGAGGGAAGGAAGAGGAGGAGAGGGGGGGGGAAGTTGGGCATAGGGTGCAGGGATGGGAAATTATCTTAGGTTGAGGCCAGGTGGTTGCAGGACCATAGAATGTGTTGAAGGGACAACTCCCATCTGCGCAGTACAGAAGAGCTGGTGGTGGATGGGAGAATCCAGATGGCTCAGGTAGTGAAGCAGCCATTGAAATTCAGAGTGCTGTGCTCAGCTGCATGCTGTGCCACAGGGTGGTCTATCTTGCTTTTTGCCACAGTTTGGCGGTGGCCCTTCATCCTGACTGACAGCTGGTCGTCATACCAATATAAAATGCTGTGCAATGATTGCAGTAGAGCTGGTATATCTCATGGCTGCTTTCACAAGTAGCCCGACCTCTGATAGGGTAGGTTAAGCCTGTGATGGGACTGGAATAAGAAGTGCTGGGTGGGTGATTTGGACAGGTCTTGCATCAGGGTCTTCCACAGGGATATGACCCGTGTGGTAAGGGGTTGTGGTTGTGATTGGTATAGGGATGGACTAAGATGATGTGGAGCTTGGGTGGGTGACGAAACACCACTTTAGGAGGGGTCGGAAGGATCTTGGGTAGGATGTCTCTCATTTTAGTGCACATCAACAGATAATGCCATGATGAAGGGTGATTGAGTTGTAATGGGTGAACAAGGAGGACACTCCGTTGTGACTGGTTACTGGGGTTGGGGTGAGGATTGCTGATGTGGTACAGGCACAGGAAATCTGTTTGCGGAGTAGGTCAGGAGGGTAATGTCTGTCTGTAAAGGCCTTTGTGAGGCCTTCGACATAATGGGTAAGGGACTTGTCATCACAGCAAATTTGCCATCCATGGGTGACAAAACTGTATGGGTGGGATTGTTTGAGGTGGATTGTATGGCAGCTATCAAAGTGCAGATACTGTTGGTAATTATTAGTTTTAATGTAGACAGGGGTGTGGATGGAGCTATCAGTGAGGTGGAGGTTAACATCCAGGAAGGTGACTTGCCGGGTTCAGAAGGACCAAATGAAACTGATGGGGGAGAAGGAATTGGGGTTGTGAAGGAACGAGGATAGGGCGTCCTGGCCCTGAGTCCAAATCATGTGGCCCTGAGTCCAAATCATGAAAATATTATCAATGAACCTGAACCAGACCAGGGGTTTGGGGTTTTGGTTAGCTAGGAAGGCTTCCTCTAAACGGCCCATAGATAGGTTGGCATAGGTGGGTGCCATACAGGTGCCCATGGCTGTGATGCAGATTGGATTGTATACTTTTCCTTCAAAGGAAAAGTAATTGTTTGTTAGGATGTAATTGGTAAGGGTTATAAGGAATGAGGTGTTGGGCTTGGAGTCTGAAGGACGTTGAGAAAGGTAGTGTTCGAGAGCATCAAGACCATTGGTGTGTGGGATATCGGTGTACAGCGAAGTGGCATCAACATAATGTAGGGTCTGTAAGGAAGTGGTTGGTATCTTGGGTGTGGGAGGCTAGGTTTTGAACAATTGGTTGGAGGTGATGGTCAACAAGGGCTGAAATTCTTTCTGTGAGAGCACAGTAACCAGTCACAATTGGGGGTCCAGGACTGTTAGGTTTATAGATTTTTGGGAGCATGTAAAATATAAGTGTGCGGAGTGTTGTTGGGGTGAGAAGGGAGATGGATTCGGGGGAGAGGTTCTGGGAAGGGCCATAAGATTATGTTATGTTCAAATAATATGTCAGTGAAACAATATTCAGTTATGGCAGATTTTTCAGTCTGGAGAAAATATGTGTGATGTTGTCCCAGGTATCTGCCATGAACCATATGAGTTATCTGTCCAATAAAAAACTTCATGCAATAACAGGAAATTTTATGTAGTCCAGGCTTTCTCAATCCAAAATCATCTTTTAATAGCTCCATGAAGGACCTTAGTTTTTTGCAAAGTCAACAAGACACTCTAAAATCAGATTTCCTGTGACTTCTCGAAATTTTCAGAGAGATCCCTGCAAAGGGTAAATAAGCAATTTATCTACAAGTGATCTTGTTTTGTTCACATGGGGGTCCACATTGGAAAGCACAGATGATTTAATAATCAATATATCCATTCTGATTGAGAACAACCTTTAGATAATGCAGTTTTTGCATAAAATTAGCAGAATCTGAAGTAACATAGGTTTTCTTGACTAGTGTAGGCATAAATCCTATGCACTGATGTGGTGGATGACAACTAGTAGCAATCCACATGCGTAGGTTAACTATGCACACTATTATAATTGCGTAGGCATCAGTGGCCAGAGTCAGATGCCATAAAAGTTTTCTGGGTGCTGTACCATGTCATAATGTAAGAAGGTATCCGCTTGTTTAATAACCAACGTTACAGTGCCCTTCATCTGGGTATACTGATGGGGTTGGTTGTTACTATATTTTATCTTTACTGTCAACTAGACATTACGTCATATTTTTTTAAAATCAACAAGTTTCCATTCTTCCACCAAAAACCACCAACAATATCGATGATTTAAAAAAAATTATGTCATAATAGACAATAAAGATAAAATATAGTAACAACCAGCTACATCAGTATACCCAGATAAAGGCCACTGTAACGTTGGCCGAAACGTCAGTTATTAAAGTAATAGCTTACTTACATCACGACACAGTACAACACGCAGAAAACTTTTATTTCATATACTCTCCGAGTATATTCTTTGTGTAATAAATAGGGTTAAGGTTTATTTAGGTAAAAAAAGGAACGAAAAAGGTGCCCAAATACGGTATAAACAGGGACAAAAGATGCTTGTTTATTCAACTAATTCAATCATTTCTCAATCCTCTGTTTTATTTTACTGAATTCAAAACATCTACATCAAATTATTACTTATCAGAAGAAGGAAAAAGATGAAGCTATTGTATTTAAAGACATTGATCATCTCTCCATTTTTAAAATCAAGTCTTTATCTATTGGAAGAAAGAATGTATTTGTAGATGTGAAAGCTTGTTTAGACATGCATAGGCACCAGTTAGGTAAACTTTGTATTCAGTCAGAATGGAAATTCTACACATGTGGCTAATTCCTAAACGGATTTTTCTTTAGACTAGACTCAAGTTTGTCTTTGGCAAAGCCATCTGACTGCTCCCTCACAGGAAAAATATATCCCATTGGTTTTCCTATTTCTTGTAATTATAGCCGCAGACAGGTACTCGTAACTATGGACACAATACAGGTCCCTCTGCAAATTATGTATTTTCTCTGGTAACAGATGTTGCTGTGCCTTCCAAACTGCACTTGCATCAGTTGCAAACAAAGACTGCACAAACACACTAATTTTGTCAAAATTTCACACAACATAGCATCACACTCAATCCAAGCTCCCCAACAAATAATGACCAGGACTCTTAGAAGGGGCAGGTCAGTGGTTTCCTGGTAGCCGGCAACACGACTCAAATTTTTCAGTAGTATCTTCTTCAGGGCAGAGATGAATTGTTTTGCCATGTTGTATTCATTCTTTATGAATTCATAAGACCTTTGAAGGGCATGAACTAAGCATGTCATATGCTTCAACATAGGAAATAAGGGTTTTAATTGGTTAACGGCTGAAACCACATATACCTGTTCCTTACAGTATTTACTTGAATGTAAGCCACATTTTTTCCCCATTTTTGGCATCCAAAACAATCACCCTCAGCTTAGATTCAAGTGCAAAGCAAACAGATATTCTGAAAAATGGCACTACGAGACATACCAACCAACTTTTGCTTTCTAAGATAAGCAGCACTGGGCACATTATGCAGACTCAATTATAAATAGGCTTACTGGTGCCAAAACTTCCACAGTAATAGGAATAAATAAAAATAATAACATAAGAGGTTAGAGGATTAGTAAACTTTTTTCCAAGTTTTGACTACTGAATCAACACAATGCAACTGAACCAATGCAATGAATGAAAGAGAAATTCAATATTGCTCATTTTCAAATGCAACAGCATTTCAAATATTCATAGCAATGAAAAATAAATTTCTTTACATCAATACCAACAATGAACAAGGCTTTTTGTACAAGCTGACAGCTGTGAATATGTTATGATTTTCAAATATGTGGTTAGTAGCATAACTTTAAAATACACAGTTTTGCAACTAAAAAATGTTTTCATGTGTTTCTGCATATTTTGAATAGAGGTAACCAATATAGGGTGAGAAAAGATGGAGTGAAATTTGGCAGTGTGTATTAGCGATTGTCACATTTCTTTCAGGTTGAAGTGTCAATACACACTAATACACTAGTCTAACTGCCTTCACAATTTAATTACTTGAAACATTGATTATTAAGACATTTAGTCTGCTTGGCAGAGTATTGTGCCAAAGCAATGTTTTCTTCTTACATAATCAAAATCTCATATTTCATTGAATTTTTCTTCAGAATGCCTTATCTGTCTCCTGTATCATGATAAGCGTAAAACAAATGACACATTCAGGTACTTGGTTGTCAGAAATATTTTCGTGCGTTTCATCAAATATTAGACAAGTTCGTGTTTAGATTGAACATAATGGCACAGCAAAAGTAAGATGGAAACACATATCCGCTTGCATTTGGAATGACTCAATGGCGCTCTGAAGCTACGGCACGATTCGCCACGGATGCTTCACGATTCATTGTGTCATTACCAACAACTACCACTGATACCTAAAAAGTATTTTCACCAGAATAACCTTGCTTAAACTCTACTGCTAAGCTTACAACTCGAACCCAACTAATGTATCTCATGTTAGAATGATGCAACTTCGTTTCAATTTTGAAATGTGGCATACAACTTCTTTCCCCTTGAAATTAGTGTGTTATTTTACAGGTACAGCTTAGATTCAGGTAAGGCTTAGTTTCAAGTGTGTCTTAGTTTTTAATAAATAGGGTAACCACAAGAATAAAGTTTTGAAACTCAATACCAATAAACAAGACTTTTTGCATTACTGTGATGGCATTGGCTTTCTGCAGCTCATATGTTTTTAATAACAATTGCTTAACTTTCTCCCCTGCTAAGATAAAAGGCGAAGGAGCAAAGGTGTGATAGTAGCACAAATAAATAAAATAAAACACACACACACACACACACACACACACACACACACACACACACACACACCCCTACACACAAACGCAAGCTTTCGCAACCCAGTTGCTTCTTCAGGCATAAGGGAAGGAGAGGGAAAAGGAAATGATGAGGGTTTTAAGGGAGTGTGTGTGTGTGTGTGTGTGTGTGTGTGTGTGTGTGTGTGTGTGTGTGTTTTATTTATGTTACTATCACTACCTGTGCTCCTTCGCCTGGTAAGTAAACTTCATCTACTTTTTATATTTATTTTTCCTGCTAGGAATTTTTCCCCTATAATATTAGACAGAAATACCTCGCACATGGACACGAAGGGGCACTGCATTAAGCTTTCTCTAACATCAGATTTCATTTGATTGTATCTTTTGCTTTATTTCATTATGCCAGGCCAAAGAAACTTGCAATAGTTAATTGGTTCACAAATGAGAAAATTGTGAGTTATGAACTTAAAATTGGATAAACAATAAATCTAAAGTGGGTCTACAGAAATGTGAAGTCACCACTCATTTTAAAGCTAAATTTATTTTGCAAGTGCAGTTTGTAAGCCAACAGTCAGAAAAGTTCACAACAACAACAACAACACCACATTGTGTTTATACACACACACACACCTACTGTGGTTAAAACAATCCACAGATAGTGAACAGCAGTTTTTTTGAAAGTTCATTCTTGTAAATATAGTTGTTACATGTGCTCATGTTTAGTGCAAGTGAAAAATTATGTTTCAGTCACGGACAATAATTTGAAAAGTCAAATATAGTATATTCACTAGGATGAAACTTGCTTATACTAAAATAAGTTGACTCAAGTATAGGGTCTCATGTACAGTAGCTGCATCTCTTGGAATTTCACTGACATCTTTAACACATTCACCGTGACTGGCGGTTATAAGCATTTCCAAGATCAACATATGCCAGTGCTGCCGACGCTTATAAGCATTTCCGTGATCAAAATGCCAGTGCAGGTAACGCTTATAAGCAGCACGTTCACTAGCTCAGTAATCAGTATAGTTTGTTTGTTTGGCTGTGTACTCGTGTTAGTACAAGCCATCAAAAAATATCACATAACATTTTTATGTCTGCAGTCGTGTGTTTTCGTCTTTAGTGGTTTGCTATAAAAACATTGCCTATACACCTTGCAAACTTATTTGTTATATGGGATTGGGTTTTCATAGCACCACATTGTAGATGAGACCTATTTCTTTTTCTCTGTCTGATAAACCTTTTGCTGTTTTCAGACTAATTCTTTCTCAATGAAGCGGATTTATCACTTGTTTGAATTTCATTTTCTTTCCAGTTTGCAATTAAATCAATAAATCGGAGGCGTTGTTAGAATAAGTGCCAGACAGCTTGCAGCATTTATTGCATAATCAGCATGCAGCTAAAGCGTACTTGTATTTCTATAGCACCACCTCTTGTGCAGATGTTTTATTCGCTTTCAATATTACAGGTTTCGCGAGGGTCTGTATTCAGCTCTCAGCGCAAGTACGCTTACAGGAATCCGCCTAGAGCGTAAGCGGCCCGCACTGGTGACCGCAGTGAACATCTTAAATACTATTGTGAAGAAACGACATTGAGAACTACCATTGTAAATTTTCCCCTTTTTCTAAGAAGAGAAAATTGATGAAATTATCACCACTTGAAGAACATGAATCAATTCTTGCTATGTGGTTCAAGCATTCCCATATAACAGATGTTGCTATAGATGGTACAATCTTGGAAGAAAAGGCCCTACATATTGCTACCAATTGGGAACTGATAATTTTCGAGCATATAATGAATGGAAAAGTCTCTCAAAACATATTTTGACATATCATTTTTAGGTGTAGCACATCAGAAAACAGCTTCAGCACCTTATACCCAGAAGACAATTTCAATTTTCTGGTGACATTTTGCCTCCTTTCACACTTTTGAAATTTTAAGATAAAATTAAATTTACTATCAAAAATTAATGAAATCTTATATTTTACACTAAAGCCTAAATCAGGGTTAACAGAAGCCTTGGCGACATTTTCATATTGCTCAGAGATTGCCAACACATCACATTTTGTGTAGCCAATGATATGTTAATTTCATGTAACTATTAAGAGACAAGACAAGAAAGACTGAAGTAGCACCGAAACTGGAGTGACTGTCTAGTTTGGTGTGTTTAGCAGAGCATATTTGCGATTGTATGTCACAATTTTGTGTAATTATGGAAGGCCATTGCTTTACACTGATTCAAATAAGTGTTATCACTTTTTACAATACAAACTGATCTACTTACATTCATCCAGCCACTTACCCTCACCCCATGATTTAATTTAAAAATACTAATTATTTGGAACATTGGTATTTGACTTGAAAGATTGATTGCCGGAAGCTGTACAGAAGTAAAGTTTTTCTCTGTGCAGTAGAAATCTCGTATTTCACAGAATCTGGCTCCTGTTATCTCATTCCATTTATAGAACAAACAACTGGCTCACATGATTTGTTCCAATCATTCCTCACTGTGAGGCGGACATTCTGACGCAAAACAAGAACACAAATAGCCCTAATCTATACTTCTTTGTAATTTCCTTCACTTACACAGTTTTTATGCAACTGTTGCCCTATTTGAGCACTTTACAATATATTTATCACAATTACATATGTTTTTGCTCATAATTATGAGGAGTTAATATTTTCCTTGATTCTGCATTATCCCTCAATTTTAAGTTTTTAGGGCCTGGACTGCACTGAAATGTAAAATAGGGGTTTCTCTGTATATACATTTAATCCTACAAAACTCTGCAATCAAACAATGTAAAATTTAAACAATTACACAAATGTTTGTGTACTACTACTACTACTACTACTATCATGTGAAGAAAAACATTTCCTACTGTAACTAAAGTTGATAATACCATACAGATGTATGGCATATATCCTAAAAACATACCACATAATGTGTAGGCTTTGTATATGACTCTTCATCTGAACTATCATCTGGCAAAATGTATCTTGCTAGTCTCCGACTTCTTTCTTCCTCTTCTGTGTAACATACCTGTTCCAAAACAGACAGAAAAAAATAATTTCGTGTTGCCAAACACATGCAAAACATTACCCATACTTGATTAACAACAAATCACTCAACAGCCCAACCTTTTAGACAGGATGTTTCATCTTTAAAACACTGCTCTTTCACTGTACACCAACACATTTTCATTGTTGGAAAATATATGGTGGAATAGAATAGTCACATGTAAAGAAATCACTAGCCACTTAAATGGAGGGCCCAATGAGCAGTAGGTAAGGACATACGAAACACAAGAGAGGCGGGTGAACTTAATTAGTAGGTGAATGGCTCTTCATATACATTTCCACTGTAGTGACATTAGTAAAGTCAATAATATAAGAAAAAATACAAAACGTGTATGTACTGACTAAAAAATAATGCAACAATTGTATATGTTGACCACAGCACCAAGACAAAGTTTTAAAATAAATTGATTGCATCAGGTGAAAGAGTAAACATAATGGTATGATCTAATTTTGCAGTGTTTCCTATGCCTGACAGTGCATCTTCCTCATTTATCTGTCAGTTTTGACCTGATGTCTGTGTATTGCACTGTATGTCTCAAAAAATTGATAATTTTTCTTTTGTTATGGACATGACGTTACTTTTTACAATACAAACTGATCAACTTATGTTCACCCATCAACCAACCTGGGCCCCTTCTTTTAATTAAAAAACACTAATCACTTGAACCTTCAATTGTTTGTAATGGCAATTGCTTGACAGAATACAGTGGCAAAAGAAAGTTTCTTTGCACATAATGGTAAGTTTTATTTTATGAGTCTGGTTTGTGTCTCAGAATGTTGTTTTCCATGTTTTCTTCCAATTAGTATGTCCCAACCCACGATTTCATGGGTCAAAGCAGACGGGGTCATACCGCATCCTTCACTATCACACTTTTTTTTTCTTTTTTTGTAGTAAATCCACATATATTTTAATATTTTCTGTGAACAAATTAGATAGAACTATCTTCTATATTTGCTGAGGGAGATCAAATTCATTATATGCACTCTTCATTGTTGTTTTGCAACACGCCAGTGAAACAGCCTGCTTACACAACAATTCCCACTTTTGTTGTAAAATTCACAAGCTCTTATCTGGTGGTCTTTCACACTTCGGTCTCCAATTAGAAGCCATGTAGTACCAATATTCTTGTCTACTGAAACATTTAATTTTCTGTTATTCTCTGGACCAATGTACCAAAGATGTCTTCTAAGGTGATATGCTAATAGTTGGAAGCCTAACCAAAACAGATAGTTGTTGTAAGCCCATAATGAACTAGCACTGTAGATTTGAGCTGGGTTCCACGTCTTCATACCTGCATGTTCAGTTGCATAAGTGCTGTGTGCTTTAGTGCACTGTGGAGAAAACATAAAACTTAGTGTTTACATAGTTTCTGCAAGATGGCATTCTTTGTGAGTATCTTAGCAAAGATGTTGACACAGGTTTCCTAACCCTTTCCAGCCCAGTGGTTTCAGCCTGAAGCCACATTTTTACTTTGCGTGCTTTTCCCACCCAATGGTTCCTTCATGAAACCATCACCACAAATTGATTACTGGTGACATCTAGCATCAGCGCCAGATACTTGTTACAGTAGCAAAGTGATTGCTGTTGGGTAAAAGCCATTTTTGTGGAAGGAAGGAAGGAAGCTTTGAGTTTAACGTCCCGTCAACAGTGTGGTCATTAGAGATGGAGCTTACGCTTGGAATGTTTGGTAAGGATGTGGAAGGAAATCGGCCGTGCCCTTTCAAAGGAACCATCCCGGCATTTGCCTGGAGTGATTTAGGGAAATCACGAAAAACCTAAATCAGGATGGCTGAAGGTGGATTTGAACCACCATCCTTCCGAATGCGAGTCCAGTGTGTTACCACTGCGCCACCTCGCTCGGTGCCATTTTTGTGTAATGCTGCAACGAGTAAAAATGCTTTCGACCCATACTTAAAAATAAAATTAGTTTTTGACTTCTATAGAGCAGATAATTGGAATTTCGGGTATTGCATTATTCTTATAAACCATTTTATGATATTTTGAAGGTGTTTTCACTGATAAATGTAATGTGAAGTTTAGTTTTCTTTCGAAAATGTAGGTGGTTACAGAATTAAACCACTGGGACATAACAACCTTCAATAACAGTAAATCTACAGGTTGCATTTTATTTTATTCTTTACATCATGATGGCATGGATAATAGACCACCATCAAGAGTAAAGCAGCAATTCTGATCTTGTGATATTAGTAGAAATATGCTAATGTATACTTGCTGAAATTCCAAGTGATACTGAGTCAGCTGCTTTGGATATTCGGAATGAATCAGATGAAAAAGATGGACAATATCGACTTCTTTCATCTGATGAGTAAGTAGTTGAATTTGAAGACATCAATGAAAGTGTGTGATGAAAGTGTCTCTTTACGTTAGTAGTGACAACAATGACGATGATGTGATGCATGTGATGACAATACAGAGCTAAAAGAGCATACTTAATGGGTGCAACAGATACAGCACTGTCAAATGAAGCAACTTTTCACAGGACTGTGGTTCAATTGTCCCTTCTAACAAATCAAGCCCCACTGAAAATTGTCATAGCAGCCCAGTGGTTTCACTATGAAACCACCTAGAATATTTTATTGTGAAATACCAATTTTATTGTTATTAGACTATATTATTGCTTTTTGAGACAGTAAAAGTAGATTTTTGGAAGAAATTGTTACAGTTTTCTTCCTGTGTTTATTCATGTGCCTCAAAGGGTTAAATGGCAAAGCCTAAATGAAGCTAGCTCCCAAATAGTAAGATTGTATCTAAGCAATAGAAGAATGAAAGAGCAATAACAGGATAGAGGAGGGAAACGATATGGTTGTAAGGTTGATGGAGGATACCTGCCCCTCCCCCCAACTACACTCCTCTTCCCCCACAAAATCGCTGCTCCTACACCATTTTACCCTCTTTGTCCCACAATATTTTCTCATTCCCTGTTGCAGGTCAATGTAACCAGCCCACACAGTGTTATATTTCTTTATTTTTAGTTTAGTTTTTCCTCCAACCTTTCCTCTTCATACAAATATGAATTACCTGGCTCCTCTCTATAACCTCACTTTCTGTGTATCGTCATTATATTTTAATGACTTGCATATCTGATATCTGGATGCTTACACATCTACCCCTGTATTATTTACCATAAAATTATTAACCCATAAAGTCCTTTTCTTCCTGCTAGTAGGGATAAAATACCTACAAATTTCATGAATGAAACATAACTGATGTTCATTGCCAAATTTATGACATTTTCAAACTGGGGTAAAAACTAGATAGTGCTCTCCCACCCTCCTTCCTCATCAGGGGCATGTCATATTGCCTTAGAGATCATTTGCCTCTCCCCTGGGAGTGGCAACCATGACATACACTGCAGTTGCCCCCCCCCCCCCCCTCCAAATCCAGGGCTGCTGATGACACCAACAACACTTGATAAAAATCTCAGCAAACTAAATGTAGCGTGCAAAAATCAATGCTGATTTAGAATGGTAAATGGTTTTGCATTTATAATTTTTGAGACACAGTATTAGCAACAAACACGTATTTTGATGGGGTTTTGAATGGTAATGTACTTTCTTTTTTTCTCATTACACTTACTGTAAGAAAGAAAATAATACATATTCTGTACTGTGACAAAGTGTTGTTTTTTCCAGAATGTTTTTACTTTCCAGCAGAGAGTGCACTCATAAGAAACTTCCTGGCAGATTAAAATTGTGTAGCAGAAATAAATAGGACTTGAACCTGGGACCTTTGCCTTTTGTGGGCCAATGATTTAACAACTGAGCTATCCCAGCATTCTTCAAAGCCCACCCTCACAGTTTTGCTTCTGCCGGTACCTCGTCTCCTACTTTCCAAACTTCACAGAAGTTCTCCTGTAAACCTTGCAGGACTAGGAGTCTTGGAAGAAAGGGTGTGGTGGACACATGGCTTAGCCACAACCTAGGGGATGTTCCTAGAATGATATTTTCACTCTGCAGCAAAGTGTGCACTTATATGAAACTTTCTGGCAGATTAAAACTGTGTGCTGGAACCAGGATTTCAACCTTGGACCTTTGTCTTTCATGGGCATATGCTCAACCAACTGAGCTATCCTGTATGCTTCCCCTAGGCTGGGCTAAGTCATGTCTCCACCATATCCTTTCTTCCAATCATGTCAGTCTTACACGTTTCGCAGGAGAACTTCCGTGAAGTTTGGCAAGTAAAAGGTGAGGTATTGGTGGAAGTAAAGCTGTGAGGATGGAATGTGAAGTGTGCTGGGATAGCTCAGTTTGCAGAGCACTTGCCCATGAAAGTCAAAGGTCCCAGGTATAAATCCCAGTTCTGGCCCACACTTTTAATCTGCCTGGAAGTTTCATGTGTGGTTTCATTTTATATCTCGTAAAGCATGAAAACTATTACAAAATTTGTTTTTCGATATTTTTCCTTTCTTCTTATATATAATTTCAAACAAAAATACATGCACAACAGCTTTTATCTGTGTTTTCGTCCTCAGCCTCATTTTCACAGAAAATAGAAATGTTGTATTTGTGGCTTATCACCTTAATCATCAGAAACTTTGTAATCTTAACCATTCACAGATATATGAAAAAAAAACACATATGAAAAACTAAATGAAATACTGTCCTCACAGATCGATTAGCTGGAGAATTCTCTTTGTTACTCCTTACACCAATTATCCCAACAAACTTGGAGATTCACCTCATACAATTTCAGTTTCCAAACACAGTTTTGTTTGCAATATCAAGAAAGACAACAGGTCAGAAAAAAAATGAGATGATGACAGAAAAGAGGGTGGGGTTTGAGTGGGGTGGGAGGGGAAGGAAATGAGCATGTATAGAGGGCAAGACAAGATGGTGTAGATGGAGTTTAAGGCATTTAACCTATTCCTATACATAATTGTCAATGGTGAAGCATTGTCAAATTTGCAAGTCTGAAAACTATATAGTGCAAACATTTTTACATTCTACAACTAATTTAAATTACTGTACTGACATATGATTATATAAATCGATAGCTGTCAACTATTATCCAAATTATAAATGTAATTTGTAATTGATGTAATATTATTATCAAAAAAATCTGTTATATCAATATCTATTTCTTACAGTATTCCGACAATGCTCTTGTGTACAGAGTGATACCAGTTAATTGAATAAATAATTATAGTGACCTGTGGCTGCTTATAAAATCAAATTTATTCTTGTTTACAATTTAACTGCATGTTCTACTAGCTTAATGGCATGTCACAGTCCAGTATCTTGGAATGATTCAGATTGCCAATACATTATTGTACATAATATATTAGTTTATATTGTAGAAACATCAATATGAGTAAACTTGTTTTCACAATTGTCATTTACATTCCTTTCATTTTTTGTACACAAGAATGGGTCTTCATGCTGTATGTGATACAAATTATAGGCTGTTGATCGCATTTCATGTAATTTTACGAAATTACATCTATATATTTAATTGCAATGACATTTTATGTATAAAAATAATGGAACATAACACAATGTAATAAGTAATATGAACTTACTATATCCTGTGACAAAATGTCTTTGTACTTGAAACGGTCAAGCTTGTCAATAATGACATTTTCCAACATTTGACAAGGTTTGCAGAAGATGAATTCAAACTGAAGTATATTACACAATTCATAGGTCCGCAGTATTATAGCTTCTTCAGATATATTTCTTGATTGTGGTGACTGACACTCCCATTGTATGAGGGAACAGAGGGAAGACCCTTCAAAAAAATAAGAAACAAGCAACTAAATATCAAAAACATGAGATTACTTTCACAAAATAAAATTTAATCATAATTTGCAACTAACATACCTATTGCAGCTTCCACAGCAAAGAATGGAAGTAATGCATTACTATAATAAGACAGTTCTATAACATTTGGCAGCATAGTAACTGGCTCAATGAAAATAGTAGGTTCTGGTTCTGACTGTCCATCTACAGTAACTGTTCGTCTCTCTCTCCTAACAAGGCCAGGACCTAGAAGTTCAATCTGAAAAATTGATAACATATTATGTAATAAGTCTACATAAATATAAACAACCAAGGATATAATATCTAAACAGTTACTGCAAGTTGTCTGTATCAAACTGAGAAAGTGCAAATTTCCAGAATTTTGTTCACCTTATTTAAAACTGATAAATGTAAATGTAAGAATTAACCTGATTCCCCTATGGTTACAGTTTCCAATGTCCCTGCCATTCGACAGTGGCCTAACCATGATAGGTAAGCTGTGTAGAGGTCACGAAACTCTGGGCAGCAGAGAAACAAGGAAATGGCCATAAGGCTGTCACTTTTACACCTCAGCAATGTTCTTCACTACTGATAATACCTCTGAGCAGCACAGGCTCCCTCGCCTGTTGTGGTGGTGGCCAATCCTGAGAGGTCCAGACAGACACAGAGGGTGGGATTATTACTCATTGGGAGCTCCAATATTAGACAGTTGATGGAGCCCCTTAGGGAAATAGTGTAAGGACACTGAACCTTCTAAATGTCTTCCATCAGTCCCACCTGGTGAGGGTCCCACACTGGGCAACAGTACTCCAGAAGAGGATGCATAAGTGTGTTGTAGGCAGTCTCTTTGGTGGAGCTTTAGCATCTTTGAAGTGTTCTGCCAATGAAATGTAACATTTGGTTCGCCTTCCCCACAATATTTTCTGTGTTCTCTCCAGTCTAAGTTGTTCGGAATTGTAGCTCCTAGGTATTTGGCAGAATTTATGACCTTAAGGTTTGACTGATTTATCATGTAATTGAAGTTCAGTGGATTTCTTTTAGTGGTCATGTGTATTACTTCACACTTTTTATCATTTAATGTTAATTGCCAATTTTTGCACCCTGTAGAAATTTTGTCTAAATCACTTTGCAGTTGCTTTTGATAATCTATTGACTTCACTAACCAATAAACAACAGCATCATCTCGAACAGTCTAAGAGAGCTGTTCAGATTGTCTCCTAAATCGGAACAGTAGGAGATCTATAATGCTTCCCTGAGGAACGCCAGATAAAACTTCTGTTTTACTCGATGACTTACTGTTTTGCCGCTAGTGTACTTCACATATGACCAGAATTTCTTTGGATTTTCTGCAAGATTACGAGACAGGATTTCGCTATTATTAGCTTCTCGCATTGAAGTCCGTGCTAGGTTGTGAGTTTCTGTAAAATATTGCCAGCCTTGGGGATTCCGTGTCTGTTTACATTTTGCATGCATTTTTCTTTGCTTCTGCAACAGTGATCTGACATGTTTTGTGTACCACGGGGGGTCAGCACCCTCTATTATTAATTTATTTGATATAAATCTCTCAATTGCTACTGATATTATGTCTTTGAAAGTAAGCCACAACTGATCTACACTAACAGGGTTGTAGTTTTGTAAGACTGGAAACTATCGCTCAGGAATGTGTTAAGCAAATTTTTATCTGCTCTACTGAATAGAAATATTTTTCGTTTATTTTTGGTGCATTTGGGATTTTCGATATTCAGTCTCACTACTACAACTCTATGTTCACTAATCCCTGTATCTGTTTTGATGCTCTTTACTAGCTCAGGATTATTTGTTGCCAGGAGATCAAGAGTATTTTCACAACCATTTACTGTTCTAGACGGTTCATGAATTAACTGTTCGAAGTAGTTTTCAGAGAAAGCATACAGAATGTTAATGTTAATTGCCAATTTTTGCACCCTGTAGAAATTTTGTCTAAATCACTTCGCAGTTGCTTTTGATAATCTATTGACTTCACTAACCAATAAACAACAGCATCATCTCTAACAGTCCAAGAGAACTGTTCAGATTGTCTCCTAAATCGGAACAGTAGGAGATCTGTAATGCTTCCCTGAGGAACGCCAGATAAAACTTCTGTTTTACTCGATGACTTACTGTTTTGCCACTAGTGTACTTCACATATGACCAGAATTTCTTTGGATTTTCTGCAAGATTACGAGACAGGATTTCGCTATTATTAGCTTCTCGCATTGAAGTCCGTGCTAGGTTGTGAGTTTCTGTAAAATATTGCCAGTCTGTTTCCGTGTCTGTTTAGTTTCTCGCTACTGATATTATGTCTTTGAAAGTAAGCCACAATTGATCTACACTAACATTTGTAGTTTTGTAAGACTGGAAACTATCACTCAGGAATGTGTTAAGCAAATTTTTATCTGCTCTACTGAATAGAAATATTTTTCGTTTATTTTTGGTGCATTTGGGAATTTCGATATTCAGTCTCACTACTACAACTCTATGTTCACTAATCCCTGTATCTGTTTTGATGCTCTTTACTAGCTCAGGATTATTTGTTGCCAGGAGATCAAGAGTATTTTCACAACCATTTACTGTTCTAGACAGTTCATGAATTAACTGTTCGAAGTAATTTTCAGAGAAAGCATACAGAACTAGTTCGAACAATGTTTTATAATTGCCACCGGTTTTGAATATGTATTTATGCCAATATTCGAGGATAAATTAAAGTCGCTAATTATTATAACACTTATGCTTCGGGTACCTGTTTGAAATGTGATTCAAGCTTTCTTCGAACATTTCAGCAATTCCATCGTCTGAGTCAGGGGGCCAATAAAAGGATCCAATTATTAATTTATTCCAATTGTCAGGTGTAACCTCTACCCATACCAACTCACAGGAAGTATCTGCCTCAATTTCACTCCAGGATAAACTGTTTGTAACAGAAATAAACACGCCACCCTTTTTTTTTATTCCTTTCTTTATTCTGTCCTTTCTGAAGACCTCTTGCAGGCAGTGACCGGGCTAGCCACAGCCGCAGGCCAATCGGAGGGCACAACAGACTCACAGGGCGTCTGCTGCACCCCTGCGAGCAGCCCACAACAGCGGCGCCCACCCATCACAGTATCAAGCGTTGCCAGTGAAGCCAACGCCGCCTGAAGATGCGAGTGAAGAGTCACCAACTCGGCCTGCATCCATCCGCAGCAGTCACAGTTCCTAAACATTCTAAAAACCTATGTACATTCCAAATGCATATGACTGTTGTGATTTAAGCTGTGGAAGAATACTTTGACGCGAATCTAAGTATATGCGCTTGGACACTAAACTGTTCCTTTGTTGCAAAGCTGACTAAATATACGAACGAAGATACAAGAGTCTAATAAACAGTGAGCTTCGAAACATATGTACCAAACACTAAACTGTTTATTAATGGGGAATCTTAAAAATATATACACAAGCTAATAAATCAAAACATCAACACTGATCTGTCAACTAAACACGATTCTGAATAAATAATCACGCAAGCACATGAAGAGAAAGCAAGCATGAAATGAAAATAAGTCGCTTCTAGACACAGTCTGTTAACTGACAGTGAAGAGCTGCCTGCTGCGCGACGTGTGTACTTGCAGGCAGTCACTGAGCAGTATCTCACATTTTATCAAAACCTACCACACTGATGAAATGCAATAGGATGTAAATCATCTGCAGATGCAGTGAATGCCTTCTGACAAATACAATTGCTTTTTGAAATCACAAGTAACTAACTAGCCATCTGGATAAGTGCAATAAGTAAGTATCTATATCTCTTTTCTGTTGTTTAAGTCATCTGTTACTCAATCCCTTTTAGGAAGTTTTGAAAACTTCTTGTTCTTGTCGAGGTTCTATGTATTTAATTCCCTATCTTTTGCAAATTCTTCAGTTTCAATCTACAGCTCTTTATCAATTTACTGCAGTCAGGGTCCACATCTGCCCTTCAAACATCTTGCTGTTTAAAGTCAATTGGTAGACTTCTGCACAGGAATGGGATAAAAATTTCCTTGTTAAATTGGTGTATCAAATTTGGATAAAATACCAAAATTTCAAACGTGATCTCCACCACCATCATCGGGTCTGTGCCTTACTGCCACAAAACTCTAAAGATTCCTACTTTTATTCCTTGGTGTCAGCATACAATTGGTTGCAATGTATCATGATCGCATAATGGAATTGGCAAATGCTGAGGTGGCATGCTCTGTGTGTAAAGATGTGTGTCTACATGCTCTCCATGCATGGAAACGTGCAACTGACAGAGAAAGGACACAGAAGAAAACTTCTCATAGTTCATTGCCTTTTGTGAATGATCCATGCTAAGTCAAATTTGGATTAAATCTTGAGCATTAAATCATAAAACATGAGTGAGGCTCCTGCCATTATACCCAGTTGGCAGCATGTGACTGCCTGCGATACGAAAATGATGCTGAGTAAAGGCTTGAATTTCACTTCTGCTCCATGAATACTAGCAGTTCCTGAGACTGACAGTGGAGTGAAACAGGTAGAGTGGAATCTTCCTCTGTAACCAGCTGATGATATTAGGCTTGCTAGTAGCCAAATTGTAACACCAATTAAAGTATGACTGTTGAAAAATGCTCCTCTCATTGACAACACAATTTTTACTTGGGTACATGGCAATTATGCACTGCAGCAGTTCACTGATTATATGAACAGTATTCAGTGAACAATCAATCATTAGGAAGGAAGCAAGGAAACATAGGTTTTACAACAGAGACGAAGGACAGGAAGTTGACTTTCTTAGATGTGGTTGGCAAAATGGAAATCAGGTGGACAACTTGGCTATTTGGAATATCATAAATGGGCTGTACAGACATGTATCTTAATGGAGACAGCTTTTACATCCATCTCAAAAGAACGTCATGTACGATGCCACAGGTCAAAGAGCCAGAAATATTTCAGTCAAGAAGCACCTTGACTTTGTGATGAACCACCTAACAAAGGTTTTCAGGAGGAAATGGTATTCAGTTGGTGATATTATATCAACACTGTTGACAAAACCAAGAAACAATGCCATTCATCTAAGCCAAGAAGTCCAACACAGACACTCGCTTCTATTCTGTTCTATTCTGCAGTGGAACAACTAGGTAGGTAAGATACAGTCCTGAGGAGACAAAGAACAGGGCCAATGTTTTACCCACCAGGAAAATGAAGGGATACTCAAGCTGAGACCAATAGGGATTTGTAATGGTGATAGTAATAACAATAAGAAGAAGAAAAATTTCAATAAAGACACTGGTTATGCTCTTAGTAACAACTGGAAACATGCATTTGAAAAATAAAGGAACAGAGGAAATATGCTCTTAGCTTACTAACTAATGCGAGTGACTACACTACTGGTGACAATGAATAGAAAGCACAAACATTACCTACACAAAGAGACCAGAATCTCAGTATGTGAATTTCCTGTTATGCCACTGTGATGCATTACAGCCAATTAGATGCTAGCACATGGTTATAAAACTGGAGCCCCACCAGTGTCATGAAAATCATAGGTCCCAATAACAATGGAGGACTTTTCACTGAAACCTTGGCATTTTATTCAAAACTGGTGCAACATGACAATGAACAACTTTTTATCAATGTGCTACACATAATTCTAATAGGCATCTTCCTCTTTCATTCCTACCCCTCAATACATATTTACCTACTGTTAACCCCCTTTCTCTTCCTATTATCGAATTCTAATCATGCATCACTATCAATTTTTCCTCTCCCTCAACTTACTGCATAATTCCTTTTAACTCCATCATCTGCAGAGATAAAAGATGTTCAAACCAGTATTACTGTGTGGGTGTTGACTTTGGGTCTGTTTGGCAGTGATAATGCATTCAGTATACTGCTTAAAGCACCTTATCTGAATTCCTATTTTTGTGTTAATTATTACACCTAAACATGCATTCAGTATACTGCTTAAAGCACCTTATCTGAATTCCTATTTTTGTGTTAATTATTACACCTAAACATGCATTCCCTCAATTTGATTTCATTCACTGCTGCACCCAAAATACACCCCTGAATCCCAATCATGTGAAGCATTTAAGTGTACCGTAACTGCACATCATGGATGCCAGTACAATGTTATTTGTGTAAGTCTTTCAAGCCCATTTTAGAGTTCAACCAAGAAAGAATAGTTGCCTACAGGGACTGCAGATTATCCTTCAGAGAAATTTTGATTGTGTCAGACATAAACAATCAACCGTGATTTGGATCTGCATTTACTGGACGCAGGAGAGAATGACAGACTGACAGAATAGACAGAAACCACCGCATTGCACCACTAAACATGACAACAGGAATATTGTGCATATGGCTGACAGAATAGATTGAAACCACTGCGTTGCACCACTAAACATGACAACAGGCATATTGTGCATATGGGTATCATGGAACACTGTGGCATATCATGAACTACATCTAACAAATTCAGCCTGTTGGACAACAGGCAGTGGCCACACATACCAGTCAATATTATTTTCAGCAGAGTGAACTGTCTGGAAGGTGTCTATGGCAAGTGAGTCAACGCCACTGATGTTTGCATTGGCAATGGTGCGATGAAGGACAGGCATGAACAATTGAATGGAATAACATTGTTATTAACAACAAATCACGCGAAGAGTGGTTTGGAGTCTAGAGAACCATAGTGTGAGACTGATGCATTATTCATTGCCATACTGGTGCTGTACCTTGTAGATTGGTTGGTATTGGATTCTATCACACCCTTCTAGTATATACAGCCATAGAACCAGCCACCATTATACCTCTAAAGTGTTGGGTCTTGTTCTCACAAACCATCTGAAGCTTGTTGACAGCCATGTTGCAACAAGATAATGCACAACTCATGGAACACAATGTTCAAGAGTTCTTTGTTGCCTATCAGATTAAATTGTTGTCTAGTCCTTTCTGTTATCCCAATCATTTGCCTATCAAACACATCTGGCAGATGATTGCAGAATGACTGGCCCCCGAATACACTACTCACTACTTGACTGAATCAATTTTGGTAATATGTGGAAGCAGCCTAGACCGGAATAAGCCAAAAAATATTCAGAGCATGTATGTTTCAATGTTGAGGCACAATAGCCGTGGCTATACCAAGCAATGACAACTCTCAGTATGGATTTCATAATCTTCCACACTTTCAATTGGGCTATATTTTCAATACTGTGAACTTCAACTCTCATATAAATTTGGCTGTGATATGTTGGGTCGTCTTTGATGTTGCATTTTGGATGGTCAGCACTGTATTTATAACCCTGCACTCATCTATGAAACTTGTTCATCCTGCCACCAAACTTCCCTAATGCTCAGTATATTTAATATCAACCAAATTTTCTAACCTACTTAAAGGGATCCAACATTCTATACTCTGACTCACAGAACAGGTCTTGTTTTTCCATGATGACAATACGCTTTTGAGTAGCTGTAACTTGTTACTGACTAAAACAATATCACGTTCCTTTTCCCTTATTTATTCTTTTGCTTCAAATCCTAAGTGCTTCCCAGAACTCCGTACGGCACTGCAGTTTCCTTGCCACTCTGTGTGACATCACACATCCGCCCAGCCGCACGAAGCCCCAAGGAACACCTCGGAGAAAGAAAATATAAAACACAGAAAATACACAACAAAATTCCTTACACTAAAGTAAAAAGAAACAACTTGTACTTGTTTGTTTAGAGGTTTAAATGTAAGTTTCCATTTTTTTTTCTTTCAAAAATATGTCTCTACCCTTACAAAGCACATATTAGTCACACATTAATCCTCACAATCCATTTCATATGTGACCCTATCCAGTTTCCTATTCATTGTTTCTGACACATTATGCACATAGATGGCACCTGTATAGAATAAACATGACTCATATATCTCATTCTTGCAACCATACCACTTCATTTTTCTGAACAAAATGGTCTTCATGATTGATACAAAAGTATGTATTGTTTACATGCTATGTCTTGTTACATACAAAATTATTAAATGCATTGAAACACATTTTCATACTCACAGCATGATTAATGACATCAATGGAATGTCCTGAGAATCCTGTATCTCTTTCGGCAAGATGTAGGTCATCACGTAACCTGTCCAGTTCTTGAACAAGTTGACAAACAGTAGCACCGGTCCTAAATTTTCCCAGCAACAGAAATGCTACAGCATTGGTAGACATGACCGCCGTGGAACAACTGGAATCTATAAAGTAAGTTTAATTTTTTAAAATATTTCGTTACTAAGGCATTAATGAAATGACAGTCAAAAACACTGTAATTAAACAGGTAAATACTGCATAGTTGTTAAAACACTGAGGCTTATATTGAGAAAAGAGAAATAAATGTATGTATAATGGACAATTGTGTAAGTGTATCCCACTTTTATCATCAGGGAAGGGACAGGACATGAATCTGCCATGTCTTCCAATAACATAAATTTTAAGCAGATCTCCAAGTTTACAATAAACCTGTGCTTCTTGTTGGAATAGCTGCTAAGTGGAAATACGGTTACTAGTAAAAACAAATCTGTGTGTAAAACAGTTTGTGGAATGTTAGGAGTCTTAAACATGGTACTGTCAAAACCACACAGGAATATCATTGCCTAGGCACAATGCCACAACAGCTTGTACAGAAACGATTAAGGGCAGAGGCACTTGCGATAGCACCCACATGATTTACCAACTGACATGACGCATTCTATGTGGGAATGCTCCTTCGCCTGGTAAGTAAACTTCATCTATTTTTATATATATACTACAAAAAATAGGAGTCACAGATATGGCTAGTAGTTCTATTTCCAACAACCATTCTTATATTTAATTTGATTTTTGCCATTGAATATCCTAAGTCAATTCCAAATTCACTTTGTTCCAAATAGCTGTTTCCATTACTGGTACTGCAACAGAAAAAACACCCACTTTCACACATGCTGCATAAAATATCAAGTTGTGAAATTCTGTTTGATGCAAGTCTTCTAACTTTCTATTTGCTCTCCTGAAAAATTTGCTTCATGTGACCACGATCTTTTTTCCTCTGGATCTTTGAATTTATTATTTATGAAGAGTACAGACTTATTTAATCAGTGACAGTTTAAAAAATAAAAAACATCTTTCAGTGTGAGGCCTGTGAACATTAAAATATCCTCAACTGTCAAACAACGAATGAGATGGTACAGTAGTATGACAATGGATTTGAATTTGGGAGTACTTTTTGAATTGTCAATAGAAAGTTAACAGTGAAAAAGGAAAAGGACTACAAGCATAGTAAGGATTAGAAAAAATCTAATAATGGAAAGTCCAGGTTGGAATTAACAATATAGTAATAGGGCAGTTTACAACTCACCACAAAGATGTTACAACAAGCTGCGATAGGCACAAAAAAATAAAAAATAAAAAATAAAATTACACTCACATACAACACTAACACTATCAGCAATTGGCCATGGCCTCCTTCAGAATTAGGAACATTCATGCATTCACACAGGCACACAACACAGTCACAGAACTATCAGCTCTGGCTGCCACACTTTGAAGAGTGTCTTTTTTGTGTGCCTGTCGTGGCTTGTTGTAACGTCTTTGCGGTGAGTTGTAAACTGTCCTATTACTATATTGTAAGAATTAGAAAGATACAGATGATGATAAAGCAAAATAAAAGATGTTAGATGGGCAGGACTAAGTTAATATTAATCCCCTCCTCCCCCAAACTCTCAGCACACAGCAAGAGACACCCTTTCCACAGTTGCCTGAACCTGCCAGGAATAAAAGCTGCTCTCTCAGAGAAAGCATTAAACCTGTTCAACTTTTATGTCAATGTCATTCAGTATCAGTGGTAATAATACATTAAGATCATGCATTTGTTGAAGTTTTGTAAGAAACAGTAACTTACCAGGATCCAAGCCAGTGGTTGTAAGGCAACACAGTTACATCAGTAGACAGTGTTGAAACCATGAATCAGATATATACATGTGGAGTCTGTTCCGAGAGAACAGACGTCACTTCTGATCCTGCAGCTGTTATTGTTTCATATTCACAGAATATTTGACATCAACTGCGAATGGGTACACATTTTCAGCTTTGCCCATTCGCAGTTGATGTCATATATTCTGCGAACATGAATCAGATGATTGTACCCATTATGGAAACCGGATATAATTGTGTACTGCTACAATACGAACATGAACAGAAGGAAGGATGGTGGTGGTGGTGGTGGTGGTGGTGGACATGAGGGACCAAACAACGAGGTCATCAGTCCCTTCAACCCCAAATTGTATACGCCACGGAACCCAACGAAAAATAGGTGAAAGCCAAAAGACCATTACACTAGGAAATAAAAGCGACTCGCCAACAAGACTAAGACCAACCCAGGGCAGCAAATGCTACAGTGTCCGATCCCACAGCTCTGGAAGCGACCTCTAGCCTAAACCACAAGGTACTAATGGCACAGTGGTCAACTTATCATAGCTCCAGAGCAGGGAGAAATAAAACTACATTAAAATGTAAAAGAGTGGGGGGGGGGGGGAGGCTGATGGGGATAAGGCTCTAAACCCCACAATCAGCCAAGAATCACAAACCCACTCACCCCGACCAAGCGAGTCCTAGAGCTGACAATAAAATCTACTTTCACAGAGGAAGGCAAGGACGCGATCAACCATCCATGGGTCATCCGCCAAAACTAAAGGCAGTGCAGGCGGTAGGCCATAGTCGCCACGAAGTGTCGAATGGAGAGGACATTCAGTCAGAATATGAGACACGGATTGTACGGCTCCACAATCACAATGTGGTGGATCGTCATTTTGTAAAAGAAATCCATGGGTCAGCCTGCAGTGTCCAAGACGGAGGCGACAGAGGACAATTGATTCTCTCCGGGAAGGGCGTAAAGATGAACTCCAAGCTGCAGTCGTATCTTTGATGGTGCGGAGTTTATTGGAAGGGGCAGTAGCTTTCCAACTGCTATCCCATGAGGAGTGAAGCAAAGATCTGATCTGCACCCGCAGATCCGCACCCGGAATTTGAAAGGGAAACGGGCAGCGAGTAATTGCCGATCTAGCCAACTGGTCAGCTACTTCATTCCCTGTAATACCAATATGGCTTGGCACCCAGAGAAAGGTAACGGAGCAGGCAGCACGATGAAGGTCAGCAAGGAGTTCATGGATGGAAATAACTAAAGGATGGGAGGGGAAACAACGATCAATGGCCTGCAGACTGCTCATGGAGTCAGCACAGATTAAACCACGTTCCACGGCAGAATGTTTAATAAAACAGAGGGTTCTATAAATCGCCATCAGCTCTGCCGTAAACACACTGCATGCCTCTGGCAGAGAATGGCATTCCACCCCAACAGGAGATGTAAAAGCATATCCGGAGTGGCCCGCTGTTTTCGAGCCATCAGTGTAGAAGATAGAGGCTCCCTGAAACTCTTCTAGTACTGGGCGCACCAAACGCAAAAAGACCATGGGGGAAATTAAAGCTTTTGGGCCCTGGAAGAGATCCGCCCGAATTAGTGGTCGCGGCACCATCCACGGAGGTGTGCATGCAGTAAAATGGGGGGCGCAATCTAGCGAAGGGAAATGGAAATCCCGGCAAAGAGAGGCAAGCCGCAGTCCGACGGGAAGGCCCGCCCGCGGCCGGGTATCAGGGGGTCGAAGCCCTTCATATGCAAAAAGAACCTGGTAAGCGGGATGAGCAGGATATTGCCGGATGGCGATGGCATAAGACGCCAGAAGCTGATGCCGCCTGACCTGAAGAGGGCAGATTCCCGCCTCAACAAGGAGACTGTCGACCGGGCTAGTCGGGAATGCACCTGTAGCCAAGCGGACACCATAATGGTGAACCGGGTCTAATAATTTCAGGGCAGAAGGAGCTGCCGAGCCATAAACTTGACACCCATAGTCCAATCGGGACAAGATTAGAGCCCGATAGATACGGAGGATAGTTGTTCGGTCTGCACCCCAAGATGAATGAGCAAGGAAACGTAGGGCATTGAGTTTCCTCATACAACTAATCTTTAGGTGGCGAATATGGGGCACCCAAGTCAATTTTTTGTCAAAGAGAAGACCCAGGAACGATGCTGTGCTACAACTTCCAGGCGCTGATTACCCAAGAACAGTTCTGGATCAGGGTGAACTGTAGTACGACGACAAAAGTGCACCACCCTCGTTTTTGATGAGGAAAACTGGAAACCATGGGACGTAGCCCACACTGAAGCCCACCGAATGGCGCTCTGGAGCTGACGTTCAGTAGAGGCTAAAGAGTAGGAGCTGTACCATATGCAAAAGTCGTCGACATACAATGCCGGGGTTACCAGTGACCCAACAGAGCTCACCAACCCATTGATGGCGATTAGAAAAAGTGTAACACTCAACACTGAGCCCTGGGGGACACCGTTCTCCTGTATCCGAGGGGAGCTAAAGGAAGAGCCAACTCTGACACGGAACAGACGGTGGGATAAAAACTGACGGATAAAAATTGGTAAGGAGCCTCTGAGGCCCCAGTCATGAAGAGAACGTAAAATATGATGACGCCAAGCAGTGTCGTACGCCTTATGCAGATCGAAGAAGACTGCTACCAGATGATGTCTTTTAGAGAAGGCCTGTCTGATCGCAGTCTCCAGTCGAAGTAAATGGTCAATAGGGGATCGTCCCTCCCAGAACCCACACTGGTAAGGTGAGAGAAGTCCCCGGGATTCAAGAACCCAGCATAATCTGCGGGCTACCATCCGTTCAAGTAGTTTACAGGGGACACTTGTCAGGCTTATTGGTCGATAACTGTCCAGCGCCGACGGGTCCTTGCCAGGCGTGAGGGCAGGGACCACAATACTCTCCCTCCACTGGGAGGGGAACACCCCTTGAAGCCAAATATGGTTAAAAACTTTTAGGAGAAATTGTCGTTGTGAGGGGTTAAGGTGTTTCAGCAATTGATTATGGATATCGTCAGGGCCAGGTGCTGAATCACGAGAAGAGGAGAGGGCCAGCGACAGCTCCCAGTCAGTAAAAGGTTCGTTATATGGTTCCACCTGGTGAGAAGTAAAGCCTAATTTGAAGGTTTCGGACTGGTGTTTCTGAAGGAGAAAGGTCGCCGGATATGAAGTTGTCGCTGATACATTGGCGAAGTGAGTTGCAAGATGTTCTGCAACAACAGATGGCTCTGTGCAGACCCCATCAGGCAGGGCAAGACCAGGGACGGAAGACGGCCGCCAGCTACCTTGGATAGATCGGAGCATAGCCCACACTCTTGTCAAAGGGACAGAAGAACCCAACGAGGAGACAAAATGCTCCCAGCATGTCCGCTTACTTTGTTTGATTAAGTAACGAGCTCTGGCACGCAGACGTTTGAAATTTATTAGACCAGCGAGTGATGGGTGGCGCTTAAGATGTTGCAAGGCCCTACGGCGCTCGCGAATGGTTGCGGCAACAGTTGCATTCCACCAAGGGACAGGCCGGCGAGTAGGAGGGCCTGTCGACCGGGGAACAGCGGCGTTGGCAGCTTGGGTAATCATGTTGGTCATTTGGCTTATAATATCATCTATACAGCCTGAGGGGGAAGATGGGAACACAACCTGGGATGTATATAGCGGCCAATTAGCACGACGGAATACCCAGCGGGGTACCCTGTCTCGTGGTAGGCGTGAGGGAAGTGAAAGGATCAACGGAAAGTGGTCGCTATCGCAGAGGTCGTCATACGCCGACCAGTGAAATAAAGGAAGGAGAAGTGAGAGAGAGGTCTATGGCAGAAAAGGTGCCGTGAGCGGCACTAAAATGAGTTGGGGAACCATCGTTGACAAGGCTCAGATTGTGGTCAGCAAGAAACTGGTCTATGAGGCGGCCCCGTCTAGATGTATAAGCACTGCCCCACAAAGGATGGTGGGCATTGAAGTCCCCAAGGATGAGGTAAGGAGGGGGGAGTTGCTGAAGGAGGGCCACTAGGGACGTGAGTGTAGGTGGCCTGTCAGGTGGAAGGTAGAGGTTGCAAATGGTCAATGGAGTGTCCAAGTGAACCCGGACAGCAACCACTTCCAATGGAGTTTGGAGAGGAATCCAGGTACTGACAATATCTGTCCGGACCAAAGTACAAACCCCACCAGACGCCTGGAGGGGACCAACCCGGTTCCGACAAAAAGCACAGAACCCACGGAGGGTCGGTGAATGTGCATCCATAAACCTCGATTCCTGCAGGACGACACAGGCCGCAGAAGAGAGAGAGATGAGCTGTTTAATCTCCAAGAGGTGACGGTAGTAACCATTACAGTTCCATTGGATAATCACATCACGAGGATCTAGGCGGGAAGCGAATGGCATAACGTCTGTCACGCTGCTTTGTCAGCGTCCGTCACCAAAGAAGAAGGGACAACATCCATAAATAGCTGATCAGCCTCGGGCTCAATGGGATGAGCGAGTTGCGAAAGCACAGTCGGCACCTCCGGTGGTACCGGAGGGGCTTTATCTTGTAACTTTGGTTTCTTCTTCTTCTTCTCCTTCTCTTTCTCTTTCTCCTTCTCCTTCTCTCGTGTGGGACGGGCAGGACCCACCCCAGAGAGAGGACTTTTGTCAGTTAGGTCTGGTACTGACGAGGATCGGGCGACCTTTGAACTCACTGACTGGGAGTCCGATGGCCGGCTGGAGGTCGAAGATCTCCGATCTGGAGAACGCCGGGACGGAAGGCCCTGAGATAGGGCACTGTCACCGGCAGGTGACGGAGAAGGGGTGCACTTCTCCAGCTGGGAAGGGGTGGGACACAAAGGGAGGGCTACAGGAACTACAGGAGAGGGAGATGTGAGGGAGGGGTGTGGACGGGGTGTAGGGGGGAGATGGGAGTGGGAAGGGGAGGGTGAAAGGCTAGACGATAACATCATAGCGAAGGTCGTCGCCATTTGCACGGGATGCAGACGTTCATATTTACTGCGGGCCTCAGGGTACGTCAAACGCTCCAGGGATTTGTACTCTTGTATCTTCTTTTCTTTTTTGAACATAGGGCAATCTGGCGACCGTGAAGAGTGGTGTTGTTGACAGTTGACGCACACCGGCGGAGGAACACAGGGGCTCCCCTCATGTAGTGGGCGTCCACAATCACCGCATACTGGGACTGCTGTACAGCGAGAGGACATATGACCAAACCTCATACATCGAAAACACCGCATGGGAGGTGGAATGTAGGGCTTCACTTCACATCGATATATCATTACCTTGACCTTCTCTGGGAGTGTGTCCCCCTCGAAGGCCAAGATAAAGGCCCCAGTATCGACGCGGTTATCTTTAGGTCCCCTCTGAACGCGGCGAACAAAATGTACACCACGCCGCTTGAGATAGGCCCTAAGCTCCTCATCAGTTTGAAGGAGGAGGTCCCGGTGGAATATCACACCCTGTACCATATTCAAGGATTTGTGCGGGACAATTGTTACTGGAATGTCGCCAAGGGTGGTGCAGGCGAGCAAAGCTTCAGACTGGGCTTCCGAGACTGTTTTAATGAGTAATGAGCCAGATCTAAGCTTACCCATAGATTCCACTTCACCAAACTTGTCCTCTATGGTCTCGACAAAGAACAGAGGTTTGGTGGTAGTAAAAGTTCCTCCATCAGTCCTTGAGCAAACGAGATAGCGAGGAAAGGGTTTTGCTCCTAACCAGCGAGCCTGGCCTTCCTCCCAAGGGGTAGCAAGGGAGGGAAACATCCTCTTACCCGCAGTAGCAGCATTAAACGATCTCTTCCTGTCTTGAGAGACGGCCGATGCACGACCATTTTGGAGTCTAACTCTTTTCATGGGGCTAGACGTCCGCCCTGGTGTCACCCACTCCGAAACCGGGGCTCTCTCCATGGGCGCCACCCAGCCTCAGCAAAGGCCACCTGGCACGATGGCCATTGCCGGGAGTTCTGATACTCCCGAGGACAGGCATCAACTCCTTGGCTTGCATGGAGAGGTCGCAGCTCAGACACCAGTAGTGTGATCCCTGTGGTGTCAGGGGGCTCAGCCAAAGGGTACATAACAGCCCCCCCACACGGACTGGCTACACGTGCTGGGGACCTAGCGGGGGATGGGAGCTACAGCGAGGAAAGGAAGTGGAAAGGAAAGGATAGGACCCGCGCCGTAGGGGCTAGGTCGGGAGTTCTTCCCCAATTGGCTCACACATTATCGGACAATTTTGGTATGGAAGGTCAAACCCCGAGGGGGACCAAACTGGGCCAAAAACCGGTGTACACAGCAGACAAAACCAAAGTGCAGGACAATCGGTACCATGGGATAGCCAAGCCGTCATCTAGAGTACCACCGAGAGACGGGGTTGGAGAGGGTGGGAAGGAGGAATTGGGATGGGAAGGAGGGGGAACTAGGAGGGGTAATGCAGCCTGGGGAAAGCAGGAAAAAAGGCTGCAATGGCTCGGGGACCCGTGCGCGCCACACACGTACCCACAAAATAGCTGTGGGCCCCCTGGGGGGCAGAAGGAAGGATGTCACAAATCAATGGTCTCATGCCAATGCAATTTGTTAGAGGGAAGGCCATACACAATTCCCTGCTTCAGGTGTGATGAAGAGTGTTTGATGAAGGTCATGATACAGTCAAGATTTCATAGTTCGAGATATGTAACTCCATTATGAGTCAGCCAAGAGTGTGCTACCCTGGCTAATCAATAAATCAATCATTCACAGGAATCTCAACTGGTGATGGTAGCATTAAATTAAGAGCCCGCAGACTGCTTACTAAGTCAGTACTCATCAGAAATGCACTATGGCAAGAACCACCAGTTCTATCAAGAAGACATTGACATATACTGCAGTTCCTAGTCATTAGCACGTGTAAAAGCATATGCCTTACATCCAGAAAAGTCATCAATAATTGTGGTACCTTGGTAGTCACAGATAACAGATTAATAAGGGAATTGGAAGTTTTATTAGAGCAATGGGAGAAAGCTAGCCAAAACTACAATCCTATTACACACCACAGAGTGCTACAGGAAGTAATCCATCCTTAATACAGGTTTTAATCAATTTCTAATTTGGAATCCACTTCATAGAGTGTCAAATGCATGGAACTCTGGGAGAGGATAAAGCATCTGAGAGACTGGATAGTTAGGGAACTAATAGAAAGTGGAGGTATAACAGAGGTAATTGGTCAGCATGGAAGCACAACTTATCCCACACTCCCCAGCAGGTTGTTCGAAAAGCACTGATTACAAAGTCTTGCCCCATACTGGTGGTATGTATCAAGCAGTCATGATTCTGATAGTGTTACACATTTTGTTCAAAAAGTTTCAACCTTACTTCTTCCTGAACAAACAAATGAAGCATGGAGGGTATGATATAGTACATCAATTTAATTTCTTCCCATTGTCAGAGTGTCAATCATTTGCAGCAGGCCTCTGAGTGAGGGCATTTACTGAACAACTGTCAGATTCCAGTAATGGAAGAAATTGAGTGTTGGTGATGCATCAAATTTTGCTTAAATCTTGGGGATAAACAAGTGGCAAGCATTCCAGAGATACAAAAGGCTTTTTTTAATGATGCCATGAGCAACCTACAGAAAAATAAGGGTATAATCCCTTCAAAACTGGCCAGTCATGGGTGGACAACAACCACTTTCAGACAGATACTCAGCAATCCAAAATGACAATGTTATTGAGCAAGCGTGAACTACTGTCATGTAAAACTTTCATGTTAAAGTACAAATACTCTCAAATTAGATAGTGGTAAGCACCGAGTCAGTCCATGCAATACTAAGCAATAATTGGTGCATAACTAGAGTGGTATTAAAACTCATACTTACTAAAGACTATCATTACAGGTGATAAGATATAGGTTTTTGAGTAAGACCCAGAAAACATGATGCAATTGCCACAGTGGGAACATCCAGTATCTTCTACACCAAAAGAAAACAGGGCACATCCACAGTAATGCCATATTCACCATTTTCTTCAACCCTTATAGGATGGTACATTACATGCACACACAACCAGGCCAAACAATCAAAAAAGAATGCTTACAGGAGATCCTTTATTACCTTCATCATGACGACATATTTGGCCATTCTATGCATCATATTTAAACGTTCCCTTATCAAACAATACTTCTGTTGCTATTCTGACTTCTTACTACTGTGAAATGGCTCTGTATGACTTTTGGCTATGTCCCAATCTGAAAAGCGCCCCTTTTAACACAGAATAGGACCAGATGTAGGTTCTCCTCATTAACGATTTTATGTAAACCACTTGTAAACAGTGTCATCTAGGCCCATGTTGGTGGAGAGCTTCACTGTTTTACGACTTGTTGATCCATCAACATAGAGTAATGCTAATCTTTTATTCATTTTTATAGCTGTAATAGTCGAATTACCAACTCTGTACTTATTAGATAACTAGGTGGCAGTCTCACTTTCATCTAACCTTTTACTAATCTTGTACTTATCTCTTACAGGAAAGGACAACAAGTTTACATTTGCATACTTTATATGGCAAGATTACCTTATACCCCAAAGTTCATACAAGTGATAGTAATAGTGAGCAAATGGCTACTACTGTTAGCAACTCCACATCATAGTGTGAAGGGTGGTGTCAAGAGAGGGTGGAGGCTTGTTCATTGTCATCCTGGCCTCTAACAGGCTTAGCGCTATTGCTCTCCTCGTAGAATAATAATGCTCTTTCTATGCTGCTATAATCATGCACAATCATGAATTAACCTTACACAAACATATGCTTCCTTGATGAAGTTGTTATTTTAGCTCATTACTTCTCATTAAACATTCTTCTGACTGGAGGTCTGGATTTGACTTCTGAGGTTAAAGATCAATTATGTATCTCAAGTGTAGTACAAGTGATTACTAGAAGTCTAAATCAGAAGGGTCACACTGGAATTGGACAAAGCTCATCCTGAATATTGTTCTCATGTTGGAATTACTTTGTCATTTTGTTTTATGCACAATTGTGAGTAAAATTAAAAAAATATCTTATTTTCCTTCAGCAAAACAAATTAGATAGCATCATGCTACTCATGTAACAATGAATAATTTTAGAAAATATTATTGTGGGAGTTTCACAATCTGATAAAATAGATTAATTAATTAAACAGTCTAAGATGGCAATATTTAATTTTCAAAATGACCAGTTTCGGCAACAATCTATTGCCATCTTCACAGATATAATTCACTTTAAATAAAATATTGCGTTACAACAGATGTCAGAACTACATATTACTGTTTACTAATGAAGACTAAAAAAGCATAGCATTACCCGTTTTGCTGTTGCTGGTGATCATGAGCAGAGACATTTCGTCACAGTCAATAAACTGCTGCTGATGGCCAAGTTGCCATGGTTTAAATAGCTAAAACTCGTGCGTGTGTATCTTCGTGATGTCAGCACCAGCCAATGGGAATTGACAGTCATAATAAGTTAAAACTAATGATTAAAGTTAAATATGTGTAATCATTTTTACATTAAACATGTAAAAAGCAATGTTGTACAATATTACAAACAGTGCTCACAACAATTAAAATTATTTAAAGACGAGTTTGATGTTATCGTCATTTTCTGTTCACAGTTTATGGAGTCATAGACGCTGTTTCTATGGTACCATGGCTGCTTAGAGTCGGAGATGTTTTAGGTCGACATATGTTCCCATGTTGATTCTATTTGATTATTGATGTCCACGTAGAACGCAGCAGACGTATTTGCGTCATCATCTGCTGGCATCATTTAGTGTCACCAGTCATTTTATGGCGTCGGTTGGTGCCATCGGGGATGCCGTTTCCATGGAGACATTGGTGCATTATAATAATTATTACATAAAGGACATTAAATAAAAGTATGTAATCATGCAGTTCTGACATCTGTTTGTAATGCAGTATCTTCTGTATTTTTATATCTGAAGATGGCAATAGATTGTTGCTGAAACCAGTCCTTTTAAAAATAGAGTACTGCGATCTTAGACTGTTTACTGAATTTAGATGAAATTTGAGTTAGAATTTGGAATCTCTATTGCTTAAATAAAATGGCGGGCATATTACTGCACACAGGATATTTATTAAAGGTGATTATTTCATTTCTGAACTATTAAATGAATATCTCTTTCATAACAAAAGATGTAACTATATAATATGTACTTCAATTATTAACTCACCAAACAGAATATGCCTAGCAATACTTTCCACCAGCAATCTGTGTTCCTCGTCAACAAAATCTGTACCATAAAGTGAAGTACTAGATGGAGTTGAATGGAAATTTTTGTTGCATTCTATGGTTAAGTTGTTTGCATTACCATCACTCGGACTGAGATACTGATTATATGTGTTATCTCCAGCATTGTCAGAAAAAAATTTTGTTTTCTGCTTGTTAATTGATTGAAATGATTGCACAAGTTCCTGCAAGAGTAAATTTTATACACTCTAACAAATATTAAAGATTCATCATTAAATATTTACGATTATCTCAAGTACTAAATGAACTGTGTTTGTTAAGAAACACTATATTTAACTAAAGTAACAGTTTCTAGTTTGATATATATTCTGAAATGTAATTTACATCAAGACTTGCTAATAGCTGAAATTGTACCAAAATGAAAAGAAGATAACAGGTCATGGTACATAAACATTCTTGAGATACAGACATTAAAAAGAACAAGTTTACTGTAATAAATGAGAAAATAAAATAAACAAAGGGGAAAATAAAATAAACAATCAGAAAATAAACTGTGTTGAACTGAAAAACTATTCTGTGGAAACTAAACATGCTTTTCGTTTTATATGAGTCAATATTTTAAGTTTCATTATATTCTAAAGTTTATAGATAAACAAATAACCTATACACATCAGACAAATACAGAGACATACTGAATTTTAACCATGCATTCATTTGAAAGGACAGCCACTGCAAAACTGACTGGAGGTTGCCAGCCCAGTGTCAGAAGATGGTGTTGCATACAACTTGCTCAAAATTCAACAATTATTTCACAAACTATTCCTCTCAATACCACCACCTCTGAATTACACACAGGAATTTACAACACAACCTTGATTCCACAATTCTCATGACTTCATTTCTCCTCGCCATTGTCCCACGCCCATACGTACCCTTCCCTCGTCAATTTAGGCTCACATTTCCTTCTCTATAATCACTCCCTTCAGTTATATCTCCCATTACCTTCACAGTATTATGTGCAATATTCACCTCCCCATGGCTGCAACAAGACAAAAGATGTGATCGGCAGTGCTATATTCAGATCCTTTATTCATATTCCATTCTTTTCTTGCCATTCTCTTTCTGTCACCCCCGTCCCCCACCCCAACCCACCCCACCCAAGACAAGCCCTCACTCTGTCAGTAGTTCTCTCTTGGATAAGCTCTGAATGTTGTTCATTTTTTCTACACTGCACATGTGAAAATCGTTTCCAAATAATGGCAATTAAGTTCATTTACCACTAGTTACACGAAAAATCATATATCATAAATTGCAAAAAATATTTTGTGCCACTATCAATGAGAAAGAGATGGGGGATGAGATGCTATTTATCATATATCAAAGCACAGTAAAATCAAAACAGTTAATAGAGTGGTACCATACAATTTCCACCAAACAAAGTTATGCAAACTTTCAAGTAAAGTAAAACTTTGCTACCCTTTTCTGGTAAGGAGAGGATGTTGATTTCATTGATGTCAACAATTACACCAGATAAAGACCAGAAAATTTTCAAGAAACTGGGGCCTTGCATCCAATCAATAACTTGAAAACTGTCATTTGGATCAGCCCGATCCAAGCTATTTACTGCATTCACTTGAATGTCCAGTGCATTATTTATTGATCACAAACTCATGTTTACAACTATTTTTATTACCAACTTTTGTTCACTTTCTAACAACAATCAGCCAAAATCAAGGTATATATATACATATTTAACCACTGTATTTGCATTATCGTATGTCTTCACAAGTAGAAATATACGTAAAACTAGCCAAAAACGTGGTGCAGCAGAGTTATTTATTTGTTCCAATCTTCTGTCAGTCCATATCCTCCTCCCTCCTCTCTCTGTCCACCTGCACCTTCTCTCGTCATCAGTCATTCCCATACCTACACCTGGTAAGGACAAGCATATCCCTTCCAGCCACTATCCAATTTCCGTCACCAGTAGTGTCTGGTAGGTGATGGGAGAAATGATTAACTGTTGGTTGGTATGGTGGTTGGAGTCACAGAATCTCCTCACAAATGCAAAATGTGGTTTTCGTAAGCACCGTTCTTCATTTGATCATCTTGTCACCCTATCAACTCATATTATGAAAAATCTTTCATTGAAGTTCAAAACAATGGCCATGTTCTTTGATCTAGAAAAGGGCGGGTATCCTCCATACTTTGCACACTTTGGGATTCTGGGTTTGCTTGCCTATTCTTATTCAAGAATTCTTGAAAGGCCATGTGTGTGAGTTTAGCCCTGTCGAACACTTATTCAAGAGAATGGTGTACCTCATGGTTCAGTACTGAGTATCATTCTATTTGGTATTAACCCTATTATGGACTGTCTAATATCAACCACCTCAGCTCCTCTCTTTACCAAAACTTTGCAATTTATTGCAGCTGTCAACGATGGTGATGTGCTTTTCCACTGATTAGACAGTCTGTATGAATTTCTGGCAGCACACAGAGTTTTTCCCCTTAACCTTCATTTCAGCCCTGTGACCCTTCCTGAGACTAACATTTTATAGAAAACTTTTATAGTCCTCCCCTGCCTCTTATCTGGCAGCTCGCTGTACCTGCTCATTCAATGCACTATGTTCAGTGTGTGGTACTTCATAGAGAGTGGATGGGACCTCTCTACTCCACTTTACTGATCCATTCAAAACTGGACTATGCATGAATCATCTAGTCATCACTATGATTGTCCATTTTATGTTATCTCAACATGATCGACTGTCATGTGATCCATTTAGCCACAGGTGCCATTTACCAGTCCTGCTGAGAGCCTTTTTGTTGAAGCTGTCCAATATTGGAGGCAAGTCCTCTTCAGTTGTTACGAGAGCCATTTGACATCTAAGCACAGTCACCCATCCTATGCTGTCTTTTATTATGATTACCTTGACTATCAGTGAAGGCAGTCAATCTTCTCCAGAACTTCCTGCAACTTTGGTAGCTTGACTTCACACTACCCGTCACATTCATGACAGCGCGAGTTGTTGTCTGTCCGGCCTGTTTCCCAAGGTCCGTATTAACTTAGAAGTCCATTCACTTCCCAAAGACACTATCCCAGGCCCAGTTTATTGCAGTGAGTTCCACACACTTTGTACACAGTTTGGAGAGGGTACCTTTGCATACACTGACTCAAAATTATCTGGATTTGAAAACAAGGAGACAAAAATCGAAAAATGCAACAGTCAGTGAATGGTCTGACTACTATAAGATCTTGTAGTACAGGTATTGGTACATGTTACTCTGAAAGGAATGTGAGATATCTTTGATACCCGAGACACAGTGTCAGTTCAAAGTTACTGTTTTATGTAAATTTTTACTAGAGTATCATATTTAATTTTTGTTTCATGGAGGACACTAAGGAAGGTATGTAGAAAATTGGCATATATGATGTTTTCATTAATTTGTACTGATTTATGTTGTTAATCAAAGTCAAATATGTGTCTACATATTGGTTATCCTTCCAAAATTATTTACCAAAAACTACAAAAGTTGTGTATTCAGTGTTGTTTAGGAATTTCTGACAAATGTCATATATGTGATTTTAACTTTTCCGAGAGCATGGAAATCTTGAAAATTTCTCAGGAATTTGGCCAGATAGTGTTGTCTAACAACCGCGATATTTCGGCAAGCTGACTTCTTACCATCTAAAGGCATTGTGCTGTCCAGCACCACCTGAAGATGACAAGAAGTCAGCTCGCCAAAATATCGCAGCTTTTAGATGATGCTACCCGGCTGAATTCATGAGAAATTTTCAAAATGGCATATAGCTTATGATGTTTTTAATGACTCCATGGACGCTGAGCAGCTTTTGCAATAGGTTTAGGCAGACCACTGCAATTACTGTTGCCTTTCTTTTTATAAGTGTAATTCAAATACTGGGTGTCTTATTTTAATACAGCATTAAATCCTTACCATTTGTTTAACTAACAATTGGAATGAAGGTTAATTACAAATATGGAAGCAACTTTGTAATGTGTAATATCTGCTCGATCTTGGTTCCACTGCAACTAGTATGCACACATAATTTATTATAAAAGTCTGCCCCCATAGCTCAGTTGACGCCGCTGCTGACTAACTTGCAGGGGCCCCCAAGTTCATTTCCTGGCAGGGGACTGGGTGTTGATGATGATAAGGAGGAGGACAACACATCATCATCGACACCCAAGTTGCTGAAGTGGCATCAAGTAAACAGACTTGCAATAGGTGGCCGAACAATCCCAGACTGGATCTCCCAGCGAAAAATACCATATGATCATTTCATTTCATTTATTACAAAAAGTAGTGGTGATACGGAAAAATCTTGCACCTTCATTGCCTAATATTTGTAGATCCACGTGGCTACAGTTTTTACATGAAAATTAGTCTACTTTCAACAAGAAGTAATATATTAACGAGCAAATGACATCTCTACTGTCTTTTCAGACCATTTGGGAGTGAAATGAACTAATAATAAATTCTGAAGTAGTTTTCAAAATGATTGATGGAAAGATCTGTAACTAATACTACATAATCTATGTACTGCTACGTGTGTGGAATAATGTTTAAAAAATGATGTCAATGTTGTAACTAATGTTTCTAATTTGCATTGTGGATTATCAACCTTACACACACTGATTCATCACAGGTGATATCATGTGCCTTTAATATGAACATGGAAAAATTATTGTCATGTTACAGTGGGACTGTGCATAGACAAGATTCAATGGTATTGCAAAAACATCTACAATTGTTAATAAAGTCCTAATGCACGATCCTCATATAACAGAAGCAGTGATATTTCCAATAGTTCAGTTATCTGAAGATGCTCAAGAAACAAGAAATAAATATATTAAGAAATCTTGTGAAGGGTATTCCAGGAAACATTTGCACACAAATACAATGAAAGAGGTAGTTCATTGGCTCCTGGTATCTTCAGACCGACTTATTTCAATCCTCAAAGCAATGCAATGCAGAGAAAGTAGAACTGTTAATGGACACTCTAAGAGTTACTGCTTTTTAGGGCAATACTTGCTCTTCTGATACTACCCATGACATCAGGCTGAATGTCATGATGATAACCAACATTCATATCTCAAGGTGAATGTAATGAGGCGTTGATAACAACATGACATAAATAACACCACAAATATAAATATAAGCAAAAAGAAAGAAAAATTATTTAACAGGATTACAGTGGGAATTAATGGATTTTGGGCGGGGGGGGGGGGGGGATTCTCAATAAAAAAGCAATAGAAATAGTAATATTGAAATAAAGATGAAACATCGGAGGAAAAAAAAAAAAAAAAAAAAAGCATGCAATGATAACGTTTCACTGTACGTAAATAGCACTTTTGGACAATGTAGGACACAAAATCACCCAGAAAATGGTTCGTTTATTGAAGTTTTTGAATACAATAGTACAATTACAAAACTGGTGAAATACGGTGTGAGAGACTAATGAAATGTAAAAGTGAAGTTACGTTATGCGATGTTCTTTTGGTAATCAATGAAGCAGAGGAAACGGAGTCTATTTAGAGAAAAAGATTTTCCCAAAAATATTACACACATGATTTTGTGCATGCTTTTAAGTGCAACATGACTCTTCATGTTTAAGTTTATTAAAATTAAACTCTCATGTCATGCAGACAGATCTATATTTTACTGAAGCCACAGAAATGCCCAAATTAATGTGCTGTGAAAATGGGCGGAAAAAGCTCATGTGATACAGAGAGATTGATGTTTAATAAGCTCACTGATGATTTATAGTAATGTGATTGCCAGTTGTTGTTTAGAGGGGACAAGACTGCTCGGTCATCAGTCCTCTGATTGCCAGTCATTTCACTGCTAGTAAATTAGTGGCAAGTAAAGCGTACAATACCACATATTGGCAAGTAAAGTGCAGGATACCACCCATCTGGTTTTAATATTGTCATCATTTTATCTATAAAACTATAAATTTTCTGGAAGTTCAACTGCTTCCAAAAATGTTGTGCACACGCTTTTGCATGTAAGTGCAACTTAAGTCCTCATGTTTCAGTTTATTAAAATCTTACAGGATGCAGACAGAACTATATTTTATTGCAGTTACAGGAATGCCCAGATTAATGTGCTGTATAAAATTAAATAAATAAAAATCTCACGGAATGCAGACAGAGTGCAGACAGAGCTACTGTTTACTGCAGTCATAGGAATGCCTAGGTTAACTGCTGTGTAAAATTGAAGAAAAAAAGGATGAAAAATCATCTTGTTATGCGGACAGATCAATGTTTAATAAGCTCACAGGCAAGAACTGGAACTTTATTAAAAATGATGCACTGCGACACCAATGTCTGCACATGAAACACCACTCGTGTACTCATAAACTGTACTTCAGCCATTATAACTGGAGTCATTTTTAAATATATTAAAGTATTTTCTATCGCTGTAGTAACTGTTCAACACAAAACACGTAGGTAAATAAATAAATGCATTCTAATAAATATTACCTCTGATACAATATTTTATTATACAAAAACAAAATACATAAAGAAATAAATTCATTGTCAAAAAATTGGTCAATACAAACCGCAAAAATAAATAAATTCATTCTAATAACTATTACCTCTGAACATTTACAATATAAACAGCGACTAGTAAGAAACAAATAGAAACACATCTATGACAAAATGACATATTACATGATGCAATTGGTCAGTGCTGATGGGTGGTATTAGACAGTCATAGTGAGCCCTTTTTACTGATGATGAGTCTGAAAATTTTTTTATTACAAACATTACAACTACTATCCCGATATTGACAGTTAGAGCGACTGATTTTTACTGTGTTTTCCTAATTACAAAATTTTTAATTGTTCATAGGATTACCAATAGCTAGTGCTTCAAGTTTCAAAATAAAAACCAAAGATAAGCAAATATTTCTTTTGTGACTGTAAGATTATAATCGTGATTTGCCCACTTTTAATTCTGAAATTATAATGTAGTATGGATAGAGCCTACCACTGTGTGGCGCTTACACGAGTGTTAGCCTGGGTGCGGGCACATCACACTGATGCGGCCGTGCCGTGCTGGCGGAGTTGATGTTCATCCGCTGATACAGCGCACTGCTGAGGCTACACGCAGCCTTACTTGCTGCGTCTGCTGTCTGGGGCGCACCACGTCGGTGCGTGCCTCATGTGATCTTTCTGGCAGCTTCTACACTACTACTCCTTTGGGGAGTGACAAACCAGTGGTTCCCACTGTGGGAAGGTGGAGCACCTAGAGGGAGAGACGACTTCCACATCCATTGCAGTGCTGGAGTCAAGTGGATTGGCCAACCCTTCGAAGTGGGCAGAAATGTCCCGCACAAAAAGGCCCCTGTCGTCCCCCTACCAGAGCCCACAGGAGAGAACCAGCGATAAGCTGTCAAATTCTGGATCCATGACCACATTGGTAGGTGGATGAGGAGGCGGTGTTTATGGAGGCGAGGCCTGAGACAGTGGGCTAGCCTGGGATGGGGAAAGCTCTTGCCAGGTAATCTCTGGCGATCGTGGTGCCAATGTAGCCCTGGGGGGATACAGCAGATAAGGCTCCTTGTACAGAGGCTGGGATTCAGATGGGAAGGGGGTGAGAATACCCTGAGGAATTGCTGCACTGGACCAGGGCGTCTGCCATTGAGAAGCCGGTGCCTGGAGGGGATGGAAGTCCGTTCTGCGACGGAGCTGATTTGGGTGACGACGTACCTCCCGGACCCCTACTCTAAGGTGCAGAGCCTGCAGCCGTGGCAGCACAGGACAACCCCGTGACCAGACTGATGTGCCCAGGGGAAAACCTGGCACCCCCGCAGGGGGCAAAGACTGGTGAGGATCAGGATGGAGGAGGTGCAAGAGAGTCCACGATTGGTGGCTGTGGAGGAGTGCGGGGCTGCGTTCCCCCATTGGAGTAGTCAAAAAAAGTCAACGCCTACTCGGCGGGAAATGCCTGTACGTACTTTTTCATTTGGGTCTTGAATGTACTCACCATCCGCTCGGTTTCCCCAATTGATTGCAGATAAAGGGGGGGGGGGGGGTGAGCGATCATGAGGAATGCCGAAACACGTACAGAATTTCTGGAAAGACTGCGAAAGAAACTGAGGACCATTATCTGATACTAGAGTGACTGACAGACGTTCTACCAAGAAAATTTTGGAAAGTGCTCGGATGGCAATCTTGGAAGTGATTGAAGAGTAGTAAACCACATACAGGAAGCATGAATATGTGTTAATCACAATGAGCCAATAAACATTTAAAAACGGGCCCGCGAAATCTATTGGATGCACTCCCAGGGCTAGGTTGCAGGAGGCCAGCGAGAGAATGTCAGCCTGGTAGATGCTTGTTAGCTTAAGACGCTTGTTGGCTTGCACACTGGGGACAAGCCACCATTAGATGTTCTATTTCTCTGTTAATGCCGGGCCAGTATACATGTCAGCGAGCCAAAGACTTAGTATGGGAAACACCCCAGTATCCCTCGTGTAACAGCAGGAGAACTTCACGTTGCAAACCCGAGGGAACCACGACGCAGAGATCTGCAACCGAAGTCAAAAGAAGAAGAACTCCCTCTAAGACGGAGAGGCAGTCTCATAGAACAAAGTAATTGTGAAGAGGGTCAGAGGCATGGCCTAGAGGCCAGAAAGACCACCCCTTTTGAACAAGACACACCACCTGCCAAAGTACCGGGTCTGCTGCTGTTGCCTTTGCGACTGGAAAACTAGTGATTGGGAAGCCATCCACTGCTTGGTGGGAGCGACATCCAAATGAAAATGCATTCTCTCTTCCCGATCGAATTACAGATCTGGACCCACCGGAAGTCTGCAAAGAGCATCAGCATTGGCGTGGTGGTCAGTGGGGAGAAAATGAATGACATATTGGCACTTTGAAAGCAACAGGGCCCAGCGCTGTAGCCAAGGACAGCCCTATCTGTAACTTTGGGCAATGGGCTAAACAATGATATTAACAGTTTATTGTCTGTGATTAACTGAAACTTCGTGCCATACAAGAAGGGGTGAAACTTGGTCACAGCATAGACTATGGCCAGGGCCTCCTCCTCCACCTGCAAGTAATGGGCCTGAGTTGGTTTAAAAGTATTGGATGTAAATGCCAGCGGCTGCTCGGAACCATCCGCATTGCGATGAGCAAGGACGGCTCCCCACCCCATACTGCGAAGCATCCGTAGCCAGGACCAACGGCTTAGAGGGTCGTAAGTCAACAAACATGGGGGCAATGTGAGGCGGTCCTTCAAAGAAGTGAAAGCCCACTCCCATGTGGGAGACCACTCAAAAGGGACCCCCTTGCGCAGAAGAGGGTACGGGAAAGAGCCAAAGTGGAAGCCCTGGGGATGAACCGGTGGTAATAGGTGATCTTATCTATAAAAAAACTTGCAACTCTTGCAGTGAAGAGGGGGCACAGAAGGTCCCTGAAACCCTGCACCAAACTCGCCAGAGGCTGGATGCCATGCGTAGAGATGACATGGCCCAAGTACTTGACGGACAGTTGAAAGAACTTTGATATACTGAGATTGCACCGCAGGTCCACGGACCGGAATTTGAGGAAAAGAGTCCGGAGGTTGTGCAAGTGTTCATTCGTGTTGCAACCTGTGACTATTACATCAACAAGGTAATTGATGCAGTGTGGGATTGTTGACCTGCTCGAGATAACGTTGAAATATGGCCAGTGCCCCAGCCATCCCAAAGGCCAGATGCTGGTACTTAAAAAGGCCAAACGGGGTGTTGATTACCGCCAGACATTAGGAGTCCTCATCAAGAGCTATCTGGTGGAACGCCTCCAAAAGATAAAGCTTAGAAAAAATTGGTCTCCTGTTGGCTGGGCGAACATTTTTTCTGAATGAAGCAATGGGTAGGTGTCCACCACTGATTGGGAATTGACGGTGGCCTTGAAGTTGCCACAAAGGCGCAGTTCACTGGAAGACGTTGGTAGAACCACCCCGAGGGCTGTCAGCTAGTCCAGTTCTGGGGGAGAGCGAAAGGGATCTGCCTAGCCCGGATAAAACGCGGGCACACCGCCGGCTTTAATGTTAGCACACACAATGTTGTTCCCTTGTCAGAAACAAACTCCAAGACATTAACCATCTCCAATTGCTTGGTTGACCTCCACTTATAGCAAGATGGTCATTCTAAGTCCATCTGCACATAGGACACTGCCTCTTCGACAACTGCTACTTATTACATGATGACCATTCTCCACTTTGTGATTACTATATTCTTTCAAACCGTCTTGATTGCAAACTTTTTTATTAGTCAATGACGCGTTTCGCCCTTTAGCAGGGCATCTTCAGATTATCTGCGTGACAGAATTTACACAAAATTACAAGGCGGAATTACAAACGGTTATAATGGTACATGGGCTTATTTTGTGTTAAGAAGACAGTATAAATGGTAAACAAAGCTTACAATGCGCTCTCCGTGGAGTGACACCGTAAGTTGTTATTGCGGTGTTTCTATTTTCTTGGAATGTCTTTTGGTTTTCCTTGTGGCCCTACAAATGTTCGGGTAACAACAAATTACAATTGGAACATACTCGGTAAAGATGTGCGAAACATAAAACCAATTTTTAAGATTACCTTAATCGAAGCGGTGGTCTCTGATGACACAAGATAAGCCCATGCTTACAATTGCGCTCACGGGCTGTGGGCAGGCTTGGTGTGCTGCTCCGCGGACTTGTACAGACTAAGGGAATGTGGGTAGGGAGTGACATAGGAAGCCGACGTATAAGACGGGACGGGTGAAATCTAGCTATCTGAATACAAATGTAACGAAAAGGAGGTTATTAAGCAGGACAGAAGTTTATAATTTATGTTGGTATTTGTAAATGAGAGGAGTTTTATTTGAACAGAGACATCATAATATCTAAGAATGCTTCATCTTTGCATACCAACTGATCGTTTAGGAGGTGTGGGTGTCCAAAGTAAGCGCGCTTCGCTATCTCAAACTCTTCTAGTAAATTTAGCTTACGCCCCTTCTGCGCTATATGTAAGATTTGCATGTTGTCAATGGTAGGTTGTTGATGATCGGATGCTTTAGTGTGTTCTGCAAAAGGGGAATGTTTTTTGAGTTTGCCTTTTTTTGTAAGAAGGTGCTCAGTAAAATGTACTTTAAAGGTCCGGCCTGTCTGTCCTATATATTCAGCTGGGCATTCGGGACATTGTAATTTTTAGACTCCTGAGGAAAGGTATCTGTCCTTATTGGTTTCTTCGTTGTGTGGGAGAATTTGCTGTATGCTCAAAGGGCTACTAAATATGGCTTGTACATTTGTTCCACAAAAGAGTTTAGCCAGGTCATAAGGATAATATCCCATGAAAGGAATGGGGATACGTATAACTTCATCGTCAGGTGTTACCGAGTGAAGCTGTGGTACATCTTTAGAACGTTTTTTATTGTACATTTTGCGAACGAAGGACGGGTTGTAACCATTCATTGCGGCGATGTATTCCAGATTATTTATTTCTTTATTGACGGAAGTTTCAGAAAGGTGAATCTCAAAAATTCTGTTAATCATAGATTTAAAAAAGCTCATTTTGTATTGCCCTGGATGGCATGAGGATGCATGTATGACTGAGTCACTTGTGGTCGGTTTCCTGTAGATTTGGAATACGACCTTGTTTTCAGCTAACTGTAACTGTAGGTCCAAAAAATTTAAGACACTGGAGGAGTTCATTATTTCATGTGTAAAGGTTAGTTTCCGGTGTAAGTTGTTGAATTCATAAACTAGTACTGTTACATCAGCTAGGGTTCCATTGAAAATAATCAGGATGTCATCAACATATCTCTTGTAGAAGAGTATTTTTCTGCTTATTGGAGTTTTTTGTTGGAAGTATTGAGATTCAATGTGATTGACAAGGAAACCTGACAGACAACTACCCATGGCTAAACCGTCGTTTTGTTTATAAAAGGAGTTGTTAAAAGAAAAGTAGTTGTATCTGGTAAGTAGTCGTAATAGTGACACAATTTCAGCAATTTCGTCTGGAAGAAGGTTTTCTTACATGGAGAGGTTTTGCTGGATGATATCGATGGTTTGTTCAAGAGGTACATTGGTATATAAATTTTTTATGTCCAATGACAAGAGGTAGCAAACATCCGGAAACATTTGGTTATGCAATAAATCCACTAATTGTTTTCTATTGCGAAAAGTAAAACTTTCTTCAGGGAGTAGTAGCTTCTTCAACAAACGTAACAGAAATTTAGAGGCAGGTTCTCCCGGATTTCGGATTCCATTAATGACAGGTCGTATAGGATAGTTTATTTTGTGGGTCTTAATTTGGGCTCTTAATGTAGGAGCTCTAGGGTTCATGACCTTTAGTTTGAATAGTTCTTCAGGGAGGATGATGTAGAGGCAGGTTTCAAGGTAATTTTTTAGTTCTTTCGAGTAGTTTGCAGTGGGGTCAGAATCTATCATTTCTATGCCATTCTCCTCAAAGAAAGCTAAGGTCTTATTAATATAATCTGCTTTGTGTATTACGAGTCCTGTGTTGCCTTTATCGGCCCGCACGATTATTGCGTTTTCGTCTCCGAGTTTTTTCGTAATTGATTTTAAAATGATTGAATCAGAGTACGGTGGACGTTTTGTTAACGCCTTCTGGATGATGTCACTAGCCTTACAAGATAATTTGAGTTTAGATTGTTTTGAACAATTAGAACTGTCTAGTGCGATTTTAACATCTGCGGCTAACGATGTGATCAACCTCTCCTGCATACGTGGTTCTACACTGTACTTCATGCCCTTTTCTAGTACAGCGCTTCGCCTAGCATTGAAACTAATATTCGTCAAATTTATCAGACGATCGGCAAATTCAAATGTGTCATCATAACGGTTATTGACAGTTCAGGCAGGACGAGAATAAATCTCTCTTAATTTGTTCAACTTATTGTTGTGAGTTCTGCTAATCAGTTGGCTACTTTCCCACGTATTTACATTTATTATTCTCATGAGATCATCTAAATTAACAACGTCAAGAATCCTGACAGCGTTGAAATAAGTCTTGAAAGCTTGTGCATTTAAACGGTCTTTTTCTTTAAACCAGTGTTTAATTTCGCTGGTTATGATTGTCTTAGCGCATTTGAATAACGTAATGTGGGGACTCTCAAATTTCTTAACGTTCAGATATTTATGGGTGTAAATTGGGATCAATTTATCGGATAGACACTGTTTATTGTAAATAATGTTCATTGATGCCTTCATAATCTTGTACTTGATCTTCTGCATGGATGATGCCACCATTCTTACAGCCCGACAAGGCAGGTTCATATAAAATGACTTCCAATCCATGGTGTAACAGCAATCAGTTAGAATAAATATTCTTCCAAACCGTCTTGATTGCAAACTTTTTTATTAGTCAATGACGTGTTTCGCCCTTTAGCAGGGCATCTTCAGATTACCTGCGTGACAGAATTTACACAAAATTACAAGGCGGAATTACACCGCCCATGAGCGCAATTGTAAGCATGGACTTATCTTGTATCATCAGGGACCACCGCTTCGATTAAGGTAATCTTAAAAATTGGTTTTATGTTTCGCACATCTTTACCGAGTATGTTCCAATTGTAATTCGTTGTTACCCGAACATTTGTAGGGCCACAAGGAAAACCAAAAGACATTCCAAGAAAATAAAAACACCGCAATAACAACTTACGGTGTCACACCACGGAGGGCGCATTGTAAGCTTTGTTTACCATTTATACTGTCTTCTTAACACAAAATAAGCCCATGTACCATTATAACCGTTTGTAATTCCGCCTTATAATTTTGTGTAAATTCTGTCACGCAGATAATCTGAAGATGCTCTGCTGAAGGGCGAAATGCGTCATTGACTAATAAAAAAGTTTGCAATCAAGACGGTTTGAAAGAATATTTATTCTAACTGATTGCTGTTACACCATGGATTGGAAATCACTTTGTGATTACTGTTTCAACCCTTGACTGTATGTCACCTTTTTGTCCAGTGACCATTTTTTAATTGTCTACTTCAAAGTCCATGACTATCATCTGAATTGTCTGATGTTTTAGCAGATGTGATGCACTCCAATGGTGTGTTTTACTTTTTTTTCACTGCACTAATATGGCAAAGGAAACTTAAAATCGGCCACCCCTCCCCCCAGACACTCCTGCCACACCCCGAAAACAATTAAAATCTATCTTGGTCATATGGTGTTAAAGTCCATTGTAAGTTACCTTCTGCTGTGCCCCATACAATGGCTTGCAGTTTATTAAAACTTTACTATGAAAACATACGTAAATGATCCAACTTTCAAGGCAATGCTCAGACAGTGTTGAAATTTATTGTTAGGTATCCCCAGCCATGAACCACATGGTATATTTCCAATGGAATCCTGCATGTTAATTACTGTCTAAGCTGTTTCCCTCCAAATTTCATTCAGATTCATCCAACCATATCAGCACAAAAGAGTAACAAACGTATTAACCCACACACACTAACTTCCACATTTGTATACCAGGTGAGTAAAAAAAGGACTTCAATATAGTGGAATTATATAGAAATTTATTGAGATAACTTCCAGAATTGGCAGATGTGTCATTTTGTACTGATAAACCTCAAGTTCTGCACAAAAGTGTCATTTTGGTTCAATTTAATGACTATTTGTGAACCAGTAAATAAGGAAAGGGAAATCTTGGAGAAAGCTTTTGCAACGTTGAAAGGACTACACCATTTTAAATTTTGAAGGTAGCAAGGGTAAAATATAATGAATGAAAAGTTACATACAATTTATACAAAAGCAGACTGCAATTATTAGAGTTGAAGGGCATGAATGGGTTGCAGTGGTTGGGAAGTGAGATAGACTGGGTTGTAGTCTTTCTCCAGTGTTATTCAATCTCTGCACTGAGCAAGCTGTGAAGGAATGTAAGGAGAAATTTTGAGAAGGAATTAAAATTCAGGGAGAAGTAATTCTGTCAGAGACAGCAGAGGACCTGGAAGAGCAACTGAATGGAATGGGCAGGAGGTTATAAGATGAACATTAAAAAAAAGCAAAACAAGGGTGATGGAATGAAGTGCAAGAAAGTTAGGTGATGATGAAGAAATTAGAATAGTTAATGTGACAACAAAAGTAGTAGATGAGCTTTGTTATTTGAATAGCAAAATAACTTCTCATGCATAAATTTCTTGAAATGTCTTGCTCGCAATATACTTTTATTTTAACATTACTTGTTTTGACAACATTGTCATCAGATCTGTGGTACATATAATAGAAATACATTACATTCGGTTTTTTAAAGACTGAAAAATCACAATACTCACAAGGAGAACAAACACATTACATACAAAATATACTAACAATTTTTGAAACAGTTGGGATACAAAATTAAATCTTAGTGGAGACACATAACTAAAAGGATAAACCACAATTGTGAACAACTAGTCATTGTCTTAGACTAGACTCGACATGCAAAAATGTGGTGAGAAGGCAGAAACAGCATAACAAGCAAAGTACGCCCAGTAGCCGTCAGATGGCGCAGGCTTAAGAATCAAAAGTTATTTTAATAAAATAATTACAATAACAACATGTTGCGCCCTTTGTACTGCTGAGATAGAAGCTATGTCAAATTTGGCTATAGGATGTGCTAAGTTATATAAGAAATCGGGTACCTCAGTATATGTATGTTGAACATGCTCATAGGATTGGACGTACGAAAGGAGGGAGTGGGAGGGGAGAAGGATGGGATTGGGTGTTGCCAAATACGCCACGTAGTCCACTCAAATGTGTGTTTAATGCTACTCTTGTTTAAATCAATGAAGAACAGGAAGCAATTTAAAACTAAGAAGGATGTTGACAAATATGCCACCCTTACTTACAAAGGTCCATATTGTGAAAAGATAGCTAATATAATCAAAAAGAAATATTATAATCTGACCAGCTTTGAACACAAAGCAGAGTACCTTTAAGAAGTTAAGTCATCAAGTGGGAACTAAAAAAAAGGAACAGTTTCAAAAAGTCTAGGGTTTACAGGATACAGTGTATTGGCCCACTAAGCAAACACATTCCACAAAGTTACCAGCTTTTTTGGATGAATTTACAGCAAAAGAATTTTTATCTCCAGAAAATTGTACAAATTCAGATAATTAAACATTATCATAAAAGTCACTAAGTATCAAGAGTTTACTATCACAACAGTTACGTTGTTCATAAGACTACTTTGTATTTCTACCCATGCAATCATTAAATACACAGAGAAATAGATAAAACTGTACGTTTTCTCTGTACTTCTGATGAGACAACATCTTTTATTTTCTCATAACATTAAAGTCATTGAGGTGAAATATACATTTGTCTTTCTAAGGATATGCACTTACCCTCAATGAGAAAGGCTGGTTGAAATCTATTCTCATTGTTCCATAGTTTGAACTCAGAACTTTCCAGATACCATGAATTGCACGAGTGAATGTTTCCATTTGCTTTGGTTGGCCCAGAAGCTCTCGCACAAAATTCCCATCTACAAGTTTCTCATAGTTTACGCTTACTGGTACAAGAAGAGCATCTTCAATTGTGCCATCCATGTATGCATCAACAATTACACTTAAAAGGCCCCCTTTAATATAAAAAAAGAACAAGTCACAAAATACCACATTAATTTTGAATTTCAAACTCTTCCCTAAACAGAACGAGATAAATTCATTCTCTCCTCATAGACTATTTTCACATATGATTGATACAATGCATAAAACAGGATTACAATACTAGTTCCATGTACCTTTAGGAAAGCATGGCTTCCCAGTTCTAGTTCTTCCACCTTCAATGAAGAATTCCATATTGTGACCTGCGCGAAGGCACTCAATCATATATGTATGTAACACTGCTCGGTATATTATATCACGCCGACCAACTGCTGGATCAATTCGTCTCTTAATAAAAAATGCTCCTAGTCCTCTTAAGAGCCAGCTGGAAAGCAAATCCTCTTTTAACAACTCTCCCCACTTGCAATTATAAAATACTACTTATTTAACAGCTTTTAATTTTTCAACGAATAAAAACAAATCTAATAGCTTGTATACTTACCCGAACACTGGAATGTTTAGGTTATCTCCAGCTGCAACTAAGGGTGAACGGATATTGTTATTCAGAAGAATAAAAGAAATCAATATGTAATCTAAGTGACTGCGATGTAGTGGAAGAAAAATGAGAGGCACCCCTCTTCTACTAGCCAGATGCAACATCTGAATTTGTCCTGGATGTGCCACAATACGAGTCAGGAAACAAGGCAGCAATTTGTACAGCACCCATGAAGTTAACCTACAAACAGAAAGGTGATGACATTCATGACAATAATTATAATAGCAGTAGTACCCTAGTAATAATTATGTACATAACAGAGCTTTAGTTCTAGATGGCGGCCAGTGTAAAACAAAATCTTGTGTATCCGCTTATAAAAAGTAAATTTTAGTGGAGAAAGAAAAGCATCTGTAAATTCAAATGAGTTATCATAGCAAAAAGTACATATATCCAGTTTATAATTTAGTTTTGATGCTTTACAGCTTGATCTAAAAACACTTCAATTGGGAAAATCGAAGATGCTGATGAAGCAAGCAGGTGGAAAACAGTGTCAGAAGAAAACTGTATTCAGAAAGTAAAATTTCAAATTAAAATTTAAGGTGTCAACTTTAAAGCAAAATAATGTCCTTCTAGAGCTCAATGCTGATCATTAAAGGAATTTTCAGTAAATCGTGAGAAGTTGGAAAATAAATATTAAAAAGTAAACAAACCATTGCATGTTGAACCTTCCGATGCGAAAACAATAAAATATGAGAGAATTTGTGTGTTTGTAAACAATCACAGAATAAATAAAATCTTTTTTTCAACTATTTTGTTTTATTAGGATATAAATCATACAATATTACAGAAAAATGTGAAATTTTTTTCAAGCAATATTTCAATTGTTTCAAATGAAACCACTGCACACTAAACACAGTGGTTTCAAATCAAACCACCACCATTAAACCTCATTACTTTCCATAATAGGGCACAAACAGTTCCTATCTGCTGATAAACACAAATCAACTTGGCAGAGAGAACACATCCATCTGCTTATAGGTAGATTACTTTTTGTGCTGCAGTGTACACTTTGCCTCGAAGTGCAGTGTACTGGCAGATGTTTCGATTCCATTGTGTTTCTCCAGTGGAACAAAAGTTTCAAACTTTTTGGCACATGGTTCAGATGATTTGCTTCGGCGACCAGGACTGTCCTTGAAAACACTGGACACTACAAGGCCAGCTACAACACACCTTCACTATTCCTTAAGAAATGTACTTATCTGAGTTCGTTGTACGATTACCAGCAATCACGATATGTGTAAGGTTATTTGATAACCATCAGAATATTTATGGCTGAAAACAACTTGAGTTATTCTTTTTGAAGAGGTCTGTAGTTCTTACCTTTCTGAGTCACATAAATATTATGTGTGGAATACTGTGTGTTCCAGCATATTGTCCTCAAATAGATATGAAAAAAAAAAAAAAAAAATCAACTGGCAGCACACCTTCCCCACCAGTTTTTAGTTTTCCTTTGACAACCACTTCCTCTAAAAATTGACAGAATGCACTGTTGCTTTAATCCCTTGTCCATGTAAAATTCACAGACTTTATTAATGGCACGTTATCTTCAGAAGTGAAACTGTAATCACTGTCATGTTCAGAACGATTAACATTTTCACTTTCAGAAATGACATTAGATATTACTGGACATGGCACTTGTGAATCAAGGTTACTGTCTTCAGCCACAATATCACTTTCATTATCAGTGGTGCTGTCAATCTCAGAGTCCACATCATCAGCAAGAATTTGTTCTAAAAGACATGCCAGAAGTTACTCATCATTTAATCCACAAGAAAACATTTTGCAAAACTAAAATAAAGAAAAGAAAAAAAATGAGCTAATGCTACCCCTTCAGCTGCAGTGTTTTCAAACTAAACCACCATTGTAATTATGTTCTCACTTCAAAAATGTCAAATGTTTGAAGCAACGATTCAACACAGTTCATAAGTCAGAAGAGGAGTTACTTGTGGAAGAAATATTTACTCATATTTTGAGGGGCAATGGTGAAAATAGGTTAGGTGGCAAATCAACAGAAGTTACAAACATTTTTAGGCATATTTAAAACACTACAGTCTTTGACGAGTGCAAATTTCTGAGTAGTTTAAAGTCCAACAAGGTAGAAAGAAACAATCAAGTCACCAATCAGACAAAAATAATGAAATGGTTTTACACTCTCGGCACCAAGCCCAAAGATTCGGCAGGCCACACTCCATCCTTAAAGCACTAAGTGCATACAGTAGAACCCCGTTTTTACGCTTTTGAAGGAGCTTCAATGAAAATGGTGTAAAATGCGGGAAAACATCAAATGCAGGAAATAATGTATTAAAAGGCAAGATATGCTTGCTGGATTACCCTCACATTCTCAAAGTTTATTTGTCAAAATACTCGCCAGGAAGTTTATTTATTAAGTAATAAAAGTTATCCAAGGTGTACACGTGGACAAGAATTAAAATTCTCAGATTTCTCAGGTAAAAAGTAAAATTGTTTCTGGGTGGAAATACACTTTTTTGAGGGATGAAATACAATTTTTCCCAGGTTAACTGTGCTTTTTCTGTTATACTTGGCTTGGGGCAGTAAAACTTACCAATTCTTTTAAAAGGTTAATGTGTTGTATACCAGCATACAACCTCCCAGTGTTAAAATGCATTTACAATGTCAGCCTATTTTTATTTTTTATCCTTCCCCATGATGTGTAGATGTTGATAATGACATGACAATTGATGGGAACTAGCAAAGGGTAATCGCGGTTAGGTGCAAACAGCTGGTGAGAATGTTGTCTGTCATTTCTGTTTTGTGAATGAAATTTACATATATTTCAGTTTTTTCATGATGACAGCGATGTAATTTATGAGAAGGTCTTTAACATTTACTTTGTTTAGTAAAATAATTCGCAGATTTTACAAATATGTTACAATTTTTGTGTATGTTATTTGGTGTAACACAATACAACAGCTTTAATTGCTAGTAAAATGTATTTTGCTATTTTCTATGGTTCTGTCATGATTTTCGAGTAAGTTATTATGCATTAACCTAGTAAAAACAAAAGTACGACAACAATGCTTAATTATTGATGACATCGTGATTGACTGTCTTTATTTCATATAATTTTTTATGGATAATTAAGCTTTATGCCATTGTTGTTGCATAATTTGTAATCTGTCTAATAAAGAACTAAAATAAATACAATAAACTAACCTTGATGCTTAGTCTTTTTTTTTTTTTTTTTTTAAGTGGGTGTTACCCTTTGACATATATCAAAACATAAATGTATTGGTAAAATGATTAATAATGGTCTAAATGGCTGGTCTTCAGCCCTAAATTTCTCTAAGTGGCTGATCCCCAAAGCATTGTTTTGAATGGGAGTCAAATGGCCTGTGCTTTAAGAAATTTATACCACATTCTCACTATTAACGTAATTCTAATTGATTTACTTTGAAAGTACGATTAACATTGTGAACATAGGAAATTTAATGGGACCTAATTAAATGGTGTAAATGGTGGGAAAACGTAAAATCCAGGAAAGTAGAAGAGGGACTTTACTGAAGTTTCTGTGGGACCGTGTATTTTGTTGATTACAAAGCACTGAAATTAGTTTTCACATCTCTTGATAACAGATACATGATGTATACACTGTTACTAGTTGCGCGAACAGAGAATGTTAAAACAAAAAGGGCAGAGGTGAGTAAAAGCAAAATTTCTGAAAGCTCCAGAAGCAAGCTCACCTAATGATAGTCACCAGGAAAGTAACACCACACACAACAAAGACTCCAAAGATTTTCTGCACAAAATATCACCTGCAGAAAAAAAGACCGAACAACATAAGAAAAACAAACAGCCAAGACACACAAGATGGGACATCAAGCAGGCAGAAAACCAGTACTGCAAATACAGCAACATCAGCTGCCAAGAAGAAGGATAGTGCTACCACTTGCTCATTAAACAGACTAAGGAAACACAAGACATTTCATGAAGCAATGTACCAATACTACATCACAATATCCAATATGGATCTACCAAATCAGAAGAATTAAAAGTGTTATCAGTTGATGAATTACCCAATATTCTTATAACATCAGGTTTAAAGAAGAGTGTATTAAAAGTTTTCAGTCTACAGTGAAACCCCAATTTTACATTTTCATGCAGTCCATACTTAAAAAAGGCAACATTGAGAAAAATGCCGAATCAGGGAAAACCATTAAAATTGCCTAAAATGCAAGTAAAAACAAATGTAACTGGCACATGTACATGATTAAAAATCACAATCCACTCCAACAGGCCTACATTGTATATTATCTGTGTTGTGGTATTCAGTCTGGAGACTGGTTTGATGCAGCTCTCCATCCTACTCTATCCTGAGCAAGCCTCTTCATCTCCTCTTAAGAATGGCAATCCAGATCCATTTGAATCTGCTAACCAATGCTAAATTTACAATTCCTCAATGCCTAAGAATGTGTCCTACTAATTGATCCTCTCTTTTAGTCAAGGTATCCCAAAAATTCCTTTTCTCCCCAATTCTGTTCAGTACCTCTTCATTAGCTATGCAATCTACCCAGATAATGATATTCTTCTGTAGCTCTGCATTTCAAAAGCTCTGTCCTCTTCTTGTTTGAACTCTTTATCGTCCATGTTTGACTCCCATACAAGGCAATACTCCACTACAGAAAAGACTTCCTTACACTTAAATTAATATTTGATGTTAGCAAATTTCTCATTTTCAAAAAACACAATTCTTCTCATTGCCATTCTGCATTTTATATCCTCTGTACTGAGATTATCGTATTTTATTTTACTTCCCAAGTAACAAAACTTATATACCACATTTACTGTTTCGTTATCTAATACAATTCCTTCAGCATCACCTCATTTTCTGAGACTGCATTCCATTACCCTTGTTTTTCTCTTGTTAATATTCATTTTATACTCTCCTTTCAACATACTGTCCATTATTGCTCTTTCAAGTCCTTTGCAGTCTTTGACAGAATTACAATGTCATCAACAAAACACAATGTTTTTATTTCTTCATCCTGAACTCTAATTCCCTTCTTCAAGTTTCTCTTTGCTTTCCTTCATAGCTTGCTCAATGTACAAATTGAACAACATTGGAGAAAGGTTACAAGCCTGTCTTGCTCCTTTCCCAACCACTGCATCCCTTTCAGCCCTTCAACTCTAATAACAGCTGTTTGGTTAATGTACAAGTTGTAAACAACCTTCCGTTCTGTGTAAGCGAATGAAATAACTAATAGCGCCACTGATGTATTAAGTGAGTGGCACAGAAATGTTGCCAGTGTTCACCCTGAGTACAGAATGAGACAATTTGAGACAGATTCCACAATATGAAGAAAAACGTGGTGAAATATCAGATTTTGACAGCGCACAAGAAAAGCAATCTCCATGTCAAACAATCCATGATTCAAATGCAGTTGTAATAGTAGGCTTCTAAGGGCATCTAAGCTCCTGTGCCGATCTCACACAATTCTTCGAGACGCTCCTGTCTTGTGCTGCCTCTTTCCAGTTACTTATTCCTATTCTTTCACATATGCAATCAATTTATTTTTGCCAAGTACTCCTGGGTCACCCCCTTGGTATTTTGCAATATGACTTCTCTCTTAATATTCTTGACACAGTTTGGTCTTCTTTCATACTCATTCATTGCAGTCTTCTGGCATTTATTATGTTTAGTATTGTTGGTTGTTGTGCTAGCTTGTGGATTCCTGTGTTGTGTCTTCTGTTCCAGCACTGTGATCCAAATAATCAAGTTTTTTTAAAATTATTATTAAATAATGTCGCTAGGTATGTGGCTCCATTTGTATTGTAAAAAGTAATAACAATTCATGTAATTGAATCAATTTAATGGAATGGCCTGCAACAAGTACACATAACTATGACACACAACCACATATTTGCACTTCTAAACACACCAAACCAAACAATCATTCCGATTTCACTGCTATACATTTATTACGTCTTTTCTCACCTCTCACTGGTTATATGAAAGTAATATGTCATTGGCTACACAAGTGTTATGTGTTTCCAAACTATGAAAGAAAGGAAATCAATACCGCTGGCACTGGAAGACTATAGCATACATTACAATTTTTATACAATAATTTCTGGTAATGAACTTAACATCTTTTATTAGAAATCATGAGTATGTGACAAAAAGTATAAATTTGTCAAAAATTGAAATTGGTGTCTGGGTACAAAATAATTGAGCTATTTTCCGACATGCTACAACTACAAATTATACGTCAAAACACACATTTTTTAGAAATCTTCCATACATTGGAAGCTCATAATTTATCAGTTCCCAACTGGGCAGTAGTATGTAAAGCCACTTCTATCAAGATAGTGACAACTATGGCAATATTTGCTGTTCGGTCTTGGTTGAAAAAAGTTTCGAGAATTGATTCAAGTGATGACATCTTCACCGATTTCCTCTTCTTAGAAGAAGATTCACAAACGGCGAAAGTACTTCTCGATGTCTTCACATTTCTTCACAATAATATTTGAAGGCTGCACTGGTATTTCAAGAGATACAAACAACTATGTACAAAGGAAGGAAGGAAGATTGGAGTTTAACGTCCTGTCAGCAGAGCGGTCATTAGAGACGGAGAGTTGTTGGGGAAGGAGGGGAAGGAAACTGGCCGTGCCCTTTCAAAGGAACTATCCCGGCATTTGCCTGGAGTGATTTAGGAAAATCACGGAATACCTAAATCTGGATGGCCGGAGGAGAATTTCAACCACTGTCCTTCCGAATGCGAGTCCAGTGTGTTACTACTGCGCCACCTCACTTGGTGACTGAGTCCCTGTATTAGTGTCAACTAGTTTTAGTCAGATAGATACATATTTTCTTCTAGCAAAAATGCTTGGTGTGTTCTGTTTAAATAATTCTTTGTGTCTGAAGCAATATTACTCACTTGTACAACTCACAAATGCACCTAATGACTGTATACACAACAATGAACTTTCAATAATCCTTACTCTGCTCTTCACCACCTGTGGATTGCTTCAGTCAGAGTAGTTCTTTTATTATTATTTTGGCTTTTTTTTTTTAAATTTTATATACTGATAAAATGAGTAAATGTACGGCACATGTAGTTTTCTTCAAGTGTTATATGCGAGTGTCTTTTTTTCTGCAACTGTCACAGCTCATCATATATGTAAATTATGTAATATTTTTAAAACTCCACTAAAAAGTAGTATGTAAACACACACAATCTATACAAAATGTGTATTTTACCAGATTAACCATTTGTTTTGTTTACAGTATGCACATCAGTATTCAAAAAGTCCACCATATACTTTGTTTTACTTGTATTGATGTCTATTCGTAAAAATGTTGTTTTGAGTACAGTTATTTCAACTTACCATGAGAGATTGTGCTAATAATTTTGTGTGTTCTATAAAAGTTAATGAAATGCCAGAAGCCAGCAGTTGCAAATTTTAGCTTGTCTAGATAAGACACAGTTTGTTTCTCTAGTTTCAGTGTGCATCTCTGTACGACTCAATGCCTCTGCTTTTCAGCATACTGAATACTTCACTAGTTTTCTATTATTCATTTAAAAGGTGGTTAAGTTTTCACTCTTGTTTAGATGCCTATTAACAACTACACCACTACTATTTGACGACATGTTAGCTCTATTCTTAAATTACACACATTCTGCCAGAAAATTCTATATTGTTTATGTTCCATACTATCATTAGTACCAAGAATTGTCTTTTTATAATTTTTATTTGTTTGAAACTCTGGTAATGATAAGAATTGGGAATGGAAACAATATTACATGATGGTTTTTCTCTATTTCAGAACTGATAAACTGCAATATTGTCAGTCAGATCTAAGAAACAGAACAAAGAAACCCCATAAATCTATAGACAAAAGGGACTTCTTTCTAATTGTAAAGCGCATCAGATGTGGTTTCCCAAATGGCTGTTGCACACACTGATATGAACTGCTACACCTCACAGAATATGCTGCTCACCACGATTCATGAGTGGAGTGCTCTGCAGTGACAACTGGCTGTACCTGGCACACTAAAACCAGAGTTTGTTTACAAAAATGAAAGTGCACAAAACAGATAACTATGTATTCATCCAAGATGACGTTGAAAAGCAAAAAGCTTCTGGGCTCATCAATAGATTCAACAGTGAATTGTTAGTAAAAAAAGACAATATATGCTGGACAACAACCTGAAATACATACTTGCTGAGATTATGCGTTAAGTAAACTGACACTCAAGTGACATTTTCAGTTATAAATTAAATATACTTAAATGATTCTGTCTGAGTTTCTGCAAGTATAATACCTGTATTGATTACTACCGGTCTTCATACACCAATTTAAGATCTAGAACCGTTTCATAATTTCATTGTGGAACATACTAAAAATTGTGATTTTTAATTCAGTTTCATAATTTCATTCAACTGGAACAGATATATTTTCTATGCTACTAAATTAAAATGGCCAGTTTCTGGAAAAAATTTAAGCCATCTTCAGTATAGTCCACCATTCAACTGTTGCTGGTGGTCTGGAATAACAAAACTAGTCACAGTCAATAATCTGTCAATCAGCAGTTTATCGAATGTGACTCCATGTTGCTGCTCCAGACTACTAGCAACATATATTGTGATCTTAGACTGTTGAATTCATTAATCTTCTTGCAGCAGACTGCTAAACTCCCATAACAATGTTATCTAAAATTATTCGTCTATGGATCAATAAATGCAGCAAATACAGTATTTATAATGCCCACGCTCACCCATTCCTAGAGCCAGCTGTGTGTTCATATAACATATTCTGTAACTGAAAAGAAGCACCAAACAAACCTTTGCTACATAGAGTTGCAGTCAACTTACAATTTATGGTGATGGGTGGGGGAGACATTCCAACTGAATGGTTAGCCCGAACAATGTTGTAACCGACAAATTCCATGAATATGAGATAAATGTCGAACAACATTTGACTTGCCATGGTGCACATATGTGAGAAAACTTTGGGCCTGAGAATCATATATCGGCAGCACCACATGCATTTGAAAATAGCGTTGAGTCGAACAACGTAGTAATTGCACGCAACATGGTGGCTCAGCTAGATGTCTCCCTTACATTAGCCGATGAGAAAAGGTTAAATAAAGGGAAAAGAAGGATGATATCATTAAGCTCAAGGAAAGGTAACATTCGTAAAAGTCTACGGGATAGTGGATGTCCATATATCCCCAAAAGAAAGCATCCTGTACCTGGAAAACTGCCTCCAAATCCAGTGAGTGGAACAACGTTGCCACATAAGGTATCATATATTACTAAATCTTTAATAAAAAATCTCATTGACTTTTCCAAAGCAAGAGAATCATTACTCAAGACATGAAAGTAAAAAGTGTTCCTTAAATCCTGATCTGACTGTAAGAAAAATATACAAACTGTTTTGTGAAGAGCACCCAGATTTTAGTGTTGCAGAATATACCTCTAGGGATATTTTTAAGTCTGATTTTAGGCTGTGATTTGGTCTTCCAAAATCCGATGCTTGTGCTTACTATGACAGACTTTTTATTCGCCTCATTTCTGCAGAATCGAATGAGAAAATACAGAAAATAGAGAAGGAAAGTCAACTTCACCAGTGCAGATCTGAGGCAGCATATAAATCTTTGGCAGCTGATACCAGTATTAGCAAGGAGAATAAGGATATTGTTGTGCTCTGTGTTGTATTACAGAAAGTTTTATTCTGTCCCAATTTGCATCGTTCATCTGTATTTTACCAAAGACAGTACTCCTGCTATAGCCTTGCTATCCACAATACCGGCAATAATATAGTTTTTGTGCGCTTCTGGCATGAAAGAACAGCCAAAAGGGGTTCTGTTGAAATTTCATCTGCGATACTGAAGTATATTATAGATAATTTCCAATCACTGAATACAGGAGATACAAAACATCTCATTCTGTAGTAGGATAGATGCATAGGTCAAAATAATAACTGGCGAATTGTTGCTCTTTTGCAGAATTTAATAGTACAGAACTATTTCACTATTGTTGAACAGAAATTTCTAATCACTTGTCATAGCTTCCTGCCCTGTGACCGTGATTTTGCCTTTGTGGAAAGGAAAAGGAAATCAGCAACAGTTTATGAACTTATGGACTGGGTGGAAGTCATAGCATCTGCTAGTTCCAAATTTTTAGTCTGAGTCATGAAAATAGAAGATTTTAAAGATATGTGGATAGTTGAAAATTCTTTCCGTAAAGGGTCTTTTAAAATAACAGAATACGTATTGCTACAAATCATACATGATGACCCAACAACCATTCATGGAAGGAAGAGTCACAATATTCTTCAGACATGGGTTAGTCAGAATATTGAAAAGAAGATGAGAGGAACTGGGTACAAAAAATGTACCTCCACTGAATACCCACAGTTTTCTAAATGCATACTCAGGGCCTCTACCTATAACAGCTGCAAAGAAGAAGGACCTACTTGATATGTGCAGATATATTCCATTTGCATCTAGAAAATTCTATGAGGACCTGCTCTCATTGAATTAAATTTTCACTATCTTTAGTAGCACAAAGTTCATATTGTTTGTACGACTGATTCATGACAACATTGCAATTGTTTGTTTTTACCTTTGTTTCTAATATGCTCATTACACATATTTTGACTGAGAACTGTGACAGTGAAATAAGAGATTTGTATTACGAGCTCGTACAGTTCACAGTCAGTTACAACACTGTTCCAATTTAAAACTGTTTAATACACGATTTTTCCAAAATGTAATTGTTTTGTACATAGAATAAGTAGCCTACAAGCTTTATATGGTAATAAAGTATACTTAACATCAAATAATTGGGCATTTCTTTCATATCACTAGCCTAGATATGTTTTTCCCACCTCTGGTATAATTTAGCTTTTGTTAGTTACAACGTTGTTCAGGTTAAGCATTCAATTGTTGGTCTGAACAACAACTGCTGCAAATACGTATTTTATAATAAATGACAATAATTCTTAAAAAGGCGTCAGAATCTTTTTAGGAGAAAAATATGTGCAGTGGCAGAGATCTTTATTCCATCGTAACTCAGCCAAGTACCATTATTCAACATTATATAATGGAAGAGAGACCGTTAGGCAAAATATAATTATTATTATTCATCATTACACACACACACACACACACACATTCCTCATGAATCTCTCTACCTATAAAAGAAATCAAATAAAAATTCTTACAGTAGTTCCTGAGATTTTTCGCTGATTACAAATGAAAAATATGTATTTATGTAATGAACATACAAAATAACAGTTTTCAGATATTTTCAATTACTTAAAAACATTGCTTTTTGTCAGAATTCGATGAGTCTACTTCAACAGGAAATAAGCTATGTGTTTGGAGCAGTGTATATGGGAGTAGCAAATGTGTTAGATAAATGGTCATATCTTTTGAGTGCACTGACTTAGAAGCTTATGTTTTTTACAGCACAATGGGGCTATAGACTTTAGTGTTTAATATAAATTTTCTAATGATATGCCCACCAGTTTCTGAAAAATCGTGTCTTCACAGTTGATTGGACAGACAGGCAGACAACCAAAAATCTCATAACTGTTATGTTTTTACCAACTATTCTCTAGAACCATAAAAATACATATTTTGAAGACAGCACATACCTCACTGGTTAAACAGTAAAGACATATTTAATTTGAAATATTGATCACACGCCTTACCTTAGTAGGAAATCTGATAATGTTGAACACATGTTGCATAAAATCTGAGCAGCCCGTTTTTCATGTTTCTTTACAAGCTTAGGAAACACTTCTTCATTTTTTTGACTCATTTCTCTCATGTCTTGATCTGCTGCCATTCCACATGCTTGTTGTAATCTTTCATCGCGCAATACCTGTTGACAGATGACTCCATAGAATATTACAAAATTGTATTCCTGGCTGTACATGTGTGTTGAAAGACTGTTTCAAATACTCTTCAGAACACCCACAAAACATGTTTGGAGGGCACTTAGTGCTACTCATTTGAGATAATGTAAAATTGGCTGTATCTCTAAAACCACCTACTACCAATCACTGGCGCTCTTCATGTGTACTATGATGGATGTGCAGTGGCAGCTGGCGTACAGCTAACAGTTTCCGAATGACATCTTTATTTTGTAATTGTCAGTAGTGTTAACCACGACTCCTCCTGTCTCCTTTGCATAATTATATATATATATAAATAAAAAAAAGAAAAGAGATGACTTACCAAAAGGACCGGCTCATCGATAGAAACAAATAAACTAAATAAAATCACACACAAACACACATACAAGCTTTCGCAGCCTAGCTGCTTCGTCAGGCAGAAGGGAAGGAAAGGGAAAAGGAAATGATGAGGGTTTTAAGAGAGTGGATAAGGAGTCATTCCAATCCCGGGACAGGAAAGACTTACCTTAGGGAGAAAAAAGGAGGGTAAACAAATACACACACACCCACACATTTACACAGACGCAAGTACACTTAGGCAGACATACTGTAGAACTGTAGAAAGCAAAGAAGTTAGAAGTTAGACAGAGATGCCACTTGAGGCAGAGGCTCTGTCCAGAGAACCAAGGCAAAGATGTTAAGATGGTGGGTGGGAATTCGAATTTAGCGGAGGTTGAGACCATGTGGGCAACGAGAAGAGAGAATATGCTGAAGGGCTAGTTCCCATCTCCAAAGTTCTGAAGGATTGGTGTCGGTGGGAAGTATCCAGATAACCCGGACGGTGTAACACTGTGCCAAGATGTGCTGGTCGTGCCCCAAGGCGTGTTTAGCCACAGGGTGATCTTCATTACCAACAAACACTGTCTGCCTGTGACCATTCATGCGAATGGACAGTTTGTTGCTGGTCATTCCCACATAGAACGCTTCACAGTGCAGGCATGTCAGTTGGTAAATCACGTGGGTGCTGTCACAAGTGGCTCTGCCCTTGATTGTGTACACCCTCCGGGTTACGGGACTGGAGTAAGTGGTGGTGGAAGGGTGTATAGGGCAGGTTTTACAATGGGGGCGGTTACAAGGGTAGGAGCCAGAAGGTAGGGAAGGTGGTTTGGGGATTTCATAGGGATGGACTAGGAGGTTACGGAGGTTAGGTGGGCGGCGGAAAGACACTCTCGGAGGAGTGGGGAGGATGTCATGAAGGATGGATCTCATTTCGGGGCAGGATTTTAGGTAGTCGTATCCTTGCTGGAGAGCCACATTCAGAGTCCGCTCCAGTCCCGGAAAGTATACGGTGACAAGAGGGGCACTTCTGGGGTTCTGTTGAAGGTTCTGAATTTGGGGGGATGAGGAAGTGGCTCTGGCAATTTGCTTCTGCACCAGATCAGGAGGATAGCTGCGGGATGTGAAGGCTGTTATCAGGTTATTGGTGTACTGGTTAAGGGATTCAGGACTGGAGCAGACTCGTTTGCCACGAAGACCTAAGCTGTAGGGAAGGGAACGTTTGATGTGGAAAGGATGGCAGCTGTCATAATGCAGGTACTGTTGTTTATTGGTAGGTTTGATGTGGACGGATGTGTGTAGTTGGCCGTTGGATAGATGGAGGTCGACATCGAGGAAAGTGGCATGGGATTTGGAATAGGACCAGGTGAATTTGATGGGACCAAAGGAGTTGAGGTTGGAGAGGAAATTCTGGAGTTCTTCTTCACTGTGAGTCCAGATCATGAAGATGTCGTCAATGAATCTATACCAAACTTTGGGTTGACAGGCTTGGGTGTCCAGGAAGGCTTCCTCTAAGCGGCCCATAAATAAGTTAGCGTTCGAGGGGGCCATCCTGGTCCCCATGGCTGTTCCCTTTGGTTGTTGGTATGTCTGGCCCTCAAAAGTGAAGAAGTTGTGGGTTAGGATGAAGCTGGCTAGGGTATTAAGGAAAGAGGTTTTAGGTAAGGAAGTGGGTGGTCGGCGTGAAAGGAAATATTCCATCGCAGCGAGGCCCTGGGCATGTGGGATATTTGTGTATAAGGAAGTGGCATCGATGGTTACAAAGATGGTTTCAGGAGGTAACAGGCTGGGTAAGGATTTCAGGCGATCGAGGAAGTGGTTGGTGTCTTTGATGAAGGATGGGAGACTGCACATGATGGGTTGAAGGTGTTGGTCTATGTAGGCAGAGATTCGTTCTGTTGGGGCTTGGTAACCGGCCATGATGGGGCGGCCGGGATGATTGGGTTTGTGAATCTTCGGAAGTAGGTAGAAGGTGGGGGTGCGGGGTGTCGGTGGAGTCATGAGGTTAATGGAGTCAGGTGAAAGGTTTTGTAGGGGGCCTAAGGTTTTGAGGATTCCTTGAAGCTCTGCCTGGACATATATATAGGGGAAAGGATTCAGGTTTGTTCTATAGTATTTATGAGCTTCTATGAATTTCATGTTTGAGAATATTACTGAATTTTCTACAATACAACGCAGAAATCACACGTAATCACTTAGATCTATACTGTGCACTGCTGATTTATGTAATACTAATTGTGCCCGGCCAAGTGTTGCAGATTAAATGGAAAAGAAAGAAAAGAGAAAGCACACATTTCTAATATGTGTGAATTTCATAAAGCTTTGTGAATGGCAAATGGATAGACATCATTCACTCCCTGCTGCCATTATCTCCGCCCCCCCCCTCCTCATTTCCCTCTGAACATAGCCTCCTTCCAGTGCATCTCCTCCCCCTCCTCCTGTCTGTTCTCTATATCCGCCCCTCTCAATGTAAACCCAGTTCTCCTCCCCTCTATCTGTGCACTTTCTCCCTCTTCATAACATCCTCACACTCTCCATGTTCAACTTCTCCTTCCCAATTTTATTTCAATTTCCTCCATGTTCAACTTCTCCTTCCCAATTTTATTTCAATTTCCACCCTGTTTCCTATTTACGGTTACAGCTCTGACTAACATAGAAACTTGTTGATTGTTATAAACTAAATCTTACAGCTATAAAATTTCATGACCGTATACTTTGAAATTATGACATGACATTGCACTGTTACACATGCATGTTTCTATGAACCAATTTTTTTAACATATGACATACACGATTTTATAAGAATTTTATAATGTAAAAACATACGTACAAACAAACAAAAATCACAAAACGTTAAATATATTCAAGTTATGTAACATATATTAAGTGAAGAGTTATATGCAAACCTTCCTTTATTAGAATGCAATGTTGTGTCTAATTTTCAAAGCAATCATTGATTGACTTTAGGAGATTGATAGTTTTGTATATATAAGAAGAACTAATTGAAAAAATATATATGCTTCTTAAGAGGAACTATATAATAAAATCACCAAAACTTAAAAATAAAAGTGAAATAATTAAGTAAACAAAGTAGTGACTACCAAATAAAATACCAGGAAAGAAAAATACTCAAATATTTAAATCCACGAAAACAATTATGATGTAAGAATTACTGGACTAATTTCAACAAAAGATGGCATACAATCTTCTTATTATCAGGCAACAGTTGCTGTGGGTTAAGAACCACTCATGACACAAAGTCCTTCAATATTCTGACAGTACAACTGTCTGTCATCTTCAGGAACCATCACTGCTGCTTAGTCCCGCTGAATACTGGTGTAAGATCGAAGTACCGCATCCTATATAGGTATCGGTTGCGTGCACGGTGCATGTGCTAGCCATTACAGTTGCTGCCTCCTAGACAGGGATGGTGGCACCGCCCCTAGTGGAATAGGGCACAATGATATATAGCACTTTACGTTAATCAGTCACAGGTGCTGGAATCCGGGTCGAACTTAGCAATTTGATATTATTTAATACTGGATTCCATGTTCTATTAAGAGGAAACACCATGTCTTTATTTATTAAATTGTTCGTCAAACTGATTTCAATGGCTTCTCTGTAAACACTGTTCCAGAAACTGGAGATACTGGCTACTATGCTGGTCTCATCATATACCATCTTGTGTCCCTCAGTTAAACAGTGTTCTGCTACCGCCGATTTTTCTAGCTCCAATAGTCTCATGTGGCAGCAATGTTCCACGCATCCATCTTGTTCAGTTCGAAACATATGACCAATGTATGCCTTGCCACACTCACATGGTATTTTGTAAACACCAGGTTTCTTGAGTCCGAAGTCATCATTGACAGAGTCAAGCAATGTCCTAATTTTGGACGGCAGACGGAAAACAGTCTTGATGTGGAAGGACTTACCTTAAGAGAAAAGGAAAGGCAAAGAAGTGCACACATCCCCACACTCAAACACAACAAGGTAGACATTTGTAAAAAGCAAAGAGGTTGGACAGAGATAACAGTTGAGGCAGAGGCTCTGTCCAGAGAACTAAGGCAAAGATGTTAAGATGGTGGGCGGGAATTTGAATTAAGTGGAGGTTGAGACCAGGTGGGAAATGGGAATAGAGAATATGCTGAAGGACAAGTTCCCATCTCCGGAGTTCTGAAAGATTGGTGTCAGTGGGAAGTATCCAGATAACCTGGACAGTGTAACACTGTGCCAAGATGTGCTAGCCGTGTACCAAGGCTTGTTTAGCCACAGGGACATCTTCATTACCAACAAACACTGTCTGCCTGTGACCCTTCATGTGAATGAACAGTTTGTTGTTGGTCATTCCAACATAGAACACTTCACAGTGCAGGCATTTCAGTTGGTAAATCATGTGGATGCTATCGCAAGTGGCTCTGCCCTTGATCGTGTACACCTAGTGGGTTACAGGACTGGAGTAAGTGGTAGTGGAAGGGTGCATAGGGCAGGTTTTACAACGAGGGCGGTTACATGGGTAGGAGCCAGAGGGTAGGGAAGGTGGTTTGGGGATTTCATAGAGATGGACTAGGAGGTTACTAAGGTTAGGTGGGTGGCGGAAAGACACTCTCAGTGGAGTGGGAAAGATGTCATTAAGGATGGATCTCATTTCGGGGCAGGATTTAAGGAAGTCTTTTCCTTGCTGGAGAGCCACATTCAGAGTCTGCTCCAGTCCCGGAAAGTATCGGATGACAAGAGGGGCACTTCTGGGGTTCTTCAGTGGAAGGTTCTGGATTTGGGGGGATGAGGAAGTGGCTCTAGCAATTTGCTTCTGTGCCAGATCAGGAGGATAGCTGTGGGATGTGAAAGCTGTTATTAGGTTATTGGTGTACTGGTTCAGGGATTTGGGATTGGAGCACACTTGTTTGAAATGAAGACCTAAGCTGTAGGGAAGGGAACGTTTGATGTGGAATGGATGGCAGCTGTCATAATTGAGGTACTGGTGTTTATTGGTTGATTTGATGAGGACGGATGTGTGAAGTTGGCCGTTGGACAGATGGAGGTCGACAATGAGGAAAGTGGCATGCGATTTGGAATAGGACCAGGTGGATTTGATGGGACCAAAGGAGTTTAGGTTAGTCCCTTCCCTTCCTTTTCCTAATACCAAATTCCAGTCTCCAATCACAATTAAGTTTTCCTCTCTCTTAATTGTCTTATCATCTCCTCATACATTTCTTGGATCTCCTCATTATCGGCAGAGCTAGTTGGCATGTAAACCTGTACTACTGAGGTAGGTGTTGGCTTCATGTTTATCTTGACTATGATAATGCGATCACTGCGCTGCTGATAGTAGTTTACCCATGTCCCTATTTTCTTATTCATTATCAGAGGTACTCCTGTAGTACCCCCAACTGATTTTGTATTTATAATCCTGTACTCAACTGACCAGAAATTCTGTTCCTCTTTCCACAGAACTTCACTAATCCCCACTATATCTAACTTCAAAATACCCATTTCACTTTTTAAATTTTCTAAGTTCCCTACCCAATTAAGGGATTGACATTCCACGCTACAATCTGTAGAATGCCAGTTTTGTCTTTCCTGATGATCTCATCCTCCTGAGTAGTCCCTGCCCGGAGATCCAAATGGGAAACTACTTTACCTCCGGAATATTTTACCCAAGAAGACGCCATCATCATATGTTCATACAGTACAGCTGCATGTCCTCGGGAAAAGTAACGGCTGTAGTTTCCCCTTGCTTTCAGCCATTCGCAGTAACTGTGTGGCAAAGCCACATTAGCTAAAGTTACAAGGCCAGCTCAGTCAATCATCCAGACTGTTGCTCCTGCAACTACTGTAACTCTTCAGGAAACACATGTTTGTCTGGCCTCTCCACAGATACCCCTCCCCTATGGTTGCACCTACGGTACGGCTATGTGTATCTTTGACGCATGCAAGCTACCCACCTTGGCAATGTCTGTGGTTCATAGCAATATAGATAATATAAAAACCTCCTAGAAAACTGCATTGTTGATTCAAAATTTTTATAAGTAAATTGACCAACTACTTTTCGAGTTTTACAAATAAAAATAGATGCAGGCTAAATTTTTTATAAAAGAAATGTGTTCATAATTATGAATATGAATCTGTACAGCACTTAATCTTTATCCCACGGATGATAGAACATTGTACCACCCATCCCACTGTTGTACAAATTAGATGGGTTGGAGGCGTTGTCAGAATGGAAAAGGCTTGTGGGCGCCCTAGGAAAGGGTGGCTGAATGGCAAATAAAAGATAGGCTTCAAGTTAATATTTGGTATATTCTAAAGTACGGAATACATGGCGAGACTCGCCCTGGGGTCAGAGGCAATGAATGAGTGCCAGTCTAAGTTAGCGGCTTAAAAAACAGAAAAGGTTACGGTAATTGTTCACACAGTTGGTAGCTGATACCGAACAGCCGCTAGGCGGGAGCAGATGGCATGCGGCTGTTTGCCCCGCACAGAGGCTGGGCCTCTATAGTGCGCCTGTTCTGTACGAGAACTAAAACTGAAGAGAGCGAAGGAACTCATTCTCGCACCTCTGAGTCCTACTGCAGTATCACACGTGGTCAAGCGTGGGTGTCTGCTATTGGCTCCACAGTAGCATGGAAACGTCAGTAGTTTCAGCATGGACGCCAGAAGGGTGGCGTGATTTTAGAATCAGCATTCAATACTGGTTCTGTCTGGCTCTGTCCTGCTAGGTGGACAGCCTTGGTCACGTTGTCAAGGCGTATGTAGCAGTGGAAGAACACTTGTAAAACTTAGGCGAAGTTTTGAAATAAAATTTTTGAATTATTTCCCTAACCTATTTTAGATTGGCTGATCATCCTGTACAAATTAGCATAAGCTGTATATTTTAATGGTGACATACAAAAATTTGTGCCGGACTGGGACTCAATCGTGGATTTCCCACTTTTCTTTTACCATTAACCTGCCCACCCATGCCTCCCAGACTGACCTAAATTTCCGTATGCCCGTAAGTGCTTGTACAATCTATGATGTAATTCCCGAATTAAATACAATGTGCGGTGTTCATGTTTACTGAATGAACTAAACAAATGTCCAAGAGACACACATGCATGTCTGAAGGACATTTGCTTAGTTATAGCAATAAACAAAGACTACACAATGTATTTAAATTTTTATGTATAGAAGATGTAATCCATTCTCTAATGATTTTGTGTAATTCTTGGAAGTTGAGACATATAGTTGCCAAAAAGAATCCATGCATTACAACAGATACGAGAAATTACTGAGGAAGAAATAAGTGTGTTGTATACATCTTTATTACCATTCCTTGGTCATATAAAAAGAAACAATGGCATAAAAATAGTCTTTACAATTGCAACACTTTGTATATCAGACATAAACTAGACTGCTCCAACATCAGAACAAAAAGAACTTCACAGAATATAAAAGAGGAGAGAGGGGAAAAATACTCTGTATGTCTGATATACCTGTAGTATCTGGTGTTCAGCAGAATTCATGAGCCCCTGATAATAACATTCTTGGAATATGTCACTACAGTTTACAAGAAGGTATATGAAAAGACAATCTCACTTTCATCTTTACTGAACAAATTATGGAAACTCTAAACAGTGAAATGACAGCAGGTCAACTTCTACTGAGAGGGAAAATAAGGTAAAGCAGTCAACAATCCGAAGATTGGTTTGAACACCACGGTGTTTTACTAGGCACGATTCTGTTTGGAGGTGGTATGCCGTTGCCTTCCTCTGACCTTCGAACTGACTTACCCAGCCAATTATAGGGAGACCGACAGTTTAATGTGGTTTCCAAACCATGGAGCTACTCTGTATTTTCACATCAGCAACACTGCCAGAGGGGTCAGAAGTGGAAAGTGGCAGATAAAAATCCTAGGACCCGGCAGGGATCGAATCCACAATCTTTGGATTTGTAGTCAGGCACTCTACCACTGTGCTACGGAGCTGCACGAGAGGCAAAATGTGTAAACTAATTGGTGTTAGATTTCTGTGGCAATTTTGTATTAATTTATTATTTTAAATTTAGATAAAAATTATTTTTTTAAAAAAGTGGAATGAGGAGGAGGAGTCATTGCACTTATTTTACTTAACAGAATCACTACTATTACTGGGACCAACAAAACTCTAAATAAATAAACTGACATTCTCTTTTAAAACAGAATACAATTTACATAATAACTAGTGTATATGTAACGTATTGGCATATATTACTTAACTTAAAAATGAGTATAAGGTGAAGCATTGAATTAAAATTACTGTTCATACTTTTTATACTTACACTTGTATAAATGTATGGGTATTCATATTTTTTAAGATTCCATACAGTTGCAAGGTGGCAGAGGTTTCTTGACAAGAATCCATTCCTATATTCAGCAGTATTTGCCAGAAGGATGTCACGTACATTATTAAATTTGGCCGGTTTTGAATAATTTTGCTGAAACATCAAATAAAACAGGCTAATAAAAATTAGCTGTGAGTAGTCCTTACGTAACATATAAGAAAACTCTCATAATTGTCCAGTCAACATCAATGTACTTTATGTGAGAGCAAGTAAAACCTGAAATCAGATACAAACTCATAAGAATGATGAAGCTGGACAAAACAGTAAACAAATTTCCTTAATATAAAGATGAACAATGAAAATAAGGAACAAGAGGAGGAAAATTAAAATAGTATACAGGATGAGTCACAAAGGTATGCAAATATGTTAATATGTTATTCTACAAGTAAAACTAAAGAAAAAAGTTCATATAAATATAGATCTGCAAATGTTTAGTTACAGCTAATAACGGATTCTGTCTGAAATTTAGCAACCTCACTAATATGAAGGCATTGCAAAACTGTGCGAGGCTACAGTAAAGTACAATTTCCATTTATCTTCTTGTTATTTATCTGGCGAATGTAATAAAAAATGCCTTAGCAGTGTATCTGCAGTAGTTTTCCAGAAAAGCACAGATATAATTTGGAAAAATTTGTAATTTATTAACTGCTTGGTCCATTTTTTTTTAATTCCAGGCAGCTGCACAAATTTTCAACAGAAGTTGTAGAGAATGTAATTTTGGAAAATGTTGGTAATGAAGTTAACTAAAACTGTATGAATTTGTCAGATAATCTGCTTTTATTAACACCACAGCACACGTGAATTTGTGTTAAACTGGAAAAAACAAAGCTCACTTTTAAGAATGTTGTACAGTGTACATTCAGTTTCACAATACATTCACAATAAATGTTCAAACATGGCTCACTGAGTTCAATGCACATAGCTGCACATGTATAAATAGATTTTGTTATTTGTTTCAGTTTCACAGGGTTGTTAATTTTATCCACTGCATTCATAATGCAAGCAACTAATGCCTCACATGTATTGCTTTGACCTTAAGTCTTTCATCCATCCCCATACACAAAAATCAAATGGCGTTAAATAAAGCAATTGGGTGGTCACAGACATTTAGCATTATGACCAATCCATTTCTGGGGAAAATATTCATTTTAATGTCTAGTAAATGCTTTAGTGAAATGTGAAAGTGTGCTATGATGTTGAAAATACATTTACAATCACATAGCAAGTGGAACAACTTTGAGCAAGTGGGGCATTTCTTATGAAAAAAATTGTAAGTATGTCTAGCCTGTCAGACATCCTCGGAAAATGAACGGTCCAATAGTGTGTGCTGATTATACTCACCACACATTTATGCTAAATTTTTGCTGGAAATTATGTTGCACTCTTGCATGTGGGTTTGCTTCAGACCATATGTGCTCGTTATGTAAGTTGTTTATACCATCTCGCGTAAACTGTGCCTCATCAGTAAATAAAATGTATTTGTATAACTGCCTACTAGTATTTAACCAATTGCAAAACTCCAAGTAAAGAGCAGAATCTCCTGAATGTAAATGATGCACTTTTTGTTTATGGTCTAATAGGGGAGAGAGATGTCGTGTACTGGTACCCAGGCTACACTGAAAAGCATCCATAATACCCTTATTGCCTTCACATATTGAGCACTTGTACTGATTACGAACATAAGGTAAAGAACCTATCTCCCATAACATGAGAAATACTCCACTATCGGTTCGTGCATTCTGAATTCTCCCAGTTGTATATTTGCTAGCTGCAGCCACAGCATTACCATCACTGCCATCATCATCATCAGCAGCAGCAGCATCATAACCACCACCACCATCTTGTACAGTTACAGTTTTCCAGCCTCAGGCTGGGTCTGTTTGGAACACAAGCCTCGCCACTTCGTCCTGTCTTCCCCACCATCTCTCTGTTTTCACTCTGGCCCAGTCCTCTCCTCTCCTCTCCTGTCTACTCTTCTTGACACAATTCTCCCCTCTTTTACCCATCTATCCCTTGGTCTTCCTCTTGGTCATTTCTTCTGTATCTGTATTTCGTGTATCCTCCTGGGGATCCTCTTCTCCTCCATTCTCTTTAAATGGCCATATCACTGCAGTCTTGATCTCTCTATCCTATCTTGTAAGGGTTCCCTGATTATTTCCCTGATCTTCCCATTTCCCATCCTGTCTCTTCTTGTTACCCCTATTCTGCTTCGCAGAAATTTCATTTCTCCTGCTTCTATTTTGCTGCTATCTCTTTTTCACCCAAGTTTACAATGCATATGTTAATAGCGGAACATAATAATTTTGGTATAGCACTCCTTTACTTCTCTGTGGTACATCCTTAATCCACACTAAACTCCTAACACTTCTCAGGAATACTTCTGCCTGTCTGACGTGTTCTATAATCTCCTTGTCATTTCTTCCATTCTCCTCAATTACACTTCCCAGGTACTTGAAGCTTTCTACCTTCTTCAGCTGTTCACCTCCAAGTGTTATTCCCGTAACTGGTCTATCCTTATTCCTGCTGGTTACCATGAACTCGCATTTATGGATGTTGAACTTCAATTTGTATTCTCACAATGTTTCTTCCCAAGCATCTAGCTGCTCCTGGATTTCCTCCTTGTTGCTCCAGACCATGAGACTTCTGCAAACAACATCGCTTTCATCTTTCATTCCTCAAGTTTCCCTGCTACCTTTGCCATTATGTCATCCATAACCACAATGAATAGAAGGGGTGACAATACGCTGCCCTGCTTCAACCCACACTTGTTTGAACGATTCTGTTCTTCTCTTTCCCACTTTCACACAACTCTTACTTCCATAAAACATCTCCTTCACTCTGCTTACAATCTCTTTTTCCACTCCCCTAATTTCACACCTTTTCTATGTCTAGAAAGGCCATCAATAGGTCCTCCCCATATTCATAATGGTGTTCTTGAAGTTGCCTTACTGTAAATATGAGGTCCACTGTTGATCTTCCAGGTTGGAAGCCATACTGTTCTTCTCCCATTTCCCCCTTGACTTTGGCTTCTACTTTCCAATATCTTCTCATATACTTTTGCACAGTGTGATATCAGTGTGACTCCTCTGTAATTTCTGCATTCCTTTCTATTTCCTTTCTTGATTACTGGGACTATCAATCCTTTCTTCCAATCTTTTGGTGTCTTCTTTTCCTTCCATATCACCCTCATCATCCAATACAGCCATTTTCCCCTGCTGCCTTCACCATTTCCACACTCACTTCATCCACCCCTGGTGCCTATCCTCCTTTCACGCCTTGTTTGTTGCCATTTCCAATTCTCTCCAAGTCAGATCCTCCTCCATTCTTGTACTGCACTTTGTCTTCTACTGTGCTGCCATCCTCATGTCCATTTGCATTAAACAAATCCTCAAAATACTCTTTCCACACTGTCTTGAGAGTCTCCCTGTTGTGGATCTCATTTCCATTTCTGTCCACCATCACTGTCCACCATCACCATATCCTTTCTCAGACCTCTTCTCTTATTTGTGACCATCCCATATAGTACTTTCTCGTTTCCTCTGCTGTCCTCCTCCATCATCTCTGTCCACTTTACCATCCACTTCTTTTCCACTGTGACCACCTTTGCTGCTTCCTTCTTCTTTTGCTTGTAATCCTCTCTTGCAAGATCATTTCTTTCCTGGAACCACACTCTGAATGCCTTGTTCTTCCTTCTCACTGCTTCTTTTACTCTATCATTCCACCAAGGTGTCTTTCTGTTGCTTGTTCTTCCACACTGCTACTGCAGATTCGACCATTGTGCTTTTGAACTGCATCCATTCCTCTTCTCTTGTTTTTGAATTATCTGTTAACAACTTTTCCCTTATTTTCTTCTGGAATTCTTTCTTGACTTCCTTTTCCTTCATATTCCATATTTTGATTCTTCTTTCCTGGTACTCTGATCTCTTACACTCATTCCCTACCCTCAGGTTCATAATCAGTAGCCGTAAATAACCAGTTACCATAAATAAATAAACACCATATTGGCATATTTCTCTGTCATAATTATGAAAGGCATCCCCATTTCATAAATAATCTGTAAGTACAAACTACAATAAATACTATGTGGTTTCACTTAATACAATGTTGTCTTGTTCTTTCACAGAACAATACAGAAAAGTAATCTCTTTCAAGGTTAGAAAATGACTGGAACCACTTACTAACGGATGCTAACATTCTTAATGGAAAGTAAACAAATTTACTTGTATAATCTCTGGAATTTCTGGAGAACTTCTGAAGATACATGTCTGGGACATGATTTATTAGATTCACCAGATGAATAACAAAATATATGGAAATCATGCTTTAGTTTAACCTTTTACAGTTTTGTCATGACTTCATATTAGCAAGGTTGCAAAATTTCAGACAAAATGTGGACCTATGTTTATATGAACTTTTGTCTTTAGTTTTACTTGTAGAATAATATATTGAAATATTTGCATATCTTTGTGAATCACCCTTTATATATTTAGACCACGTCACCAACAGCTTGTTGTATATGATCAGCAATTTGGTATGTTTTGATATTTAATAGATAAAATTATTCAAATCCTGCATTTTACTTTAGAGCTTCCATAATGATACTTTCAATCTGCAGTGGAGTGTGCACTGATATGTAACTTACTGGCAGATTAAGCCTATCAGAACATGAGGCCCATATACGTGGCCCGTCGTGGCAGATGCTATAAGATGCGAGGCCTGTGTACGTGACCTGATTGTCGCACCATACCCCTAGCGCTTTATCTAGGGACTGCCTTGGAGTATTTACATGGGATAGGGCACACTCTATTGCAAAAAATGAAGACCTCGGGGGAAAATAAAAATTAACCCTTATTTATAAAGTGTTGAGATATGACAAGTTGTATGTTTTAAAAATAGTTTCTGTAACATGTTTTAATATTTCTTTTAATATTTATATTTGCTATCTCTCTGCAGATTCACGTACTACTTTGAAGAAAATGGAACATTCTCTTGGATATGATTGTTTGCACCAAATACATTAAAAATACAAAAGTTGAGGGTTATCTTCATTTACCCCCGAGATCTTCAAATGTGAACTAAATGCAGAGCACGAGTGATCAGCGTGTGCTCAACCCCTCTCCCCCGAGTCTTCCCCTCAGCGCTCTGTTAATTGGTCGCTCTGTTGCTAGAGAGCTCACGTGACACCGGCACATGTGTTATGTTTGCTCTTCGGTGATTTATTGTCTTCCAAATGAAGTAGTGATTTTTGTGTCAGTGGTTATATAATTATGTCTCATTTATCCAATAAGGACATTGAGAGTTACCTGAATGAAAGTAATGAAGTGTGGAATGTAGATAGAGAGAGAGTGAGAGTGAGTGGTCAGGAAGTAGTCATGACGACAAAAAATATTATGAAGAGGAAAATGAAGAGGAAAATAAAGAAGACAATGCGGAAGATAATTAAGAAAATGTCATTGAAGAAAATGAAGACGATGGTGGTGATTTGAATGATGGTGGTGGCGTGAATAATGCTGCTCCTCGGGGGAGTGGTGTATGGACAGATATTACAGGAAAAGGGGAGCTTCCTAATGACATCAATTTTGTGCCACAAAGGTAAAAAAATTCTGAAGCACTGACATGTTGTATGAGTTTCCTGGACTTTTTCAAACTATATTTTTCTGTCAAACTTTTGAACGGCATTGTGGCTGAGACAAACCAATACGCCTGCAATAAGATTGAAAAAATGAGCCTCTTGAAACCCCACTCGCAGTGGAAAATTTGGCATGAAGTGACTTTAAACAGAAATAAAAGCGAAAAGCTTTCAATATGGCAATTAATGAAAAAAGTAACAATAAATCCTACTTTTCTTCTGATTGGACAACGAAGCAGGACTTTTTTCCAGAAGTATTTCACCATGACCGGGCCTTTCACATTTGTCCTCTGGCTTCTCAGGGCTCATCAAAATTAGCTACTCGAGCCCAAAAAGTGAGGAATGTCGCAGATTCACTGACAGTAAGTGACGAGAGCACTTTTCTCCAGGAGAGAAAATTGCAGTGGATGAGTCTACTGTCAGTTTCAAGGGAAGAATTGCGTTCAAGTGCTATAATCCTCAGTAATCGGCGAACTGGAGTCTATGAGTACATCCTGACTGATCCCGAAACAGGATACATTTCAACGTTTGAGCCCTACTACGGGACTCCTACGACGGAGACCTTGGTGTGCCCTAAACTACCCTTTACATCCCAAATAGTCCTTCATTTGTTTGTTCAACAATAGCAAGATTGCCCACCTCAAGGAGGCACATATACAGCGATAGATGTTATACAAGCTTACAGTTGGTTGAGAAATTGAAGAAAGAAAAAACTCATCTAACCGGGACAATAATGGCAAACTGAAAAGGTTTACTGGTCAAGGTAATTAGCTTATTCCACTATATATTTTGCAAAATAGAACTGTACAAAATTTTCCACTTTTTATTTATTTATTTATTTATTTATTTTTTACTTGCAGGTAAATGGAAAAATCTGTCAAAACTCAAAAAGAGCAACATGAAGCCATTTTTGAACGCAGTGGCAGTTATTCTAGTGTCTAAAGACAAAAGGACGGTTATCATTAGACCAAGGATTTTAGGTAAAATCCTATTTTGTTCCCGAGTTCCTATTTGCATAAAAAATTGTACTTATGCATTTCATGACTATTTACACTTAATAGTGTTAATTCTATTGGAACTAAAAAAGCCTGTTTCGACGTTAGTGCCTATTTTGGCTTTAATATCCTACACGCTCCGTCCCAAAGGGGTTAAGACTGTGTGCCCAAACCTGGAAGCTTTGCCTTTCACAAGCAAGTGCTCTACCGAATAAGCTATCCTGGCACACTTTACGGGCCATCCTCACAGCTTTCCTTTCGTCAGCATCTTGCCTCCTGCTTTTCAATCTTCTTACTTTTTAAAGCTGCTATTTATTTATAATGTTCTTTCCTAAGAATTTCCTTCTCAGTAATAAGCTCCTCATAATTATCACCGTCATAATGGAAATCCTATACAGCAATTCCAAAAACTTCATATTGTGCAATACAAAGCAGAAAACTTTAATTATTGAAACATTTTATAAGGCAACGTTATGCACATACTAATCACTTTTTGTGGCTCAGTTGCCTGCTGCAAGTTTTTCACTGGATGATACTTCAGTGATTTGCATTTCCCTGACTTATCCCAATTATGCAATTGGCAAATGGAGGCCTATGATTTAGTGTGGAATCTGAACCTCGTGTCACTTCTGATGACACCTTACACCATTGAAAGTCGTAGATAGCTTAAAATGCAGACTGAAAACTGATCTGACTGGGTTTCAAACCCACGACCTTTTGTTTTCCAGTTAAGTGCTTTACTGCTAGACCACCAAGCACAACACAAAAAGCCACCTCTTCAGCTGACCAAAACAATTATCTATTATAACCCTGTGGGATGATTTGTGACTCTCCTCTATTTGATTATCAAAAAAGGGGGAGGGGGTCATCAACCAAGACCCTGGGCCAAAGTCTTTGTCAACCATGAGCACTTCCCAGACACTTCAGTTTCACAATATTCAATTGCCATGTACAGATCTAGCCTAACTAGGCTCAAACTAATGAATGGTCCTTTTCATTGCATCTAACCTGATCATTTATACAAGTGCAATGTTTGCTACTGATATATTCATCATCATACTGCATAGATTTTGCAATTCCCTCATGCGTACAGTCAATCATCTGAATATTAAATGGAATTTTATACTCAATTGAATTTTTCTACAGACAAAGTACAGGTCAAAACTCTCTGTAAAAATTATGATACATCGAACAGCATACAGGAATGAGGAAAAGACCAGCACAATGACACAACTTAACTTTCGGCCTAACCCTTCCTCAGAAATGGAAATACCCACACATTTGTACAGTCATACAGGCACAAAATATGCACATATGACCACTATCTGGGGCAACAGAAGCAGCAGTCATACATGCACAAGTTGTGACTGAATGAATTTGGTCAAAATCTATGCTGTGTGACTGTAATTGTCTTTTTGTTGTGCTTGTCTGCAACTCGGCATATGGTCTTTGTGGTGAGCTGCAAGTATAAACACTAACAACAATGGATAAAATTAAGGTATAACTGTTTTGTGGGGTTCTCACTAAAGGGAAAACAAGCCAGAGTCATATCATTTCTAATAAGACTTTGCCAAATCCAGCACAATAATTTCCCCAACCAAATTCTGTTTGATAACATCTTTTGCATTAATTTTAGCAACAGGCAACACGTTTGCTGGAAAAATATTAGTAGTTTTGTATTTGGTAATCTACAAGTAGAGACTTTCCATAAATTGAAGTGGATACTTAAATGGAAAGCACACACTGAGAAGCTACTAGAATTTACTTTGGATATTTTGTTAATCTGTGACTGATAAAGCAAAATGATAGTATATTTGCATAACTTCAGTCCTGCTGTCACACAGAGTATTTTATGTTCCATTTGTGATTGCATGAATGGTAGTGTGTGCTCTTCTCTGTGAAAGTTCTAGTCAAAAGCTAAGTTGTATGTGTATGAGAGTGTCATTTATGTGTTTGCTCTTTGTAATGAGTCCCAAGCTACCCTCATTATACTGTAGAATATTTTCTGAGTAATGCAGGAAATTCTGATAAAGTATTCTACGAAACAAGCAGAACAATACTGTGTGAAATGAAATGGAAAAATATTAACAGGTCACTTTAAGAACTATTATGGTTCACACACTCTCCCGAAAGTCCTGCATTTTCATATTATGCATTGGCCTTGTCAACACATTTGCAGCACAAGATACATTCATGTGAACTTTGTCACAACATTTGTTCTTTCCAAAATGGGTTCTGCAGCTCAATGCCAAAAATTGGGAACAAAATGTTTAGAGACACAGGTTAGGTTACTGGAAATACTCATTACATAAAAAGTTAGAGCAGATATCAGTAGAAAACATTGTAAATTTCCTGAAAATATGGATTTTGGGTCTACTGGTTGTAGTTAACATTAGAAGGCATAATAGGTTCAGTAAAAAAAAGTAGGAGTACTGCTAACAAAATTTGCAGGACATTAATACAACTTTCAAGCAGTAATGAAAACAAATAGTTCAAATATAACTAGAAAACAAATTATTTGTTTTTGACTGGCAGTGGTACTATTAACTAAAACACTTAATTATAAAAGTTAGCACAGACAAGACAGATTCCTCTTAGCTTAGGGTCACAGTGACATGTCCCCTCAAATACAGCATACCTCCCACCAACTACTTCACTCATAAAACCATCATTGAAGGTAGAACATGTCACATTTCTCTTCAAACTTTCTTCTTCATAATCAATGTTCTGACATTTCTAATGGAATTGCCTTCTTGATTATCTGGTGTTCCCAGATAGCTGAATACTAACTAGAACCTCACATCAACTGCCAAGAATAATTTTAAGAGAAACGTAACTTCACCTGATGGCCTAGAAGATCCTGCCTTCAATTCCTCTTTCCTCCTAAGAAATAAGGCTTTAATTACACAAGCTAGGAATAATGTGTGTTTTAATACACTGCAGTGGGACTTGATAAGATACATAATAAGTAACACTGATAAATATGTATTTAAATTTCCTAACACAGTAATCGGAGTTACACTACTAATTATTTATTGCTATTGTAGCATTCACAATAAAATTGTGCCTTCACTCATAAAACACTCTGCATTATTGAAGATCTTCCATACTTATGGACACCTCAGTAGGACAAGGTGCTACCTCATATGCAAAATAAAAATCATACATTAAAGGAGATTTATCCCAAAATTATATGATTCCACCACATGGAAAGACATTCTGTTTATTGGTGTAATAAAGGCTCCCACCAGAACAAAACGTAATTGCAAACACAATTTATTTTAATTAGAAATTAAATTGTTCATTACCACTGAGCATGACGATCTCTCATCATGTTTCAGCACTTTTAAATGATAAAAATACACTTTCTATTCAATTTACTTTTATTTTCTTGCTCATAATACTTAATTTTTCTATGCTTTTATTACACGTAGTGACATTCCATCACACTGGTAACTGGTCAAAGGCAGAAAACAATGTATGACATAATTCTAGGAAAGTTATAAGAAATCTGGAATAATAAAACAAACACTAGCTAAAAATAATTTGAATCTTCAGAATTTTGAGAAATACTTAGCTAGGTGTCACCAGAATTGCATAAGTAATGAGTAAATAATTTAATACTGATATGAAATGTACAATGCATAGTAGATATTTCCTGAATTTAGGGCATATTGAGATAAACAGTTTTAGGGTTATGACAAAATTTAAATTTCGGTGTATAAAGGGCACAATGTCTCAGACATAAGAACTGCCTTAGAATAAACTGAATTCCAAAACAAGATTTAACAATAACTAAATTTACACTTAACAATTTTGACCATTGTGGAAAACTGAGAGAGTGTATTAAGGACAAATATCAAAATTGTGGTTGGATTAATCTCAACAAATAAAAGTATATTATACAGAAAACTTACACGATGTAAATACTTTTTTGTAAATGCAGTGCTCCAACCACACATCACACAAAATAAACAGCTAGCAAAAATGTGGAAAATTGTTACCACTTATATTTTCAGAAATAACACAGTTCAAAAAAATGTACCATATCTTTTTGCCTTTCTGAAGTTAGTTACTTGGTTACCTATATTATTTCTTTGCACTTGCACTTCCTAACTGGTTAACTACAATGTTTTCATCTCTAGCAAATAAGTAAGTCATTTCTAGAGTAACAACAACAGTAACAGTAAATTCAAACTGAAACATTTTCATTTCAAAAAGACCAGAAAGCACTATGATGGGCCACTTCATTTATAAATATTTATTTGTTCTACTTGATTTCATGTAACTCAAACACATCCTTCCATGAGTGATATCATTTGGAGGCTAGAGTGTTTGTACCCAGTTTCGTAGATCTATATGATATCGCTGAAATATTTACCAATAAACAAGCTCCTGATCCTTTCTATATGTATGTGACTCTTATACACTTACCCCGTAAGTTGGGCACAGACAAGCCATTCCTACACTGCACAGCTAGAGAAACAAAACATGGTCCAGAGGTAAAAATAGGCTGGCTTGGAAGAGAAGCTAAAATAGAACTGTTCTGCCAGATGTGAGACTGAAGTTCTTTGCCTGCTCTCCCACAACATCTCAGTAAACTGCTAATTTATAATATTTACATACCTGTGTGAACATACAGTAAGTCATGCTGGTACTTCATACTGGAAAACTGTTAGGCAACGAAACTTTATCTGTACTAAATATTCTGCGAAGATTAAAAAATCCTACTTCAGGATGTTTATGAGCACAAAAGTAAATGAAAATAATTGAGAATCTGTAGTTTCTGCATTTTCATTTCATATAACTGTGCATTACAAGAAAACTATTATAGATTATAAGAAAAAAGAAAAAGCTTTTTATATGAAAAAATTTATATTTTTCATTTGATATCTTTTTTAAGAATTTAACCTTATTTCTGATTTTCAGAGTTACAAGTATTTAATTGTAATTAAACATCCAAATGTTTATTATTAGTCTATAAAGTTCAAATAAATCTTCTCTATAATTTTCTTGAAATGGGTTGAAAATCAATTCATGGAAAAGATATTTCCAACATTAAACAAACACAACAGTACTAATATGACAACGCATTGCCTTTAAAAAAAAAAAAAAAAAAAAAAAAAAAAAAAAAAAAAAAAAAAAAAAAAAAAAAAATTGGGGAGAGAGAGAAATGAGTAGGTGATGTTCTAACTGCCAGGTAGGCAACAGCAAAAGTAGCAGCTACCCAACTTTGTAAAATAATATTTGATAGTAGGCTCATTCAGATGGGAACTGATGCCATGAGTGATAGCAATAAATTCTCTTCATAACTAAGCTCTGTTTTCGGTGGGCATCTATAATTCTTTGGTTTGGAATAAGGGATACTGTCATTCACCAAATTCAGTTGAAACAGACGGATACAAAAGTGTAGATTGCTTATTTGAAGTTACATTTCTGTAGATATATGCACAAAATTCAAAACTTCCCACATGGGGCCTTGACAGATCAGAGTTTAAGGTATATTGATTTGGATATCTAGTGGGCAGACGAGAATTAAGAGAATCTTCAGGTCACGTCAACTGATCTGCACAGAGCAACACATGGTAATTAATAACTGAACTAATACAATATGTAAAGAACGGAGACAATTTCTTTGACCTCGTCCTTCTTGAAGGTTTATATGGGGCATGCAAACAAACTAGATACATTAAGCTCTCACAAAGGAATATTTAAGTGTCAAATGAACCACAAAAACCACAACGGGGCAGAACTAATAACCAAACTAAAATTGGACAGCAGAAACAGCAAGTCACAGTAAGCCTCAATGGGTGAAGTTGAAAGGCAAATCAAAAGAAAATGCTACTACTATTACCAATTAAACAATAACAAGTAGTATTTTTACATACATATTCAGATGCATGAATGTAAAGTATTTAAAAAAAGCATACATGAGGAGCATTGTTTCAAATCATATTATGTCCTAAACTAACAAATTTTACAACAGAAGGGGAAAAAAAACTAATTACTCATAAACTGGGGATTTTTTCAAAAAATTTTAAAATGCAAAGTAGTTGTGTTTGAGGTGTATTTCACTAGAGCTGAAAAAGTTAAATTAGTTCCCTATTGGATTCAAATTTAAGGAAAACATGTTGAAATTTATCAAATTTCTACTTAAATAACTGGAAACAGCTATAAGATACTTCATGAAGTGCAGGTTATGAACCATCAGCTGTTTATTTTACTTATAACATTGACTGATTTCGCTTGGACTGTCTGTTAAATAAAAAATGACAAGTATGAGTTGTACACAACTTAAATAAAATGCCTAACATTAATATTAGGTACTTTATTTACCTTCTTTACACTTCATGCATCTCATTTTTTACTTAGCAGACAGTTCATGACAATGATTTAAAACCAAAACCGATCAATATTGTAAGTAAAATAAACAGCTGATGGTTCATAATATTTTTATCAATAATTTGTATAATATAAAAATAAAAACAATTAATGAGGTAAATATGTATTTTTGTTATTGTTATAATATTAGCTGTTGTAAGGTACATAATTAGTGTGGCTCTAGACTTTTCTGTCACACACACACAGTGACCTAGTTTTTGTTCTTTTAATTGTCAATAAACAACACATGGTGCTCCTCTCTCTGACCTCTTATTCATGTCTCATTAAATTCACTGGTACAAGTTGCTTGTTTGTGTCAACAGTGTTAAAAGTCATGGATCATACTTAGTAAAAATCCCATTGGGGTGGGTTTAACCATATATTTATCTCTAAGTAAATTAACAATAATATTGTCTAGACATCCATCATTATAGATAAGACATTTGTTTGTGTAATTCAAGTTTGAAGATCTTAATATTATAGCTTTGACTCTCCCATTTCGGTTTAAAAACCCTACAAATAACAACTGTTCTAAGAAAATTTATATCCTCTTTCGGAGACCTATACTTTTATTCAAATGTTCAAATGTTTGTATAGTCTATGGGACTTAACTACGGGGTTATCAGTCCCTAAACTTACAAACTACTTATGAACTAACCAAGACTAAGGACGGCACAAATATCCATGCCCGAGGGGGGGATTTGAACCCCCGACCGTAGTGGCCGTGAAGACCATGACTGGAGCGCCTCAGTCCCCTCGGCCGGCTATACTTTTATATTTTCTTCAACAATATAATGATGCTACTCTGCAACTCACCACAAAGATACTGTAGAAAACAAAGTATGTCTGCCTACGTGTGTTTGTCGCTGTGTAAATGTGTGTGTGTGTGTGTGTGTGTGTGTGTGTGTGTGTGTGTGTGTGTGTATATTTGTTTACCTTCCTTTCCTCTCCCCAAGGTAAGTCTTTCCTCTCCCGGGATTGGAATGGCTCCTTACCCCCTCCCTTAAAACCATCACCATTTCCTTTTCCCTATCCTTCCCTTGTGCCTGAAGAAGCAACTGGGTTGCGAAAGCTTGTGTTTGTTTGTGTGTGTGTGTGTGTGTTTTTTATTTATCTGTGCTACTATAACCACCTGTGCTCCTTCGCCCGATGAGTAATCTTCATCTATTTTTTATATATATTTTTCCTGCTATGAATTTTTCATCTATAATATTACTAACAAATATCTAATAAACATATTTTCATACCTGACTAGTTGGTGTACATGTACTGCAACACAGACCCATAAATGGTCTTCCTTTACAGCTCAGCTGGATGTCCCAAGGAATTTCCTTAACAAGAAACTGTTTTCTATTCAGGGTCTGTAAAACAAAGATAATTTTAAAAATGAAAAGTTCATGTCAGAATGTCTAGAGGTAGCAACTCATCATAAAGAGATTGTTGAGCTGCAGACAGACAACTAGAAAATATAATCACATTCACACAAGATAAATTTTCAGTCACAGCCTTCATCAGAAAAAGAACATACTATAATCACATAACAACTCAGGCTCAACTCATGCACACATGGCCCACATCTCTGGCCATTATAGCGTAATTTGCATCTTAAAAGTGAATGAAGAAGGGAGGGGAGGGAAGGGTGCAGTGGACGGGTGGTAATAGAACATTCCAAGATGTCTGGAGAAGCATAAAAGCACTGACTGGTGAAACTGTACATGCACCATAGAATACTGTGAACGGAGGTAGTGGGGAAACGAAATAGGAAAGAGCAGAGGAGGGATTATAAATGAAGCATGTTATGCTCAGTGGCATGCTAGGCCACAGGATGATTCGTCTTGCTTCTGGTGGACAGACGGTTGATAGTCATATCAGTGTAAAAAGCTGTGCAATGATTGCAGCAGAGTTGGTAAACCAAATGACTGCTTTCACAGGTGGGCCTTTGATGGGGTAGGATAAGGCTGTGATGGGTCTGAAATAGGAACTACTTGGTGGGTGGATTGAGCAGGTCTTACATCAGCTTCTTGGAATTTGATCCCTATGGTAAAGGGTTGGGATTGAGAGTGGCATATGGTTGAACCAGGATGTGAAAGTTGGGTTGCCAACGGACTTTCCACTAGTTCAAAACCAAGAAAAAATATTAGCATGCATTTTTCATTCAGCAGCAAAGTGTTTGTTTCTTAATAAGATTAAAACTGTGTGCTGTACTAGGGCTGGGACCCATAACTTTGTCTTTTAAGGGCACTGTTCTTATTGACTGAGCAGATCAAAGATATCACAGACAATATTCCATCTTCGAGTCCCACTGCCCCTTAATCCTGCATGCCATTTTCCTTAACATTGACCTCTGCCACTTTGATGGCCCCATCCACACCCCTATGCACATTAAACCACCATCAGTAACTTCATCCCTTCTATACCAAAAATTCCCTTTCATGCTGCCTTGCAAATGTGATTGGTGTATCTGCTATGACAAAAATTCACTTGCTCATTAAGCTGATGGTCTCACACAGGCCTTCACAGGAAGGTGTTATTCCTCCAGACCTAGTTTGCAAACACAATTTCCCATGTTGTATCCCAACACACCCTCAACCCTCCCACCACCCCAATAACCAGCTACAAAGGAGCAATGCCCTTTTCAACTATTAATACCCACGGCTGGAGCAACTGAACCAAATGATTGAGCAGGGCTTTGATTATCTATCATCATGCTGCAAGATGAGGAACATTCTAACAAGATGCCACCCCTCCTAATAGGGTGTTCTGTTACCCACCAAACCAACACAACATGCTAGTTCATCTCTATGCCACTCCCAATCCTAATCCTCTGCCACAAGAATCTTATTCCTGTGGAACACCTAAGTGCTAGACTGGTCCAAGTCACCACCCAGGACCTCCTAATCCTTTCCTGTCACATACTTATCCTCCCCCTATCACAATCCAGACCATACACAAAAACAGCTATGCCATATACTAAATCTGCTGCAAATACTGCATAGCTTTCTATGTGGGCATAACTATCAACCAGCTGCACTCTAGGATGAATGACCACCATCAAATTTGGCCAAGGATAAAGTTGACCACCCTGTTGCACAACATTTAGAGGAGCATAATAGACTCAATTGCAATGGCTACTTCACAACCCCAACCATATGAACCCTTATCTTCACCACTAGCTTCTCTGAACATCCTTACAACACAACTTCCATTACTGTAATAATACTTGCCTCAATCTCTACTAACTCTCTATATCCACACCCACCATCCAACAGTTTACTCTTCCTCCACCCAATTCACCCTTCCAACTCATATCTCTCTCTAACCCACATCACAAGCAGTTTCCAACTGGTATGACACTTATGTATCACTTTCCTGACCATGCATCTGGCACCTATGTTTTCCACATTCCTGCCCATAAACCAGCCACCTATCCCCAAACCCTATATCTGCCTTCCATATATCCCACCCCCCCTCTCCCAACCAACACAATCCCCTCCCAACGTGGCCCTCCTGCAGCTTTGGTTATGTGTATGACCAACTAGCATTGTGTAGGGACTCAGGGGTGTGCATGGGAAAGAGGGGGGGGAGGGGGGGTTGTGACAGCTCATAATAAAATCTATTCCAAAAGTAGCAAGTTTTCTTTTATCTACGTCCTATTGATTACTCAATGCTTCTATGTTTTGGTTGGTGGTTGCATTTATTCCACAAGCATTTAGACCCCAGAAAAACTTTCCTAACTAATGAAGTTCAATGCTCAACTTGAACCCCAATTATTATCTTAGAAATAAGTGAGTGCAGGGAGTTTCAACAATGCCCCAATGGAAATACTTGCATGAGAGTGCTGGTGTGCGAGAGTGCCCTCGAGCAGCCAAGTAGTTGCAGGTAGTATATTCATTGCATGCTTAAGCCACTTAGCTATCCTTGTACATGAGCACTCAGACATGACAGTACTGCCACATAGGCTCTAGCACAGCTGTTTGTCTACGGGTACATCAGTTGTTTCCCAGCCCCCACCCACCAGTACCCATAATCAACTGGCTGCTCCACGTTTGTATTTTAGTAACAAATCTTTAATTTACAGTCTTGAGTAGAATCCAGGTCACTTGCCAAAACAACCAGTAACTACATAGTAATAGGACAGTTTACAACTCACCGCAAAGACGGGACGACGAGCCGCAACAGGCACTCAAAAAACAGACATACAACACTTACTATCAGCTATGACCTCCTTCAGAAATAGGAACATCCATGCAATCACAGAGGCACACAACACAGTCACACAACCATCATCTCCGGCTGCCACACTTCGAATCCTACCATTTGCAGCCATTAAGGAAACAATACTTTTTGCATACATTTGTCTGAAAATTAAATGCTCTACCATTAGATACTATAAGTCAAATAGTGTATTAATTTGATAAAGGAGAATATTATGACTATTAGAATTCTATAAGAAAAATCAACCTCCAATATACAACATACATTGTGCAGTACATATGAATCCAGCATTGTAAGTATTATTGGTATGTGAAAATGTAAATACAGTCTGCAAATAAATTTAGTACTACATCCAATCCTATGAAATTCCAGAGAATTAAAGGTACAATTGATCATGGTGCAACAGTTTCAGTACCTTAATTTCCTTAATTACATTTCTCACATGTGTAAGAAAATACTATTATTGCTACTGGTACTGCATAAGTCAAATTAATCTCACTGAAGTTTGCAAGGAGTTATAAGTGTGGAGCCTCAGATCTAAAATTTTAGTTTCATTACAGTCATGATCATGCCTTTGTGAAATTACCACCTATTAGAAATATTGTTAATTAATAGCATTTGATAATTAAACAGTATGAAGTGCACTGCAAAGATTGACCATGCCAATGCATCAAATGTTACACAATTTTAATCTTATTAACTATTGTAGCAATTTATGTACGCAGTTGGGTGACAACATTTATAGTTAGACCATAGATAGAAATTTTCCACGTTGAGATTTGCTGCGTGCTTGTAGCTGAGGAGAGGCCAGCGAGCAGGCCGACGTTGGTGGCTTGTTCCAGCTTAGGATTTTCCAGGCTCGTTTCCGGTGAGGGGAGAGAGGGACAATGGCAAGTGCCAGGCACAGTGCAGTGCACAGCGTGAAATAAAATATTCCAATACTACTTGCATTTGAAGTAATACGATGCAGTTAGGAACCTTTAAGGCCCTCACTACAAAATATCCTGCTGACAAATAAACAATTTCATACCCAATATGTCTGTGGTACAAGCTAAAACTTATGCATACAACAAATCTTAAACAAATGTATACGGTTAAATTTAAACTAAGTGTAATACAGAGATGAGTGAGGGGTCATTTGAATTTTCTTGTAAAAATACATTAACTGATATAGTCACATCTGGGGTAATTAGTTTAATTGACACTGAAAACATAATTTCATTATATGAAAAGTAATAAATCACCAATGAATACAAGACAGTTACACAACTAGCATGGCAATGTTTGTTTATAAAAATAATACATTAACTATTTCTCATTTTATTTTCAATTAATCTTGTGTGAAATATTCAGATAAATCACTTATCTGTGATATAAGAAATTGCACGATTATAATAAATGGTGCGAAGGATGTTTATACCAATATAAAAACCTAAGAAGACATTTGTTTCATGTGTAGTGTAATTATTTTGATTTTAAGTAAAGTTTTAGAAATATATTGGCTGAGCGCTCTACGTTGGAAAGTCGGTTAGAACAGCTCACTTGGGGAAGTTGATGACATAGGGAAAAAACCCGGCAATGGGGGCTTCTGGCGTGCGCACGCACGCACACGCACGCGCACGCGAGTGGTATAGCTGGCCGGGTGCGGCGGCGCTCTGCACGGTCGGCGTGTGGATCTCCACGTGGAGACTATAGCATTTTGTGTGGCAATCGCCAGGTGTGGTTGCTCATCGTAGGCTGCACCAAGTACATCAGAGTGCCTACATTCTGTTTCTCTTGTTGGAAGAAGTGTGATACCTGACAGAAGTACTTTGTTGTACAGAAAGTTTAAGCTTGTTCGCTTGTAACAGTTTCAATCAGCACCAAGTTGAATCAGGTGCTACTGTGGGTTGTGAATATTTAGCCGGTGGAACAAGGTGTGCATCACATTGAATTAAAGTAACTGTGTTTTGTTAATGTAACATGTGTCGTCGCATATGCATGAAAATAAACGGTGTTTGAGACAGGCACACGGTATGGAAACAATTTGCAACAAATATTCATTTTGTCTGGGAGCTCACGAGCTATAACTTTATCAAGTAAATGTGTCGATGTACAGACGTATCAGCCACAGGGTTTTAATATGGTGTAATAAACAACATAAAGTGAACTTTCACATGTTTTCACAAATAGTAGTTAGTACACCCTTTTCTCACATGAACTTGACTTTATTATGAATTTTTTGTTAATCATATGCAGGGAAGAAAAGCTGCGAACATGTGATATCATCCCCTAGAAAATGAGTCAAACAGTAGCAATCACAGTTCCAGTGTTTTTGCATGTTTACGAATTTGGTTCGCAGTTGGTGGTTGTTTGTTTTAAAAATTAAACTTTCTCCCCGACTTACACCCTCGCAAACCTCAGTAGTTTAGTCCCCCTAACCCAACCGAACAACCCAACTCCACCCCACCACATTGTTGCAGGTGTGTCTTTACTTTTTTTTTTTTTTTGTAGCATTGTTTTTAGCATTTAAAAAATAATCTTTTCCTATTTAAAATCTCACCCCGATCTTTCACCTTCACTCAAGGCCATTTTGTGATCCACTTGATAATATTCTTATTTGCCCTAGTAATTCCCTATATAAATCTCACCATTATTCAAAATTTTTACTTTTAAAGTCCTTGACTGCTGTCACTTGTCAAAACAGATAATACTCAAGATTGTAAACATTCCTTTGCACACATAAGAGAAGTTTGGTTCAAAAATCTATTTAATATACAAAAATAATTAATTCAATGTCATGTACCCTCTTCTCTTTATTTATTCTTCTATTCATCCAATCACTACTTTGAATGTAAAAGGGATATGCTGTTTCTATGATTTCACATATAATGTACACAATTTTCTTTCCAATTTTTTTTATTACTGTGGGGCTTTTACACAACCTATTTTCAGACTTGTTTAAAAACTCAGTTAATTTGTCCCATGCACTGTCAAAATGTATCTAAACTTTAGGCAAACAAAACATGTCATCCACAAAATGAAGATGGTTCAGGAATTTTCTAACACACATTCCTTCTTATTTTTCCTTTTTCAAGAATCTAAAAACTCCTTCAGAATCTCTTTGCTTAATTCCTCTTTACATTTTTAATTTCTCAGTATCTTACTGGATCTATACCAATGATGTTTATAATTTTCATTGTACGGGTAAAGGATGAACCAATTCCTTGTTTCTGTGTGCTTTTGTTACTCAATATTTTTCTGAAATTGTAGTCAACTTCGTAATAAATATCTATGAATCTGCCATAATAGTACATAAGTACTGACTGCTCTGTTATATAACAACAATCATACTTGCAAATGATCAATTTTGATGTATCCACTTCTAAAGACAGCTTGATTTGTGCCCAAATGAAATCCAAAGCTTTTCCCCCATGTTTGTCCTTCTTGACATAGAATTTTGTAAGCAATCTTGGAAGTTCAACTAATTCAGTTCTCCTTCAGTTATCATCATTTCCAATGAAACATTCTCGGAATTGCTGCAGTTACTGTATGCGAGTGTCCCGAGACCAGCATCTGTGTTTAAAGGCTCCAAAGATTTTTGAATAAGGAATGATTAAAAGAAAAGTGAGTGAAAGCTCCACAAATCAAGGAATCTGGATGAGGAATTCCAAAGAAGTGAAGTGGCATAATGCTTTTCAAGCTTCCCATTTCTTAAATTATGAAAACAAATACACAGATGGACACTATTAATATGAACATATTTTTTCAAGTTATTCAGAAATTAACAATATGATTAAAAAGACAGAAAATATTCAAAAAAGAAACAGTGAAACAAGTGCACTCACAATCCTGATATTATCCCTGATGGCCAAACGTTGACGATTACGTTCTTGGTAACCATACCGCCTGAGACTTGCAAAGGACTGTTTCTGTTGTCCTTTACTGGATTCTAAATTAGACAATTTATGGTGTGGTTTCCACTTCTGTTCCCACTGAAGATTCAACTGCTGAAGACGAGTTGCGACAACATCAACCATTTCCTGCAAACCACTGAAATCGAAACCACTGCTATATTTGATGATGTATTATTCCAACAATATTCAAATAACAATAACATGTTTAAAAACTATACTCCTGACAAAGTGAAACAAAAGGTGCAAGAAGCAACTGTTATGGCATAATTAACTTCATACTGAAGTGCAGTAATATAGAATTGGAACATTAAAAACATCTGTAATAACAATTTGCATCTATGAAGCATAATTCAACTGATATTAATGCCTCTATTGTAGAAGTGAGTTACCCTTTTATATCAAATCTGATTTAATTTTTTTCTGGTTAGATTTACTGAAAAATCAACAAATGCTTGTTTAAGTATTGCAGTTGTAACTCTCTTTCAGCAACACAAATAATAACCTATATTTACAATGCTATTCAATAGAAGCAGTATTTATCATGAAGATAATCACTTTAGAGACAAAACAATATAAAATATCGTATCATAAGGTACATTCAGTATCATCACCACTTCAAAAAATAGATTTGTCCACAGATCCTTCTGACTTATACAACCCATGAGAAGAAAATACTCTATTAACATAAATTTCTCAGCTACACTGGTTGATATGTATGCACTGTTAATATCTCAGTATGAATAAAAGAAGTAAAATTATCATGGTATATCAATTTGTTCAATTTATGAAATTAAAAAAAAACTTGTTCATTAGATAATGTAGTAATGATATAATGGTAAATCAGGAATTTATAAAATTTCAGTGGATGCCAACAAAACCAGAAACTAGAATACTTCAATGGTTCAGTATACGCTAACATCAAACAAGCAGGTTTCATGACAAGTTATGGCTCTTGACTAGCATCTAGACGGTATACCAGTATTCAAGCTATTTATTCATCAATTAAGAGTTTCCACTTCTATCTGATGGGCTACTGCAGCACATAAGTTGTCAAAAAATGTATCACTTGCGAAACTTAGTGCATTATGACATGTCCCTCACAGTCAGAGATAACAGTTGTGGGTCTGCGACATGTGCCTCTGTGATTGTATGAATGAGAGATAGTGCGTGTCTTTTCTGACAAAAGGCTGTGGCCGAATGCTTCAAGTTATGTGTGTATGAGTATCTTCGTAATATGACTGAAGCAGCTTGGAGAAAGTCTGTGTAGAGAGTTGCAAACAATAGTCATTATACTGTAAAATTACTTTCTGACTGACATACTGCATTGGTTGGAGCCAATGTTCTCATTTTACTGACAGCCATGCTATAAAATGCAGTGGGTGTACCTACAAATTAGGCAACAAAGGAAGTGAACAAAACAACCATGATTGGCTAGCCCCTACCAATTAACTAACTTAAATGTCAATCATAACATAGCTAATTTTAATCCAAGTAAAGTGTGAATAGCTGCTTGCATCAAATCAGCTGTCAGGCTGAGGGTGACAATCATAATAAACAACATGCATAATTATATACAATTATAAAGTCAGAGCAGATTGTTATTGGACATTGGGCTGGGAGAGAAATGGTGTAAAAATTCATCTGTCACAGCATGACAGGATGAGTTGGAAAATGGAATAAATGCAATGCAACAAATGTGAATTACTATGCTATACATAGGGATTTTCTATGAAAAATTCAAACATACCATACACAATGAAGATACATGAGAAATGGCTTAAAATATTGTTGAAAGAATTTTAAATTTCCTCCCATTGTCTAACATGTAAAAAGGGGAAAGTTTTAAACAAACACATAGCTCCACTTCAGGTCTGTGTGTGATACTCAATGACCTTATCATTCTACATGAGAATATGCAGAAGTGATCAACAATCTTAAACAGGAATTAGGAAATGTATTGCTATTTTGGCCACAAATTGGTTTTACAGTCAAATCCCAATTCTGCCTGCACCACCTCAATGGTCGGATTACAGTCTGCAGAAATCATGCTGAGAGCAGTTGAACTAGTCATATTCATCGCCATACTGGTGCCGCACCTGGTATTATGACTTGGGATGGATACAGTAACAGTCTCACTGGCTCTTGGTATGCATTATTGGTCCACTAAACAGTCCCTATTACATCTCTGTAGGGTTGTAGTCTGTTGTTGTCCCTTACTTTCAGAGCTTGCTGACTGCCACATTGCAACAGGGCAGTCCATGCTCACACATGCCTAACAATGTTTGAGACTTCTTCACCACCCATCAGATTGCATTGCTGCCTTGACCACCCTGTTCTCCCAATCTCTCACCTGTCAAAAACATCTAGTCGATAAATACAGAATGCCAGGCCAGAGTTACACAAACGACCGCTACAAAGATCCACTTTGGCAATATGTTGGAGCAGTAGCTGAAGAACACATCCAGAGCCTCTTTGAATCAATGCCATGGTGTGTAAACAACAATTACAGCCATCAATACTGATTTCATAATCTTCTTAACTTCACATAAGACTGTATTTTCAAGCATGTGAGTTTTGTGCATGTTACTTCTCATTGAATTTCGCTGTGATATCTTCATTCCTCCTTGGTGTTTTATTTTGGGTGGCCAGCAGTGGTTCTAGAGCCTAGATGCTGATTGTGACAACGTCTGGAGCACAAGAACCGGTAGTATGGAGTCCACTGTTACGGCTTCAGTTGATGTGGTAGTAGGGAAGCGAGGATGTGGCAGCTAGGGGCCACATACAGGCAGTGGCGGACGGGGGGGGGGAGCGGAACACCCCGGGCCTCTCGTCTTGGAGAGGGGGGGGGGGGGGGGCTCCAAATTTCCTGCAGCTAAAATTGGTAGTGTAGAAATTATAAATTGTAAATGCCATAGTTTTAGTCAATGAAAAGCGGAACGTTACTGTTTATGTGCTCATATCTCATGAACTACATGCCATACTGTGATACAATTTAGAAGGTACATTCGACTATGTATGTGTATACTGTCTGTAAAATTTCCAGTGGCTACAATTGTAGCGTACAAATTATAAATTGTAACATCATATCAAATGCCGTAGTTTTACTCCATAAACCGCGGAAAAGTAGAAAGCGGAAACCTTTCCCTTTCATCATTTTGCTGTGGTTGTCAGCCAGAGAAAGTTTAGTAAAGGTTTGAAATTATGTTCAAAGTTCGTTGTAAGTCGCTAAGTACTCTATTCTCATATAGCGTATTTATGAAGTCTCGCCGCTTTATGTGGCAGATTTTTTCGATTCCTATTGTTTATCACGTCATATCTTCTGAACCATGTGTCGCGCGTGATTCTTAACCCAACAGCAATTATTACCTCACGGTAAAGAATGTGTGTTCCAAATTTTGTTGAAATCGGTCCAGTGGTTTAGGAGAAAATGAGCAGCATTGTCGCTAAATGCAGCAGCTTTTCGCGCATCTCATTGTTTACGTCGTCATATCTCGTGAACTATGTATCGCACACTTACGTTGACCGTCCTCATGGATTGAAGCTTACGTGTACAAAATTTCATGAAGATTGGAACAAAACTGTAGATTTGTATGCAATACGTACACACAAACATACGGACACTCTGATTTATATATTAAGAGATAGATTTGGGTTCAGGAGAAATGTAGGAACACGGGAGGCAATACTCACTTTACGGCTTATCCTAGAAGATAGATTAAGAAAAGGCAAACCTACATTTCTAGCTTTTGTAGATTTGGAGAAGGCTTTTGACAATGTTGATTGGAATAAACTCTTTCAAGTTCTGAAGCAAGCAGGAGTAAAATATAGGGAACGTAAGGTTATTTACAACTTGTACAAAAACCAGACAGCGGTTGTCAGAGTTGAAGGGCATGAAAGGGATGCAGTGGTTGGAAAGGGAGTAAGACAGGGTTGTAGCCTTTCCCCAATGTTGTTCAATTTGTACATTGAGCAAGCTATAAAGGAAAGCAAGGAGAAATTTGGAGAAGGAATTAAAGTTCAGGGTGAAGAATTAAAAACATTGCGTTTTGCCGACGACATAGTAATTCTGTCAGATACAGCAAAGGAACTGGAAGAGCAATTGAACGGAATGGGCAGTGTGCTGAAAGGTGCATATAAGATGAACATTAACAAGAGCAAAACTAGGGTAATGGAGTGCAGTGTAAGAAAATCAGGTGATGCTGAAGGAATTAGATTGGGAAACGAAGCAATAAAGGAGGTAGATGAGTTTTGTTACTTGGGCAGTAAAATAACAAATGATGGTCGCAGTACAGAGGATATAAAATGCATAATGGCAATGGGTAGAAAAGCGTTCTTGAAAAAGAGAAATTTGTTAACATCGAATATTGATTTAAGCCTAAGGAAGTCCTTTCTGAAGGCATTTGTATGGAGTGTTGCCTTGTATGGGAGTGAGACATGGACGATAAACAGTGTGGACAGGAAGAGGATTGAGGCTTTTGAAATATGGTGCTACAGAAGAATGCTGAAGATTAGGTGGGTTGATCGCCTAACTAATGAGAAGGTACTGAACAGAATTGGGGAGAAAAGAAATTTCTGGCATACCTTGACTAAAAGAAGGGATAGATTGGTAGGACACGTTCTTAGACATCAAGGAATTGTGAATTTAGTATTGGAGGGAAGTGTGTGGGGTAAAAATCGCAGAGGAAGACCAAGAGATGGATACAGCAAGCAGATTCAGACAGATGTAGGTTGCCGTTCTTATGTGGAGATGAAGAGGCTTGCTCAGGATAGGGTATTGTGGAGAGCTGCATCAAACCAGTCTCTGGACTGAAGACCACAACAACAACAGATGAAACTACTACTTAATTCAGGAAACGCCAGATTATTCCATAATTTAGACGAACAGAGAACATGGTTTATCATAGATAAAATTACGGTCTGGGGTCATTAGAGACCCCACGGTACTTGGAGGGTTGATGTCCAACAAAGTGGTAATTATATGAGGTCCGGAAGAATGAAGAGCAGAATAAGAAAAGAACTTCCAATCAAGTTACCAGATCTGTTAAAAATCACACTGAAATTGAAGAAACAAATACCCTATAACATATTGCATAGGTATCTTACGTGATCTTGAATATAACAACATACTGATGCCTACCATCTCGTTCCGTGCATTCCTAGAAGCGGCAAACGGAAACTTAAAAATCATCTGCACGTCTTGCACAGACAGAAGACGAGGCCTGCCTCTTTGCGCATATTACCCGGAATTCTATTAATTTACACCACCGTATAGATGAAAAGTGGACTCATCTAGCAACAGTATCTTTTTCACATTTGATGGTCGTCTGATGATAAGATTCTCCGCCAGCTTTATCTTATTCGTTTAGTTTCTCTACGACATGTAGTTCGTATGGTGGAGTTAAAAGTGGAGGTTATAACGGATTACGATCACTTCGTTAAAATGCAACACATCTTCCGGAAGATGAAAACCGATTTTCTTAATCAGTGTTTACATGTTAAAGAGTGAAGCGCATTTTCTAGCCCACTCAAATACGGTGTTTAAAAACAGATCTTACAGTTCCTGATTTATTCATCAAAGTAGCTGTTTCTCTTTACTTAAATACACAGATTCATGTATCAGTCTAATATTTATACTGCTCTTTCATTGCAAAAACCTTAACACTGTCCTGTTACGTGAAAATTCTTAAGTGGAAGACGCAACCTGAGTATAGTCAAAGAAAGTTTCAAAAACGGTTTGAGTTTGAATGGGCACGAATACCAGTCGTGGAAATGGAAAACCGCTTTATAAAAGTAGATTTCTAGAATAACGAACCAAAATGGAATTAGGCAACCCGTTTACGAAATCCGGTTTTGGGAGCCCACGTAACGCGGTGGATGTGATGTTAGCGCCAGGGCACGTGTGGCTTGAAATCTGGAATGACTGCTTGATAAACCATAGCTATTCGTTCCGCGGGACGCCGTGTCTTTGGTGGCCCACAGTTTTTTTTTTTTTTTTTTCTCCTTTCTTTGCACAAGATGCTTAGTCATTAATTATTGCACCCACCCTACAATCGTCAGATGATTTGAGACATCAGGTCTTTTCAATTCGAAATTGTGGCGAAAGGCTCGCTGAACTAAGATGGAAGTCCTCATTTTATAGATACGCATCGACGGGGAAATGTCAATTTTCTTATGTATAACTTATTATGTGCAGGTGAAAAGACGACGTCGTATAACGGGACTCAAATCCTAATACTCATTCAACCTTACATAACATTTAGTGGGTTATGACAGAAACACGATTTCGGGTCATTATTAACAAAAAGGTGTCACTATAATGGGTACTAAAATCATGAATTCGATAATTTCTATTCATTACAATTCGTTGTAATTTTCACTATCGTGCTCTTAAGACATGTTTCTACATCCAAACGAATCATTCGCATGTACGGATACTAGGAACACGAATGACAAATAAGATATTCTCAAAATTCTTTTTTTTTTTTTTTTCTTTTTTTTTCCCTCTCTTCGGTGTCTTCATCCTTTTTTCAGATCCAGAGGTTCAAACTCATCGTACTTTTGCACAAAATAAAAACAGATTTTTACCCGTTTCTCCACCGTTAGTCGCAAATATCTAAATAAGTAACCATAGCAAATTGTTCAAATATTTACAATACATACAGTAGACATTTGCCTAGAAGCGTCATTTTTCCGTTTTCGAAAATCTTTCTTCTTTACTAAAATACAACCGAAAAAACGAGATCTTCCGCCAGCAAAAGTACGTATTGAGCTGAAAGACGGCGTTCAACCCGCTCTGAAATTTAACATCCGGTTAGAAGAAAAACTGACTCGGCATTCGTCATTCATCATCTTTAACGTGCAGCATTCGGTTTAGTCAAGTTTAGAAACATATTTTAAAGAGTATGCATTGCGTAGACTCTTAGAATGGTTCAGTTTAGGTCATACATAGTTGTGTATGAAATGTAGATAACATATCCAATTTTTATTTGAAGTTGATGATAGCAATATGTTCGAAACCGCGATTTTAAAAGAGCCGTATCTTGGGGAGTAGTAAATCTCTACATTGCATATTGAAAATCAAATCGCGTTTCCGAAAATCTGTTTTTGTTATCACGATATGTTAGACGAATCATAATTTTTGGTATCAAAAGTACCAACTGTGAGGATTTGTGGGTTTTCACTTTCTATTCCTGACAAATCGTCGCAGTTTTTACGATGTGTTCATAACCCAGGAAGCCTTGAAAGATTTTTCCATAAAACTATCCGTTAACAAAATACGTAGGTACCAAGTTACTGTACATACACACGTAAATATTCAGTCTGACGTGTAATTGTAGTTTTAACTAACGTAGGATTCTTCGTTCGCAGTCACGAATCTATGTTTATAGTCAGCGTTTACCCATCAATAACATTTATAAAAGTTACAAAGCGTCGTAAATTTGATCTGTGATAAGAATTTTTTTCAGTTTTTACTAGCATTCGTCACAGATTGCTGTGCATGGTGGTTGTGACAAAGATTTTGCATTTATCCCGGTTATACACGTAAATCGCGTCTGTGACGAAAAATTGTGCAATTAAGGCGGTAAACTCATTGCATATTCATCGAGATTGTATTGGAAAACTTAGCCATTTCAATTACAGGTAACTTATGCCGATCGTAAAGTGTGTCTAAACAAACTCTTTGCGATGAGCGGCCCCCTACCCCGATTAGTTTTGAATAGAGTAATACTTGTTCCATAGACAATGAATAGGACACTTCGTAATGATGTCAGGTTAATGAAGGATGTCTGTAAGAGACATTACACAAAATATTACATAACACAATTTTGATTTTTAATTTTTTTTTTTATTTATTAATTTATATCTAAAAACTCATCCAATGAGTAGGAGTTGTCAATCAGATATTCTTTTACTTTATTTTTAAATGCTAGTTGGCTATCTGTCAGGCTTCTGATGCTGCTTTGTAGGTGGTCAAAGACTTTTGTGGCAGCATAATTTACCCCTTTCTGTGCCAAACTCAGATTTAGCCCTACTTAGTGAAGATCATCCTTTCTCTTGGCGTTATAGCTGTGCACACTGCTATTACTTTTGAACTGGGTTGGATTATTAACAACAAATTTCATATGGGAATAAATATGCTGTGAAGGATACCTAAATCCTTAAATAGATGTCTGCAGGATGATCGTGGGTGGGCTCCGGCAATTATTCTGATTACACGCTTTTGTGCAATGAATACTGTTTTACTCAATGATGAATACGAAAGCAGTGGATGAAAATAGGCAAAGTAGGCTAATTTACCGAGATTCTTATTATCAAAATGTGTAATAACCCTAATAGCAAACGTAGCTGAGCTCAAACGTTTCAGCAGACCGTCTGTGTGTTGCTTCCAGTTTAATCTCTCATCAATGCACACAGCTAAAAAATTTGAAAATTCTACGTAAGTTATAAACTTTTGTTCAAAGCCTATTTTTATTACTGGATGTGTGCCATTTACTGTACGGTACTGTATATACTGTGTTTTATCGAAATTTAATGTGAGTTCACTTGCAGAGAACCACTTAATAATTTTGTGAAAAAACATTGTTTACGATTACATCACTTAGTTCTTATGATTACTATACTTATATCATTACTGAAAAAACTAACTCTGCATTTTCATCACTGTAGAATGGCAAGTCATTTATGTATACCAAGAACAGTAAAGGACCTAAGACCGCACCCTGTGGCACCCCATCCTTGATAGCCCTCCAGTTTGAGGAATCGACTGATGTTTTGACATTATATGAACCACTGATTTCAACTTTCTATGTTCTTATAGTTAAGTATGAATTAAACTATCTGTGCACTGCCCTATTCAAACCATAATGATTAAGGTTATCTAGAAGCATTCCATGATTTACACAATCAAAGGCTTTTGAGAGGTCACAAAAAATACCAATGTGATCTCTCAAAGGCCTTTGAACTACAACTCTCCTGTTACATGTATATCATCATCATCATCATCATCATCAGAGACTGATTATGCCTTTCAGTGTTCAGTCTGGAGCATAGTCCAACTAATAAAATTCCGCCATGATCCCCTATGCAATACTAACATTGATGCCTCTTCAGATGTTACGCCTCTTACTTCAAAATGATTCTTAACCGAATCTAAGTACTTTCCCCTTGGTTTACTCGGCTCCTCTTACCCTCTACTGCCGAACCCATGAGCGTCTTAGGTAACCTTGTTTCTCCCATGCTTGTAACATGATCACACCATCTCAGCCTGTTCGCTCTAAACTGCGTCATCTATGGTATTCATTCCCAGTTTTTCTTTGATTTCCTCATTCTGTACACCCTCCTGTCAATGTTCCCATCTATTAGTACCGACAGTCATCCTTGCTATGTTCATATCTGTAATCTCAACCTTATGAATAAGGTAACCTGTATCCACCTAGCTTTCACTCCCATACAACGAAGTTGGTCGAAAGATAGAGCAGTGCTAACTTAATCTTGGTACTGACTTCCTTCTTGGAGAAGAGAGTAGATCTTAGCTGAGCACTCACTGCATTAGCTTTGCCAATCCTCGATTTAAGTTCTTTCACTATATTGCCAACCTGTGAGAAAATACAACCTAAGTACTTGAACTGTCCATCTGTTCTTTCTTCCTCCCACTTGGCACTTAATCTGTTTAAACCTCTTTCGTTTTCAAGATGCTAGCTCTGAAATAATGGATTGCAACCTTTCAACCGAATCTCCCATGACAACTAAGTCGTCTGCATACGCAAGACAGCTGATTTTGATTTCACCTATTTTAATCTCACACTGACAGTTTCTTGTTTTCAACATATGATACGTAAATATTAAGAACAACAGTGGTGATAGGTTACAGTCTTATCTTACCCCTGAAACTACCCTGCACGATGAACTAAATTTACCGTCAACTAACTGCTTCCTGACAGTCTACGCAAAGACATTTAATTGCCTGCAGAAGTTTGTCCCCTATTCTACAAAGTTGTAGAACTGAAAATGGCTTCCTCTTAGGAAAACTGTCACACACCTTTTCTAGAACTATAGAACATAGATTCAATTTCCTGTTCCACTCGTAGCACTTCTCCACTATCTGCCGTGAGCTAAAGTTCTGGCCCTGACAGCCTTTAAGAGACCTAAACCACACTGATTTTCGTCCAACTTGTCTTCAACTAATACTCGCACTCTCCTTTCAGCAAGAGAATATTTAACCCACAACCCCGATTAAAGATTTACCTCTGTAGTTGTTTACAATCTTTTCTGTTTCCATGTTTGAAAATTGGCGTGATTACTGTTTTCGACCATCCAGACGAAACCTGTCCCGACTCCCACGGTGTTTAAATTATTTTGTGTGACTATTGGAGGCCTGACATTGCAATGTATTTGATGAATTCTGACTTAATTACATCTACTTCAGCACTTTATTGCACTGAAATCTATTGACCATTCTCTCCACTTCCACAAATGTGATCCTGTTTCCATCATTATTCCTATCCCATTCTACCTCAAAATCTAACACATCATTGAACGTTCACCTGCATTGAGAGATCTCTTCAAAATATTCCTTCCATCTGCCCAAGGCATCCACAGCGTTCACTAGCAGCTTTCCTGACCGGTCCAAAACACTTGTTAATTCCTTCTTCCCTCCGTTTCGAAGACTGTTGATCACGCTGCAGAATGGTTTTCCTGCGGCTTGACCCAAAGTTTCTAACCCATTTCCGAAGTTGTCCCGTGATTACTGCTTTGATTCTGCAATTACACGTTTGGTTTGTTTCTTTGTTCAGCCTTAATTTTTCTGTCTACCTGAATTCTAGTATGTAGCCGTTTTTGAAACTCCTTCTTTTTCTATTTACAGGTTACCTTGACTGTGTCATTCCATCAAGCTGTCTTCTTCTTCCGGGCTTTACACACTACTGTTCCAAAATATTCTCTAGCCATTTCTAGTATTGTGCTCCGTACCTTGTCCATTCCTCTTCCAATGACTGTAAATGACTATCTTCAACTAACTGGTACCTTTCTCAGATCATTGTTATATATTTGTGCTTCATTACTTCTACATATGACTGACTTTCTGCACTTTTGGCCACACAAAACCAATTTCACTGCAGATTAAATAATGATCCATATCGTCAAATAACCTTCTGAAAACACGTGTATCCTTGACTGCTTTCCTGAATTCCTGATCTGTTGTCATATAGTTAATGACAAATCTGGTTCCCCTGCCCGCCCAAGTTTACCAGTGAATGTTGTTATTGCTTAAAAAGGAGTTTGAGATCACTAAGCCCCAAATGACACAGAAATCCAAGAGCTGTTTTCCGTTCTTGTTGCCTCCGCATCGTCTCCAAACCTACCCATAACCTTTTCATGCCCTTCTGTTCGATTTGCTATCCTGGCATAGAAGTCGGCCATGAGCGAAACACTGCCGTTGTCCTTCAAGAACTACATAACTGAGTGTATCGTATAATCTGTCCAGCTCGTCTTGATTTGTCTCTTCACGGGGCGAATACACTGGCACAATCCTGAGTTTCTTGCTTAAGATAGTCAAATCTATTCACATAAATCGTTCATTTGCATATCTTATTGCAATTATACTGGATTCGACTGTTTTCCTGATGTAAATCCCTACTCCCCACTGTGCTCTTGACTCGTGGCAGGTATTCTCCCGTATCTTCCTCTTTTTTCCCCTTAGCCCTAATGTCACTAACAGTTAAAAAACATCTAACCCCAACTTACTTGCAGCCTCTGACAGTACTACCTTCTCTCAGTGTAGTCCCCATTGATATTAATAGCTCCCCATCACATTCTAGATCGTTTGCTAAGTTGTATTTGAGGAGTCCTCAGTCTTGCAATTAGAGGTGGGGCTTCGTCACCTCCAAAGGTCTGAGGTATTTTGCTGATTGTTGCCAGCATCATATCGAAGAACCTGGTAAGCAGGTTGCTAGCCAGGGTCCCATTGAGTTTTATCCCTAACGGTTGAGGGACTAACGGTGGATTTGGTAGTTTTGCCATCTGAACACAAACGCCGCCACGACTCAAAATATGCCTGAGCTGCCCAACCTTATTCCAAAGTAACTAGTATCCCAACTGTCAGGACCACTTACTTGGTCACTCATACATTGCCCGTGGTTCATGAACTAGGACATGACAAGAATCCACACCATGAAATATGTTTGTATCCATGATAATTTCTTTCTTCAGAAAAAAAGATAAACGTTGGTACGTCCCCTACATGCCATGAGTATTGGAATAATCCGAGTATTGGAAAATTATCAATAATGTCTCTGGCAATCGCAGATAATTTGTAATTTCTCCATTGAAACAACTGAACATTGCTATCACCCTTTTTTCTTTGCCAAATATATTTTTATAAACTTACCCTGTTTCAAGAAATTATTAAAATTCACTTAATGTATGACATTAACTGCGAATGGGCAAAGTTGAAAATGTGTACCTAGCCGGGATTCGAATCCAGGTCTCCTGCTTTCTAGTCAGTCACGCTGACCCTACACCGCTGGAGACCCAGTGAACACCATATCTGCACGGGGGGGGGGGGGGGGAGAAGGAGGGGACGGACCGCCAAGGGCCTCTCGTCTTGGGGGACCTCCAAATACCTGGTAAGAACTTTTTTTGTGTTGTTGTTGTTGTCTTCAGTTCGGAGACTGGTTTGATGCAGCTCTTCAACAATACCCTATCCTGAGCAAGCCTCTTCATCTCCACATAAGAACGGCAACCTACATCTGTCTGAATCTGCTTACTGTATCCATCTCTTAGTCTTCCTCTGCGGTTTTCACCCCACACACTTCCCTCCAACGCTAAATTCACAATTCCTTGATGTCTAAGAATGTGTCCCACCAATCTATCCCTTCTTTTAGTCAAGGTATGCCAGAAATTTCTTTTCTCCCCAATTCTGTTCTGTACCTCCTCATTAGTTACGCGATCCACCCACCTAATCTGTAGCATTCTTCTGTAGCACCACATTTCAAAAGCCTCAATCCTCTTCCTGTCTGCACTGTTTATCGTCCATGTCTCACTCCCATACAAGGCAACACTCCAGAAAGGACTTCCTTAGGTTTAAATCAATATTCGATGTTAACAAATTTCTCTTTTTCAAGAACGCTTTTCTACCCATTGCCATTCTGCATTTTATATCCTCTGTACTGCGACCATCTTTTTTTGTCTCTCGTCCTGGGGCATCCAAATCTCGATAGCTAATTTTTTTATTATTATTATTTTTGATTTTTTAATGCTTTACCGTGCCTCTCGTCCTGGAGGTCCTCCAAATATCGAAAGTTGCTTTCTTATAATAATACATGTATTACAAGTGGAGGGGGCCTCATTTCGTTATTCCGCCGCCCCGGGCCTCAAACGGCCTTAGTCCGCCACTGCGTCAGATACAAATTCTCAACTCTACCGTGCACACTAGTACTCAAACTCGTAGTTTTTGTAAACTGATTCCCGTAAGAGTACGGGCCTAGGAGTGCCTCCGCACTGAAGACTGCGGTTATAAGTCCCTAGGTTTACAAACTACTTCATCTTATGCTAAAGACAATAAACACACGCACATGCCCGAGGGAGGACGCGAGCCTCCGACGGCGAGCAACAGCGTGCTCCGAAGCAAGGCGCCTTAGAATGCTCGGTCACTCCACCGCGTATGCTTTGGTTGTTTTTATGGTAAGTCTCACCCTAACGGCTGTGAGAACGCTGACGATATAGGTCAGTAATTGGAATTACGTAATAATATACTTTAGGAGGTTTTTAATTTTGTACTATGTTATCACAAATAAAGTAGCTGTAAACAGATAATACACTTAATTGAATATTAATAACACTGCCCGATGATTCATTTCAAAATAAGGCAAGGTAATACAAAGATGACAATATCAAATACATAGAAAAAAATCTAAATTGCCATGATGGAGATTAGAACCTGGATTCACGGTTTGACAGACCAAGCCCTTGACTGCTCGACCGGCGACAGCGGTCGAAAGGACGCTCATTTTATGAAAACCCACACGTCAGCATGAAAACACAGAAACGTTAATTACTCCAATGTCATTAACTTTTGAACCCATATATATTAGTAAAAAATGCTCATCTTCAGATCATCTTTCGATGTATAGCTTTGAAAATGCGATTTTACATCAACGTTGATCTTATATTTTCCAAAAACTACTCAGTGTCTAGCAAAATGCCGAAAAACGAGTCTCTCTATACTTAACAAGAGGACCCGTGAGAATACTTCGCACTGTTAGTGGAATGACAAAAACGGTGGAAAAAAATGGAAGTCGAATGTTCACACATAGCTTTTTTTCAGAATCAATCAATGCAAGTGTTTAAAAGCGCAAATGAAAGAGCTTGATCCGGTGAGTGGTGTTAGGTCAAAACGAAGTGCGTACCTTAATTAGAAACGAAGATATCGTAAAACAAACCGATTAAAATATACAATGCAAGAACAGAGCCGGCCGCGGTGGCCGAGAGTTCTGCGGCGCGCCAGTCTCGGTCTGCACGGCCACTACGGTCGGGGGTTCGAATCCCCCCTCGGGCATGGATATTTGTGCCGTCCTTAGTATTAGCTAGTTCATAAGTAGTTTTTAAGTTTAGGGACTGATGACCCCGTAGTCAAGTCCCATAAGCTCTACAAACATGTGAACATGTGCAAGAACAGAAGGATACAGCGTTTGAATAAAAATAAAGGATGGAGAGACTTAAGTTAATTCTGATACTTGATGACAAATCTGCTAATTAATAACTTTCGTTTAAAGCAAAAATGAAGGAAATCGGCCGGGTAGTTTGGTCTGGCTGACTGACTTTAGTTTTCGTAGATTCTTTTAATGTATAAGAAGATATAGTGTGTCCATGCAAAATTTGTTAGAAATCGGTGACCCAAATGTCAGACTTGGTAGAAAGAAAGACACAGTGATAACGTGATATTAAAAGAGTGGAACAAATACAATAGCAGAAAGGTGGAAATGGAGAGGAGGAGACAATTGTAGGGAAGATCCAGAGAAAAGTATGGATGGTTGGTTCTTTGGGACAGGGGGCCAAACTGCTAAGTTTATCAGCCCCCCGGTGGGGAAGGGAAGAAGTGAGGATAGGAAAGGAGGGGAAGGAAAAGGAAATGCAGTCCAGTGAGGAAAGAAGGAAGAAAGACTGCATTAGTTCGGGGCCCCGTGCTCGCCACGCAGAGAAAGTTATCAAGTGAATGACAGTGGGAGAATCACAGGAGAAAGAGTAGATGAGAGAAAAAGAAGGTATGTAAAACGAAAGGTTAGCTTCACAGATACCTACTATTTTAAACCCTTAAGATGGATTACTTTTTTTGTCGTTCGTTTTCTCCACAAACATACAGATCAGTTTACCGACTCTGGACCATCTTAGTAAAAAGCTATTGTTTTCTACATTCTTTCTATTTCCCATCCGCTATGTCGTTTCCTGCTTCCCCACTATCTACCTCTTCATCCTCCCTCTATCTAATCCCGGCCTTTATTCATCACTCCCTTTCCTTCCATCCATCTGCAATCTCCTCCTCCAGCTATCTCTATGCACGTCTCGTCTTTCGTTCGTCGTATCTATTTAAAATGAAGAAATTAAAAATTAGGGAATTGCTTCAAATTATGTGGTATCTGCTGGAAACTATCACAAAGTTACTGTTACATAAAATAAAATGAAATAACGACGCACTTAAACAACGTTTTGTTCAGAATTCGTTTCTATGGTGTTTTGATTTCCAGTGCTAATATCATGATCTAACTTACTGAAAATCAACCATTATAAAATGCGTTTCCACGAAAAATTGTTACTTTACTGTCGCATTTTTACCGTAGCACCTGACCAGTACGCAAGGCAGAAGTTGGTACCACCTCAGTTTTCGACGCTCACTTATTTGGCAGCTGGAAACTTTAAAGCGTGATCAGAGATATAGATACAAAAATATCTAATTCCTTTTTCTTCTCTTAATGGCTACGTATACACACGACCTTCGTCTTGCACGCATCTATGGCAAAGCGCCTTTTGAATTGTGTAAGTTTTATTGGCCTCCTTGTAAAATTATAATTTAAAATCGATACGTCATTTTTCATGGTGATGTATTTGGATGATTTCGTTAAATTTCACTTGCGGCAGCGGCTGAAGTTGCCAAAATCTCTTGACTGTTCTTTGAAAACTCAAGTTACATTCAATGAGGCTAATAATGTTTCGCGTTTACCGTGAAATATTACATTACCACGGAATAACGCAGCTGCCGTAAGTAAAATAACCCCTTCATTTCCAATTAATTTTACGATGGTAAATGTCCATTTTTTGTCGGCAGGGATTTAGAAGCGCACATTCGATATATAGCGTTAGAGGCCCGTCTACTTCAATTGCAAACATTATTATAAAGCATCTGGTTCCCGAGCGTTACTCGGGAATGTTGTCTAATGAAGAGGAGAAACTTATCAGAATGAATATTTTGAATGAAGGAGAAACTTATCAGAATGAATATTTTGAATGAATCGTTTTTATACCATAAAATAACCATTTAATGCAGTTCTGCTCTGTCATTAATACGTTCCTGTACGAATCACTGTAAAAAAAAAATCAATTATACTTCTAAACTGAAGATTTCCTTGCCAACATTACTTCTCTCCGCTGCTGACACCGAAAGTAAAATTTAGCCGAGCAACCAATAGCAGAGATCGAGAGGAACATACTTTTGTGCTTATAATTGAACAGATAATTGAGTCTGTGCTTGCGCTTTGGTTGAAGGGTTGTTCCGTTGCCAACATTGGCAATCTGCACTGCCGCATTGGGATAAACTTAATCAGTGCCTCATGACTGTAAGGATGATGAAGTTATATCTGTGTGTCCATATCCCTGACGTCTATGTCATCCAGTATCACCAATGACGCTTTGCACTATGGGGGAGGGGGGGGCTGTTGTTCGGAACGGGAGGGGATCCACAAGTTCATCGAGCAGCGGTTTGGTTGAGCGGTAGGATCGTCCTCCCAGTCGTCCAGCTTAGTAGGCGACTTTGTAAGCGACTGCGCTCCGCTTGATAATACTCAGTATATAACAGAAAAACTGCATAGACCACCTTCCAGAGAGATCACAACAGCTTGTAACACATAATATCTACAAATAAAAGGCAATATTCCAAGTGGCTGACTGACATGAATGACTCCTCATCGCCCAGCTAAAACCATTGATGATAAAAACTTTACATTTGCAGAGGGTGTTTATCGTAAACTGTTGGCGACGTTTAAGAAGCGATTTTTCGATATTCCGTCCCTAAGAAGGTGAAATAGGAGATGAAAAGCTTTTTTGAAAATACGCTGTTATCTAGTCAATTTTGATGATAGACGTACATAAATTGGTGTACGGATTCTTGGTTAGAATTTTAAAAATGCGTCGTTCAGCTTTCTCTGAAAATCAGCCTTTAAGGGGGTGAAAGAGGGAATTAAAAGATTTTTGAAAAATGCTGCTATTAATCGCACATGCTGTAAGGGGATAGAATGAGAGGGGAGGAAAGGGGAAAGACAGGAAAATTGATATTTGAAGTCTTGGTTACAATTAAAAAAGTACGTCTCTCCTCCCCTATTCGTCATTGCCTATCCTTCCTGTATCTCGTCTTAGAAATCTAACTTAGAACGATGTTTAGTCTTATGTTCAAAATCTTATTGCCCGATGCTTCGAAATATTAATAGAGCGTACTACTGGATTGCGCGGGAACATACCTATTATTTAAATATATATCACATACAAAATTATATAAATTTACAATGTGGAAACGTTGAGACCAAAATCTCAAAAATTCCATATATATAGGTTATGAGTAATATATTAAACAAACAGGTGTCTAAGGACATTCCTGTGTTACAGTGCAACTTTGTGACAAATTTGGAGCTCAATCGGTGAAAATCTCAATAAGTTCTTCAAACACACACAGACCATTTTTATGTATAGAGATTATCAGATCTACTCGTTGCATTACCCCCACCTGATTTTGTATTTATAACACTTTATTCACCCGACCAGAAGTCCGTTTCACTAATCCTCACTATGTTTAATGTCAACTTATCCACTTCCCTTTTCAAATTTTCTAATCTAGCAACCAGATTGAGGGATCTAACCGGCCACGCTCTGGCCCATCAAGCGCCAATTTTGTTTTTCTTGCTGATGAACACCTCTCGAATAGTCCCCACCAGGAGTTACGAATGAGGGACTATATTACCTACCGCAATCTTCATCTAATCATACAGCAGAGTTGCATGCCGCCGGAAAAAATAGCAGTGGTTCGCGGTACCATTATGGTAATGCCACTTTGTCTAATGTTACCACATAGTCGTCCAAACAGTTTACCTATAACTACGTCCTACGGATCTACACGTTTGTCTGCTGCCTGCTCCCCTCTACCGCGGTTACCATCCACAACGGTTGCGCCAATGGTACAGTATCTGTATCGTCGAGGCATACAAGACACCCAACATAGGTAATGTCTTGGTGGAGAACTAAGGAAGTATAACAATCAAGAAACTTGAGTCTTCAATAAAGGGCAATAATTTAGGCGTTGTGATCAGTTTTCCTGCGGACATAGTTAATGAACGACATTGTCAGGCGGAACTTATACTCTTGACGTCAGTCTCGTGATTGTTCAAAGTGCCACGTAAGAAACAGGTACCATTTTCGACAGAATGAAAGAAAAGAGCTATTGTGTTTTCATGTGTTCAGACTATAATGTGAAAAAGATGCCACATATGTTGATGTAGCAAAATGTCTAAAGCGTCTACAAATAACGGTGTACCAGATCCGCTAAGTAACATGACATAACAAAAATGACGGTAACAAGATCCTCACCGTCAGCTACAGGAGACTGGTGACACGCCTCTTCGGTGAAAATCGGTTTAAAAGCGAACAGAAATTGCCTCAGCTGAGTAGATGCAGTTTCATTTCGACCAGTTTCCGAGAGATTATTTCGAAAAAAATCCTATGAAATACACGTTCAGAGTCCAGTACATCGCAAAAACTCTATTGCTCAGGGCCCTTTGGGACTTGCAGCTGTTTTACCGTCAAAACTACAAAGAAAATGAAAGTAGTGAGTGGCTACTATGGTCTAGTATGTCGCCATTTTCAAAACATGCATGACGTCAACGGCTCAATGAGGCGTTTAACTCCTAGAACGCGAAGACTATAGTTCAGGCCAGAAATGATTACTTCATGATTTGCTGATATTTACCTTGACATGACTTAGAGCCACTTACGTAAGTTACCTTGAAGATGAGCCAGTATTTGTCAGTATCTTCAGGACGAAGTGTTGCCCTTCCTTCTACGTATTGACAGTGTGCTGTGGTCATTCTCGTAACCCAGGAAGAGAACGGCATGTTCACGGATCTGAACGCATACGTTTTTGGTCTGACCAATTCCCAGGTATCCCATCGCATTTCGACTGGGCGACTAAATCACTAACTCAATCCGGCAGAAAATATCTGGGGGCAATTTAGAGCTGCGATTGTAACATGCCGTAAAATGGTAACGCTTTGTCATATTTATTTTTTCTTCAACATGTTTTTAAGCAATAAAATTTTTGGAAACCATTTTACAATATGTGTCGTGGTCTCCAGTTTCATAATACACGGATAGATAACAAATTAGTTACATATTTACACATTCAATGATAGAAAAACGCGTTTCACAGAGTTATCTGACAAATCCGATTACTTTGCCAACTCTCTACAAATCAAGGGGCATTACTAAAGAAATATATATAATAGAAAAGTAAGTTCATAACACTGAGAACAATGTACACACCACACTGTAATGTAAAGATAGTTACAAAGAAATTTGTACGGAAAAGTACATTTAAAAATTCCAGTCTTAAAAGTTAAAATAAATGTATGAAATTTTAACCAGAAAAGAAAAATTTGCTTCTGTTTTGATTGTACGGAGCTTTCTTGTGAGTATGATATCGTAGCTTCAGCAGGCACGTCGGGGAAGTTAACATTTCTCTCGCTGCACGCTCTACATGGGTACAAAGCATCCAACTCCCCATCATCAGTCAAATGTCTCGTCATAGTTTAACGCACGGGATGGAGTAGTTCCTTCAAATTAATAAAATATGCTTTGAGCTCTAATACAAGAAACATTTTGCATTTAGTAGTCGAGACACTATTCGAAGATCTCATCCTCTTCACTGTTCAGTGGCGGCTGTTTCAAATTGTTCCTCGGGAGATATTGAACTCAGCTGTTGCTTTCTCATTGCTCAATTGCTTATTAATTATTGCAGAGCTCAATTAGTGCGGTATAGTGTCTTCATAATTTCGATACCTGCATGCCCCAATTTGCTTATAATGATCTTGGCATTTATCGATCATTACGGAAACACTTTTCGATTGACAAATTTGTGTCATTTTACCAATCTCCATGGTATACTAATAACATATAATAGATTATTCTGTTCATTCTCCACTCCAAGGAATGGTACGGGCTGTTTGAAATCCGGCCCATAAAGAGTCGCGGTTGGATTAAGCCAATTTCAGACAAGTTGACAACGGGCCAAATTGAGTTACCAACTGGGAATAAATGGGAGTGTTTTACCATATCCGGCATATGCCTTACAATCAAGGGAAACCTTTCGTAAACTTCAATCGGAAACCGGGGATTGGAACCATTTTATTGCTGAAACGTTGTCGTTCGTAGAACCTAGTCCCGTTTTAACTATCGGGACAGCGTGATTATAGTCCATACACCCAAAAATTGGGCACCCGAGTAACAAGTACTCGTAGGGATCAGTTCTGCCAAATTGCAATGAACCACCCTCTCCCTGGGGGACCGCCTTAAGGAGCACTGTATCCTCTGCGTCGAAGCTGTTTGTTGCAGCACATCCCATATTATTATTATTATTATTATTATTATTATTATTATTAGTAGTAGTAGTAGTAGTAGTAGTAGTATCACCTAAAAACACCATACAAGTTATTTCTAAATTATTATTATTAACTAAATACGCCATACAAATTACTTCTAAAAGTGCTTCTGAAACGTAATCATACACTGCTTTGAAAAATATAATTTTCACTTACATTAGACTAGGTTGGCAGGGGAAGTCACTTCTGTAGATTACATGAAATCGTATGTTCCACAAGGCAAAAAGATAAAAAAATGCGAACCCAAAATATGTCGTTCATTATTCGCCCTAGATGCAATGAAAGCTTCGGTGCCTCTACTGAATGATTAAGGAACTTGGCAGGGCACAAATACAATCTTATTCAAAAATTGGTTAAGTTATCCAGCTTAGCAAAGTTGTCCCACCTTACTGTAGTAACAAATATCTTCACAATTTGGCAGCTATAAGGGAAAAAATCATCAAACAACAGGTTCAGTTTACAACACTGGTTACCTGAAGAAATTTTAGTAAACCTATTGGACCAAACTGATATATGGTCATCAGTCCCTGCCGGCCGCGGTGGCCGAGGGGACTAAGGCGCTCCAGTCACGGTCTACACGGCCACTACGGTCGGGGGTTCGAATCCCCCTCGAGCATGGATATTTGTGCCGTCCTAGTTCATAAGTAGTTTGTAAATTTAGGGACTGATGACCCCGTAGTTAAGTCCCATAGACTATACAAACATTTGAACATTTTCATCAGGCCCTAGACTTACAAACTTTAAACTAACTTACACTAAGGACAAAACATACACCTGTCTGAGGGAGGACTCGAAATGTTTGGACTTTCCTCCTGGCGGAATTAGACAATTATCAACAGCTGCAGCCAGTATTTCATGTTGTTCGCATGGTGTATCCTAGGGGCGCCTAAACTTTTGTCAGGTGTATTTATCAGCAACACTACCGCAACACCACTCCACAAGAAATGCATTATCATAGTCATCCTAGCATTATAGTTACGGAACTCTAAAAGTTATAAGAGCCTGGAGTAAGTAGCAGCATAAAGCTTCCAGTCTCAAATGATCCAACAGACTTTTTCTATCTTCTGCTTAAGGTGTTGACCGAAAGGGACAAATTGTACTATTCATTGCATACAAATTGTGGCGGAAAGCGAAGCGATTAAATTTCCAAATCTGCATGATAAATGCATTGATTCTTGTGCCTCCAATGATCTAGAGGGAATTTCTGCTGTCAAAATCTCTGTAAAGCGATCTCCTCGGCCTGATGAAGAAACATTATGAGATGAGTGAATAAATAGTGGTTTTGGATTGCGCAAGATCCGTACATAGCTTCAAATCGATGGGCTGAATTGAAGCCACAGAAAAGAGTATCGAAAACAGAGACGTCAAAATGACAGTAAAGCAACGTAAGTTAAGCTAGTTGAAGTAGTTTGTAAATCTAGGGACCGCCTGACCACACCACTTTGGTCCCTTACTTGCGAACATTTATTTATTTTTATTTATTAATAGTCACTCATTCCGAAGCTTCATTCAGTGGAATAAAACTAGGTTACAGTGAAACGAATGTGGGTCTATATTCCAACTCGTGACGCACGACGCGAGACAAACAGATATCGTATTCTACTTTCTTTCATTTAGGTCACAGTTAGCGACAAAGTCAACTGCTTCGAAAATCACTGTTGCTACAGTGATGTATGAATTTCATCGGTTCTGAAACTTACAAATAAGCATAGGCGCCATTCTGTACACGGAATCCGTCCAATATTCAAAAGATCGTAGCGAGTATAGTTACGCTCTAATGTTACATCTTCGATTTCCCGTTAAATTCCGGCAAGAGTTGCGTGAATAGAGATGATAATAAGACGAAAAAATGTAGAAAGATGAAGTAGTTTGACGCTCATTGCCCGCTGAATTAATATGAAACGGAGCAAGACGGAGCACAATTCCACGAAGAAGAATGGTGGAAGCAAACTGGTCAATAAAGAAAGTAACATCTCGGTAAAAATTTCCCGCCTGGAACAAATCAATAGTTATAACTGTTATACGGAGTCAGTCATGATTAACGAACACGATAGAAAGCATCAAAAATGTTCAAATGTCTGTAAATCTACCGTACCAAACTGCATGGTCATCAGTCCGTAGCTTACAAACTACTTAAACCTAGTTAAACTAACCTAAGGACAAACACACACACCCATGCCCCAGGGAGGACTCGAACCTCCACGGCGAGCAACCGCGCGCTCCGTAGCGAGACGCTTTAGACCCATCGGCTACTCCACCGCGGCTAGAAAGCATCAGTGTGTACAAAACTGCCATGAGGATTACAAACTCATTCAAATCTATCGTACGCAAACAATGAACATGGAAAACGACAGATATGGCAAATACTCAAGTAATACACATACATCAATTTAATGTGAGAGAAGGAACTAGACGGTTCAAGTATTATTTCGCGGCGCGAAAGCCCATCAAACATGACATTACCATCAAGATAAGAAAACTACACCTTATTTGACTAAATTTATGAGAAAATTCAAGAAACAATCACGGTCACTGATGCCTTCAGGGAAGGTGCATACCACGCTCTAAACTCTTAGCTACGGCGGAGTGGCCAAGCACATTGAGGCGCTATGCTTCGATGTGCGAGGCCGTTCCCCGTCGGGAGTTCGAATCCCCCTCGGGCATGGATGTTTGTGTCTTCTTTAGTATAAGATAGTTTATAAGTAGTTTGTAAGTTTAGGGACCGATGACCCCGCAGTTAAGTCCTGTAACCTTAAAAAAACACTTGAAAATTTTCTTAACTCTTAAAGGGAATCGTCGAAATATCGCGAGTAATGAGGATAATGAGCATAAGAGGGAACTACATAATAGTGGCAGTCGTGATTACTACTGTCTGCTGATGGTGAACTGGTCAGCGCAACCGCCTAGAAAGCAGGGGTTCTAACCTGGACCGACATGATTTTTGGTTTCAACAAAATGGTATGATATGTCACACATCCCGTGAAACAATTGCTCTGCTGAATCAAATGAGCCTCAAAAAATTCTCTCTTTGCGTGGGAACGAGGAATGGCCTATTACTTCATGCGATCTTTAGCCTTGGTACTTTTTTTGTGACGATTTCTGAAATCAAAAGTGTACGTGAACAAACCACAAACAATACTCAAATTGAAGGATAAAATTAAAATGGTTACTAACGGCATCCCGCCAGATGTTTGTGAAAGGTGTTATCGTGTGCCTCAATGAAAGCATTGCTCCTGCCACGTGGCCGTCGGTAGTCATATGGGGGAATAGAATTTTTCATACATAAATGGGAGAAGTTACTGAATGTGTGCCGCGGCGGAGTGGCCGAGCGGATTGAGGCGCTATGCTCCGATGTGGGAGTCCGTTCTCCGCCGGGGGTTCGAATCCGTGTTTGTTAGTTCATAAGTAGTTTGTAAGTTTAGGGACTGATGACCACGCAGTTATGTCCCATAAGCTTAAACATTTGAACATTTTTGAACTGAATGTATTTGTATAGTTAAAAACAATTTTATATTTTCAAGAAATTTTGTGTGTTCTCTAGCACTTGCCTACTACCCGAACACACCATGTATATATTCCCTCAACTCGATTTAACTGGACTACGTTCTAATACACTTGTTTTGCTTTTGTTAATGGTCACTTAAATCCTCCAGATATTGTCCATCCCATTCAACTGCATTTCCAAGTCCGTTTGTGTGCGATACCAGCGATTTTACGTAAAGTAAATCAGTCAACTATCTGGCGGTTGGTCGCGATTGGTCTTAACACCGCAGTGCTTTTCTAGCCATAGTCCTAATTGGAGGTGTATGTTGTTGCCTTCCTCCACATTTTGAAGTGACTTATCTACTCAGGCTTTAACGTACAACTCATCGATTTTTCAAAATGTTCAAAATGTTTGTAAAGCTTATGGGACTTAACTACGGGGTCATCAGTCCCTAAACTTACAAACTACTTATGAACTACTTACGAATTAGGACGGCACAAATATCCATGCCCGAGGGGGGATTCGAACCCCCGACCGTAGTGGCCGTGCTGACCGTGACTGGAGCGCCTCAGTCACCTCAGCCACCGCGGCCGGCCATCGATTTTTCTTCTACAGGCTAATGACCTCTGAAGGGGGAAAAGAAAAGAAAGAAGAAATACTTATTGTAATAAACATGCAATAATAACTTGCTTTTACGGTCTACTAAGTACGAACATAAAAGCATCATAAAACGCTTTGGGACTACCCGACATCACTTAAGCCTTAGGATCTTACACAGACTACGCAATGTCGACAATTCAGTTCGACTCACTGTCAGACTAGGACCGAAGTCTCCGCACCGGACTTGAACAATACAAACATGGGTGTACCAACGGTGCAGCGTGGAGTTTTTGCCTCACCCTCCATCCTAACTTTACGTAAAAAATTTGCGTACAATTTGTAAGAATTATTTATTTATCAAAACTCATAACAAGAATGTAAGTGATATCCTGCAACACTGAAAATTACCTCGCGAAATAGTAAATTGTCGATGAGGCATTTTCGATAGGCTCCCTCCGCGGTATGCGTCTCCTATGTTGTCAAAATTAAATGAGCGTCAACTGCGATCGATTGGCATTGTTTCTCAAGTTTTAGTTGTTTTATGTGATCTTCATGTTCCTGCGCCGGCCGTGGTGGCCGAGGGGGGGGGGGGGGGGCGCTCCAGTCACGGTCTGCACGGCCACTACGGTCGGAGGTTCGAATCCCCCCTCGGGCATGGATATTTGTGCCGTCCTTACTATTAGCTAGTTCATAAGTAGTTTGTAAGTTTAGGGACTATGACCCCGTAGTTAAGTCCCTTAAGCTAGACAAACATAAAAAAAACACACACACATGTTCCTGCTTATGCGTGAATAGTGATCACCCATTCAAGAAAACTTTTAAAACACAGCAAAAGGTACGCAAATACATTAATGTAATTCCTATAATGTGCCAGCAAAATTAATAACTTAAAAGAATAATTATTTTTAAATTACTATTACTTGATGAGTTTTCTTATTTTTTCCCCACCCTTAAGACAATGCTAGTTTCGCCCATATAAATGCAGAATGAAAAAGTTATGAAAAAAATTGAAGAAACACGCTCTCAACACGAAAGCATTAAATGGTCTATATCATTACGCGTAAAAAACATGCGTAGACAAGGCCGTGCTCTCAGATCATTACTTACGCTGTGAGCCACTGACACGTGTTTTAAATGACTCGCAAAAAGGTTCCATGACGTCTGAGAGTAAGCAGGTAAAATAGCCCGCGGGTCAAGGGAAACAGGGTTTCACTAATAAACTAGTGTTGACGCAGGTAAATGTTCTATAACATTAACTAGCTGAACCCCCGCTGCTTCGCATGCGTAGGCTGGTTGGTCTGCACTACTTGTTTCTTTTTAATCCTGATGAAGAATCCATACCTTAAGTACCGTAGTTATAGCTTGAAATTTGAGTTAACAGCAACATATTTTTGAAAATAATTTTTTTGCGTCACCTATTTTACCCCCTTATTGGTTGAATTTCAAAAAATACCGAAACACGTGTCTTTTAAATTTGAACCCCGAATCCAAATCCGAAAATTTATAGTTCTAACTTCAAAATTGCCTAAATAGCAACATATTTTCGATAAACACCCCCTTTCCAATTTAACCCCGTTGATGCTTGAATTTCCAAAAATACTGAAACACGTATTTTTTAACGTCTAATCAAATTATACAAATGTCAATTTTTGCAGCTCTAGCTTCAAAATTGTATCAATAGCAACGAGTTTTCAAAAAGAATTTTTGATCCTATATTTAACGCTCTTACTTGTTGAATTTCCAAAAATACTAAAAATCATAGATTTTAAATCCTGACCAACATTCCATATCCGAAGTTTCGTAGTTGTAGCTTAAGATTTGAGCTAACAGCAACATACTTTTGAAAATCAATATTTTGCATCACCTATTTTACCCCCCCCCCCCCTATTTGTCGAATTTCAAAAAATGCCGAAACACGTGTCTTTGAATTTGAACCCTGAATTAAAATCCGAATGTTTGTAGTTCTAGCTTCAAAATTGCCTAAATAGCTACGTATTTAAAAAAAAAAGTTTCATCCCCTATTTCACCCCCTTACGGACGAAATATCGAAAAATCGCTTCTTAAATGAAGCCTACAGAGTAAGATCAACACCCTCCACAAATTTCAAGTTTCTATCTTCAGTGGTTTGGGCTGGGCGATGATGAGTCAGTCAGTCAGTCAGTCAATCGGGACACTTCCTTTTATATATAGAGATAATAATAGTCCGCATTCTGGCGTTCTGATATGTTAACACGAAACTAAAAATTGAAGTTTCATCCTAAACCTATCAGATTTTGAAAGGAATAAGCAGTAATGTATGCAGGCCGAACATGCTTCTGCTGTTTAAGCTTCATTTATAACGTTCAGACAGCTCCAAGAACTCTTGAACCTCTCTATCAGTAGGTAATTTTTCGACCCACTACGCTATCACGAAGCCTCTTAAACAGTCAGTTTGTCAATGATTTCGTGAGTCATCCGAGTAGCGTGGCAGTAGCACATACCAACATACGACGCCGAAAAAATTTCTTGTCTGCACCAGTATTCGACCAAAAAATATTTCCTCGAGATGCTTAGGCCGCGGTGGAATAGCCGAGCGGTCTAAAGCGTCTCGCTGCGAAGCGCGCGGTTGCTCGCCGTGGAGGTTCGAGTCCTCCCTGGGGCATGGGTGTGTGTGTGTTTGTCCTTAGATCAGATTAGTTTACTTAGTTAAGTAGTTTGTAAGCTACGGACTGATGACCACGCAGTTTGGTCCGATAGATCGACAAACATTTTTGAGATGCTTGGTGTTTAAATAATATTTTGTTCTCAGTACTTATTACTGTTCTTTTTCTGCGAAGTGTTGAGACTCTGGTTTGGAGAAGTGTTCATAATCACTTGCTCTTCTACTTTGAGTAGAGTTGCTACTTTAACCAAACAACAGAGAAAAACGACTAAACAAGTGGATCTATATGCCCCCCTACAGTTAGCAAGTCATGTTACGAGGTGTGACAGAGGTTTCTTCCGACACTGCCACATTTTGCCACCTCCCCTCTCCCATTCACTTATAGAGAAATTGAAACGCGGCTAGTTGTAAATAATGCACAAACACGTTATGTTAAAGTGTGATCAACAACAGTAAACCAAAATTAGTTCAGACGGATTTAAGTAGTCGCTCCCACACTTCGTTCTTGTATGGAGAAAAGATGTTCTCCTAGAGAAACTGATTTTGCACTGGTATCAGAAGAAACGAAGCAGTTGAGAAAGAGGGGGGAAAAATTATACCTACCAAGAAGCCCAACACCAGAACGAAATTTCTCTCATAATACTACGATTGTCAAAGCAAAAGAAGGGTTTCTTCCAAAAACAGTCCTTGTCACAAAAACTAAAAGCCTCGTCACACACACACACACACAATAAAAGAACGATGACAAAACAAACATCTACAGCCAACTCAAATAGCAATCCACTGAAAACGCTCGTGTGCCCAAGCAAGCACATCCCCCATCGCGCGCGCGCAAACACACACACACACACACACACACACACACACACACACACACACAAGCACACACTGCGCCCTAGGCTCATATCCAAAACAGCCACACCATGTCACTGCAGACTCTTACTCCCATAGGAACAGAACAATGAAAAGAAATCATAACAGCCACAGGCAACTAAAAAAAAAAAAAAGTAGGTGAATATGGAATGGAGGAAAGGAATGAAAGAGGAGGTCGCCTGGTAGAATTTTGTATAGAGCACAATTTAATCATCACAAATACTTGGTTTAAGCATCATGCCATAACGTTGTAAACATGGAATAGACCAAGATAGACAGGAAGACATAGATTTCGAAACTATGTTTTAAACTGTGAAACATATCCGGAGGCTGATACATCTACATACATACTCCGCAATTCACCGTAAGGTGCGTGGCGGAGGGTACACTGTACTACAACTAGGCATTTCCTTTCCTATTCCACTCCCAAATTGAACGAGGAAAAAAAGAATGCCTATATGCCTCCGTACGAGCCCTAATTTCTCTTATCTTGTCTTTGTGATCTTTACGCGAAATGTAAGTAGGCGGCAGCAAGATCGTACTACACTCAGCTTCAAATTCCGGCCCTCTAAATTTACTCAACAGAAATTCACGAAAAGAACGTCGTCTTTCTTCCAGCGATCCCCAATTGAGTTGCCGGAGCATTTCCGTGACACTCGCGCATTGGTCGAACCTACCGGTAACAAATATAGCTGCTCGTCTCTGAACCGCCTCTATGTCTTCCTTTAAACTGATCTGCTGCGGGTCCCAAACACTTGAGCAGTACTCAAGACGTGGTCGAACAAGCGTGTTATACGCGGTCTCCTTTCCAGGTGAAGTACATCTTCCCAAACTTCTCCCAATAAACCGAAGTTGGCTGTCCGCCTTACTCACAACTGTTCTTACATGCTAGTTCCATTTCATATCACTCTGCAATGTTACGCCTAGATATTTGAACGACGCGACAGCATCAAGAAGCTACAGACTCTGACACAGCTTACTGGTTATGAAATGTAGATAAAAATTAAAAAGCTAAGCTGGGAAAAGGTACAAAAGTAATGAGATAGAACCTGGATAAATTGAGGAAACCAGAGGTTGTTTAAAGTTTCAGAGGGAGCATTAGGCAAGGACTGACTGGAACAGAGGAAAGTAAACATTAGAAGAATAATGGGTAGCTCTGAGAGACACAGTAGCGAAGGCCGCAAACGATCATATAGGTAGAAGGACAAGGCCTAATAGAAATCTTCGGATAACACAGGAGATACTGAACTGATGAAAGAAGAACATATAAAAATGCAACAAGTGAAGCAGGGAAAAGAGAGTACAGACGTCTGAAAGAGAGAGTGACAGAAGTGAAGTCTTGCTAGGCAGTTGTGGTTAGAGAACAAATGCAAGAACGTAGAAAAATGTATAAGTAGGGAAAAGATAGATATTGTCTATAGGAAAATAAAAGACGAGACAAGAAAGCTGCATGAATATCAAGAACACAGGCGGGAAACCAGTAATAAGCGAAGAAGGAAAAGCTGAAAGTTGAAGGGATGTATTGATGGCTTATACTAGGAAAATGGAACTTTTAAGGCAAGAGGAAGGAGATTAAGATGAGAAGAGAGATAAAATACTGCGAGGAATGTTTGACTGAGCACTGAAAGGTTTGAGTCGAAAAAGGCCCCCGGAGTAGATGATATTCCCTCTGAACTGTTCACATCGTAGGGAGAGCCAGTCATGAAAAATCTGTTCCACCTAGTGTGAAACATGTATGAGACAGCCGAAATACCCTCAGACTTCAAGAAGAATATAATACTTCCAATTACAAAGAGAACACGAACTATTAACAGACAAATGAAAAAAAAACTGGTGAAATCCGATCTTGGAGAAGATCAGTTTGGATTTACGAGAAATGTAATAACACGCGAGGCAATACTCACTTACGACATACCTTAGACAATAGATTAAGGAAAGGCAAACCAGCGCCGGCCGCGGTGGCCGAGGGGACTGAGGCGCTTCAGTCACGGTCTGCACGGCCACTACGGTCGGGGGTTCGAATCCGCCCTCGGGCATGGATATTTGTGCCGTCCTAGTTCGTAAGTAGTTCATAAGTAGTTTGTAAGATTAGGGACTGATGACCCCGTAGTTAAGTCCCATAAGACTTAGAAACATTTGAACATTAAAGGCAAACCCAAATTTTTAGATTTGTGGATTTAGAGAAAGCTTTTGATAATGTTGACTGGAATACAGCAGGGATTAAATAATGAGGAAAAAAGTTGTATACAACTATATAAGCCAGTCAGCAGTTGAGACTCCAAGGGCACGAAAGAGACGCAGTGGTTAAGAAGGGAGTGAGACAGGGTTGTAGCCTTTTTCTCGTTGTTATTGAATATATACACTGAGCAAGCGGTGAAGAATTCAAAGAGAAATTAGGATAGATTAATATAGGATATTTTCACGATATTATGAATATTGAAAACAAAGAGGTGATCCAATGTTAATCCAGACCAGATAAGGACTACTTCATTACTATGTTCCTTACCTCTCAGTGCCCTGTCTGATGTTCAATATGTTGAGGCGAAAGTTTCCTGTTAGAAGCCATTCGTACCCTCCTCATCAACAAGACTTATTTCTAAAGGAATTCCGCGGAGGCTATAGAAACTTCAAGACAGTGGAGTGGCTTAATGCTCATCGTGTCAGAAAATTCGTACCTATTTAAGCCTGTAAATTTGGTACAAGAAAATATTTTCAACGTAAAGAAAGCTACAGGTCTTTACTTTCTATAAACTCCAAAAGTAACCACTTCATCTGAAGAAACTTAAAATGTACACGGTGGTCAGGAAACATTCATTTGTGGTCTGCGAGACACGCCGCATCATGGAGGACAAGCATCATACGGAACATTCAACAGATACATTCAGAACTTCATTCCTCCAGCTGTGTACTGGTGTTACAATTAATGATGCGCAAAAAAACTTTAAAAAAATTAAGAATAAGCGCCCATGCGACGCAGAAAACACACCTACTAGCTTCTGGAGCGAAAGTGCTTTAACATCACGAAATATCAAGCGCGAAAACCACACGACTTTCACTGCACTGTAGCATTACTTCCGTCTACTGCATCGGCCCCTGCAGGGAAAGCGGAGCGGTGTCTAAAAACCTTGCAGCGAAATTAACTCGTCGACCTGAACTTCAGCCTCCTGAGCAGAGGGCTTCGCTTTGGTGGTTGGCAGAGCGGGAGGTGGCGAACTAGCTGGGACTGTGTCGTTTCCTCTTGAAGGTTCTACGCTGTCTACTGAAGCAGTTATGGTTTTTCCATTAACTGTTCAGTTATGTCTAGCGTGCGGTCTCCCCGTCGTACAACCTTAAGTGGACGAGAGTAAGGTGGTTGTAACAGGGGTTTCATAGCGTTAGAGCGTAGTATTATGTGTATGCACCTGTTAAAGGTCTTGGAATAACAAAAAGAAAATGATTGCTGAGATCGGATGCGGAAGATGCGTTCTCCTGGATGAGAAAATGGCGGGAGATGACAAATAAAATGCTTTATTTCAAGTTGGATAGCCGCAACGACCGTGGGTCTTCAAACTATACTGGTATGTGTAATATTTCACCGTACACAAGTTGATGAATCCAACCGCGCCGAAAGGTCACGTGGTCTAAAGCGTCATGTTATAGACTCGGCGACCGTTCCCACCAGAGTAAGTAAGTAAGTAAGTAAGTGTGTGTGTGTGTGTGTGTGTGTTTTTGCCCTTAGTGTAAGTTTATGTTGTTTGTAAGTCTAGGGACTGATGGCCATAGCTGGAGGATATGTCAAACTGACAGAATAGCAATAATGAATTAATACCTGATAAGCATAATATATATACCATCTAAAGAGCATTTATATTGCAATTATATGCAGTTATTATAATAAATTATACCTCCACGATGTCATATGGACATAGCCTGATGATGGCCACAGTGTCGAAATAGGCCTATTGCTATATTAATAAACAGTTTTTAACATCTATAAAGTAAAGCAGCATTTTTGTATTGCTTAGATTAAGGTTTACAAACATTTGAAATGAAGAATCCAAATTCCGCTAGTGTTTCCCAGGATAACAAGACCACTGATAGAACTGTAGTCCAACTTTCATCGTGGCACATCTAGGCTGCTTTCAGGAAACTGTGACATTGTACTATCGTCTCACTGATATCAGGGTGGTAAGATGCTGTCTTAATGATACACAGTGCCACAAAAGTAATACATTTTGACTGCGGTTTTTGGGTCTCAGCTGTTTAGCAGGTGTTGGATTCACATTCCATGGACAAATGAAAATTTCTGCAGGTACCGGTATTCCAACCAAGGGCCTCCAGCTTACTAGGCAGTTGCGCGGCTTCTCCCGCACCGCTCAACAAATTCTCTTCTTTTCCTTTGTACAGCAGGATGTATTTCTCGTCCAAGAAAAATTTTATAGAACTGTCAAGATTTCACTCTTTCTTTATAGGCTATGCTTCAACACATTTAAACACAGAGTATGACGAATAACAAAAATAAATGTCATTTATCGAAAAAGATATCAGACTGTACGATGTCCAAAACTTTTTTTTTTTCTTTTTTTTTTTTTTTTTTTTTTTTTTTAGATAATAGTTTTCTTAAAGTGGAATAACAAGTATTTCCTAACGGGTGCCAAGGCCCCTGAACAGAAATGGGCAAACGATGCGAATTCGCCCACCGGACATGACACCAATATCTGCAGAACCCAATGAGATATTGCTGTACCCTTAAGTTCAAATAAAATTTCGAGACTTCCTTTGCATTTCTTAAGCTGCTATGTGTAAGCGAAATGAGCCATACACTAATCTACACAATGTGTTTTTTTTATCTCTGCAAACTCTTTTAAAGTGTTGCAAAATTTTGATTCTGCACAGTAGCTATAGCGATTAACGAAAACATCAAACCATAGGATGCGGTTTTCTTTTTGAGTAATGTTTCCTAAAATAAAATCAGGTATTCAGTTTCTATAGTGGCCGGAGCACCGTCTTTCAAATTAAAAAAAGTTCAAATGTTTGTACAGCTTATGGGACTTAACTACGAGGTCATCTGTCCCTAAACTTACAAACTACTTATGAACTACTTACGAACTAGGACGGCACAAATATCCATGCCCGAGGGGGGATTCGAACCCCCGACCGTAGTGGCCGTGCAGACCGTGGCTGGAACGCCTTATTCTCCTCGGCCACCGCGGCCGGCTCAAATTCAAATGTTCAAATGTTTGTATAGTCTATGGGACTTAACTACGGGGTCATCAGTCCCTAAACTTAAAAACTACTTATGAACTAACTAAGACTAAGGACGGCACAAATACCCATGCCCGAGGGGGGATTCGAACCCCCGACCGTAGTGGCCGTGCAGACCGTGACTGAAGCGCCTCAGACCCCGCGGCCTCCGCGGCCGGCTACCGTCTTTCAGTGCAATGGCCACTTTCGGTTCCCAGCTATCAAGGTGTTTCGGGTTTAACCTGAGAATGAATCAAGATTTTTAAAAATGGATAAAATGGCGTTCTAGATTAATGTCTACAGAATTTATTGATAAAATATGAGCCATTTACTATGGTCAGTTATGTAGATATTTGTGGCGCAAGATGCAAATACGTCTAAAAACATATTTGAAATTTTATGTGTAACTAAAATTAAAATCTTAGTTTGAGAAGATAATCTTAAGAAAATATGATAAAACTTTCGATGACTTTCAATTAATGAAAAGTGTAAAAATGGCCATCCCCACAAAATACAGTGTTTCATGTTTTTCTCGAGAAAAGCCCATGTCTCTATGATGCTTTTATAAGCCTTACAAAGCCCACACTAGACCATATAGCTAATATACAAACCATCCGATTTGTTCAGTTTAGCTGGGCTGCAGGAAGAGAATAATGTTTTTAACTGTAAATATTTACTGTAGGATCGATGGAGTATGCTACTTCTTCTTATAGGTATAATAATGATAACTAGGGCACAGGCTATCCAAAACACTTCACCCCTTATCTATGTGATTGTTAGAACACGACATATCGGCTCCTGAAGAATTGCAATTTCGCACGTAGCGTTATCAAAATGTTCAGATGTTTGTAAAGCTATGGGACCAAACTGTAGTCCCTAGACTTAACAGCTACTTTAAATTATGTTAAGGACAAAATGTTTCAAATGTTTGTATAGTCTATGAGACTTAACTACGGGGTCATCAGTCCCTAAACTTACAAACTACTTATGAACTACTTACGAACTAGGACGGCACAAATATCCATGCCCGAGGGGGGATTCGAACCCCCGACCGTAGAGGCCGTGCAGACCGTGACTGGAGCGCCTTAGTCCCCTCGGCCACCGCGGCCGGCTGTTAATGACATAATCAACGTTATTTCTTAATGTAGGATACATTCTCATTGTAAATGACTTTCGCTAGGTTAGAGAAGCAACTGACAGCTCTGTGTACGTGTGATTTGGAGAGGGAGGGAGAGGGTACTCTGAGATTTAATAACTGTCCTCGTTTAAATAAAATAAAAGACTCAAATTTTTCTAGGGGAAATGTCTCCGCAAAATGGAATACGACAATTTTTCTGTAGCACATGAGATAGTACAGAAAGTAGCAGATGTCAAATCCATTTTATAATAAGTATTTCTGTGATGATGACAAGAATACTGCCGGCGGGTTATTTCAAGCTTCTGCTGTGCTGGTGAAGGACCTCGTGGAGTGAGGCTGAAGATATCGCCGACGCAGATGGCGCACTGACGCCTCGCAAGGTCCCAGGGCAGTGAGGCAGCTGCGGGTCGAAATGTCAATCGGCACAATGGCTACGCGATTTCTGAGACTCAGTGAGGACTCGGCTCCACTCACTACGTGCTAGTAGTATGCTTCATTTGTTATACCCTCTAGATTCTACATACTGTACCTTGACTAGCGAGGCACTGTGTACGAAAAGCGAATTGCCGAACAATATTTATAATTATTTTTTATATTTATATATATTCATTACCCATTACTACGACCAATCGCCTTTTTTGATGGAGATATTTATTAAACCAGTTACTCGTTGAGGTATTTATTAAACCATAACCGGTTCCGAACTGCCTCATTTTGGTTGTGACTTCGTGATTTTCACTGCTCTGAATGTATAAACGTATGTATCATCTGATGATGAGCTGCTAGCAGTTCTAAACCGGTTATGATTCAATAAATAGCTCCTTCAAAAAAGGCGACTAGTTGTAGTAATTTCTGAAACCTCCACTCTCTATGGTCAGTCCCTGGAAAGATAATTGTCGGATATTTTCAAGGCAATGAACAAAACACAAATTAATCTATTTGCGTAGGTATACGAGCCACTGCGCAAACTTCTGAAACTTTTGCATGCAAATAGGACCAGAATCCATGCTCCGCGCCATAACAGCGATCTTTGATTCCTCGCAGTGGCCAACCAGAATGTAGTGGTTTACAGATCATCTTTACATCATAAACAACAGTCAATAGTTAAAATACGAATACAGTCAGAACAAAGTCATTACTTTCTAAACCAAATGACATCTACATAAATATTCCACATGTGAGTGGCTGAGAGTTCATCTATTCGCTGTTATATTCCTCTACCGTTCCATTCTCTACAAGAGCGGGAAAAAACACCTAAACTTTCAGTTTTCGATTTGATTTATTTAATTGTGATAAACATGTCCTAAGTAGGAGGGCGCTAACAAAATATCATTGCATTCGGAAAAGTTACTGAAAGAAATTTCGCAAATAAATTCGACGCAACGAATAACACCTTTCTTTTAATGATTTCCACCCCAAATCGTGCATCATTTCCGTGACACTCTCTCCTCTATACCGCGATAACACAAAACCAGCTCCCCTTCTCTGAACTTTCTTTAAATCGTCTGTCAGTTCAACCTGGTATCGATCCCACAATGCACAGAAATACTCCAAAAAATAGAACGCACAAGTGTAGTTCAGGCAGTTTCTTGAGTAGAACTGTTTATTGCACCATGCTTTTGATCTCCTGGTGATTTTGCTAACCGATAAATGACAGCATCATCCGAGAACTGTCTAAGACAGCCGCTCACGTTGTCTCCAAAATCGTTTATAAAGATAAGGAACAATAGGGGCCCCTGGGGAACGCCAGATATCTATTTTACTCGATTATTTTCCGTCAATTACAACGTACAGAGTCCTTTCTAACAGTAAATCGCGAATCTAAATGCACAACTTTGGCGAAATTTTATAAGCACGCAATCTGATTAGAAGACGCTTGTGAGGTACAGTGTCAAAAGCCTTCCTGAAATCCAGAAATGTACAATCGATTTGAGATCCGTTGTCGATAGCACTCGTCACTTCATGTGACTAAAGAGCTAAAACTGTGTTTCACAACAACGATACCTTCTGAATCTGTGTTGACTATCGGTCAATAGATCGTTCTCTTCGAGGTAGTTCATAATGTTTGAGGAAAGTATATGTTCAAAAATCCTGCTGAAAACCGACGACAATGATATAGGCACGTAATTCTGCGGACCATTCCTATTTCCATTCTTGATTATTCGAATGTCCTGTGTAATTTTCCAGTCTTTGGGTATGGACCTTTCGATGAGCGAACGACAGCTAGGTATGTAGCTATTGCATAGGCATACTTTGAAAGTAACCTAATTGGTGACAACCTGGACCGGGAAACTTGCTTTCGTGAAGCAATTTAATTTGCTTTAATATTCCAACGACAAATGAAAAAAAATGAATTTACAATTTTTATGCTTATCTTGCCGCTAGTGTCCTGTCTCCTACCACGCAAGAAATGTAAACATAAATTATGACAAATTTTTAATAATTGGGAAGCATTTCTGATTAAATAAAGCAGTAAGTTCAAGATCTTTAGAAAATAACTCTTTTCATTCGTCTCTGCGTGACTTTAGCTGTAAAACCAATGTACTGAAGCGAAACACAAATGATTATATAGGTACAAACGAAGCAGTCATATCTGTAAATTAATCTAAATGAAGTACGGTACATGATGTGGGAATTTATTCATCATGAGGCTTGATTAATGACGGTTAGCGTGTACTTTATATTCAAAACTATCAAAAAACTGGAGTGACTCAATAAAATAACTGGAATGTTAAAAAGTTGGTAGGGGAGAAAGGAAAAAATTCAAATTGGATAGGAAAACTGAGTGAGGCTTAGAAAAATGAACTGGGCGGATTCTCTGTCTGGGTAAATGAATGGCACAGATGTGAATGAAGTATTTTGCACGTTTCCAAGTGATAAGAAAAACCGAAAAGACGATCTGATGGAAGAAAATAACTTTTGAGAACAACTTGAAGTCTGGACGTGACAATCCAGCAATGGATATCTATTTGATGGAGAGGTTGAAATGTCAAACCATTGGTAGGTAACTGATCAATATTATCGATTACTGTAGGATCGCCCAAAAGAAATAAGAAATTCTAATAATAAACGATATGAAAAATGCTGTGCTAGTGATGTTTTTACCAGATTCTATCTACCAACACACTATCAGTTTTTATGTACGATCTAGGGTCTACCGAAACCACCACGAATGACGAACGGGAAACGTGATGATTATAGCCTGTTTTTACGCACTAATTGCTCTAATTCGTTGCCGTGACCTCGCGTGAGATACACGCTAGTTGGAGTGATCTTGCGTGAGACGTACGTAGGAAGAGGCAGAATTCTCAGAATCCTATCTCAAAACAGGATTCTGCAATTTTGAACTTAATAGCAAGTACGACATGACCGTAGTATAACATAAATCTTTTTACGTCAACTACTGAAAACTGATGAAATAATATAATTGTTTCTTTGCATGTGCCAAGAGTCTTCATTTCTGAAATAACAAAATTTCCGACGACTGAAGTACACTACCCAGAACAATTAGGGAATCAGGTGAGATATGATACACAATATACATATGGTAACTAATTTATTCAGATAATTGTAATTGTGTGTTACAGTAAGAGTTTTGCTGTCTTAACTCATTACTTGAGGTTTACATGGCGTTTACTTAGAGCGAGGCACCATGGGGCTACCATAATACAGCAAACTCGTTCTCGTTGCCCTCTAACATGGTGTGTGATCACCTCGGACGGCCAGTACAGTTGCACATCTGCGTGACATGGACGGTATAAGTTTCTCAATCATCTCTTGAGTGATATTTGGTCATTCTTCCACGAGTGCAATACCCAGCTTTAGGACCTTTGTGGGAGGCGCTGGTCCAGCCAAGTGAGTCCCAGACATGCTCAATCGACAATTGGGTTTAATTCCGGGGAACAAGCTGCTCACTCAGTTTGTTCAATTCCCTCAGATTCATGCATGTTTTCTCTGAGGTGGCGAGCGACATCGTCTACAAGAAGGAACCCATCTCCTACGGTAGGGCACAACAAAAGGTCGAAGGATCTCGTCTCTAGATCTCTAAGCAGTCAAAACGCCATTCTGAACGACATATAGGTCCATACGTCCGCCAATACTCCTGCCGACACCATTCGCCCACCGCCGTGATATGGTGATGTTTCCTGTACATAAGCAGGATTATTCATAGTTCCACGTTACCCCTGGATGAGGAATGATTGTCCGGCTGAACGCAAAATCTTGACTCATCTGTGAACAGAACCCCGCGCTATTCATTACGACTCAAATCCTGATGTTCTCCGTCCTCGTGGTTTTAAAGGGACACACACCATAGGCCTCCATGCGTAGGGGCCACATTCCCGAAGGCAATTTCAGACTGAAGAAATTGTAAACGACGTCTTTCAGAAAATCGTTAAGTGGTTCTCAGCAAATGGGCTATCATTAAATTTTGATAAAACACAGCACATACAGTTCCGTACAGTAAATGGAATGACACCATTAATAGACTTTGATCAGAAATCTGTAACAAAGGTATAATATTCAAAATTTGATGAGGGGTTGAACTGGAAAAAACACGTTGAAGATCTGCTGAAACGTTCGAGTTCAGCTACTTATGCTATTAGGGTAATTGCAAATTTTGGTGATATATATCTCAGTAAATTAGCTTACTATGCCTATTTTCATTCTCTGCTTTCGTATGGCATTTTCTGGGGTAATTCATCATTGAATAAAAAAGTATTCATTGCACGAAAGCGTGTAATCAGAATAATTGCTAAAGCCCATCCAAGATCATCCTGCAGACATTTATTTAAAGAGCTAGGGATCTTCATAGTAGATTCACAGTAATACCGTATATGCACTTATGAAATTTGTTAACATCAATCCCACCGAATTCAAAAGCAATAGCAGTGTACATAACTACAACACTAGGAGAAAGAATTATCTTCACTATTCAAGGTTAAATCTAGCTTTGGCACACAAAGGGATGAATTTTGCTGCCACAAAAGTCTTTGGTCACCTTTCAAACAGTATCAAAAACCTGACAGATAGCCAACTAGCATTTAAAAATAAATTAAAAGAATTTCTAAATGGCAACTCCTCCTACACTATAGATGAATTTTTATATAATTTAGTTACTCTGAAAAAAATAGTGTCATGTAATATTTAGTACAAAGTAATAATTTGTAAAGAAACCTTTCATTAACCTGACACGTTCCACATCATTACGAAGTGTCGGATTCATGATCTATGGAATAAGTACTAATATAATCTGTTTGTGTTGATATAGCGCGTACTGTTGCGGCCTGTAGGCTCCGTTGCAGCTGAGTTACATTCAGCCTCCTGTATCGACGGCTTGATAACCGGAGATAACGGCCACTCTTGTTGATATTACCTACGAACGACCTTGGCCTTGCCTTTTCTTCTTTTAACGGTACCTGTTCTCTGAAATCTTGTCCACGTCCTGAAAATTACACGTAAATAGCTGCAACTACCTCCCTCTGTGTGTCTCCCGCTTCCTTCAATGGCACTCCAGGCCAAAGGTTCGGGTAAGTCACGTTGCATTGCACTACCTGCTCACTACACTATCTGAGCCAAACTGTTTTTGTAATTCGTTTGGTAGAGTAAACCCAAGTCAACACCAGTAGAATTATAATTCGTTTGCCGGGTTAATCTTTCAGTCTCTCTCTCTCTCTCTCTCTCTCTCTCTCTCTCTCTCTCCCATTTATGAAGCTAAAATTTTGTATTCTGGTATCCTAGCAAAACATACTTTTAGTAAATTTTTCATCTAGCGAAAATCAAAATTGGGCTATCTGAATTCAAGTTCTGAATCATCTACTACAGAGGATACAGAGACTGAATATTTTTTAAATATAATTTTGAGATTTTTTTGCTGTATATTTTCGATCTGTATTGTTACTCTTAGCGCAGTATTTAAAAGTAGGCTATAACATGTTTCAATAAAATTATTTTAAAATATTTATGAAAATTTATTAACAAATACTTTACAGAAGTGAAAAAATACACTTGATGCATATTCTCTTGCAAAAATTACTTTTCATGAACCTGCAGAAAGCAGTTGTGACCTGTTGATTTACAGAGATGGTGCATCCGTTTGGCACTATATATGTGCAGTTCAGCTTTGTACCCGGGATTTTTTTATGATAATACCAAGGGGAATAGTCTACAGAATCGTATCGGATATCCTCCATCGGCTACACTTCGTTTCTATGCTTTGAAAGAACACGTATTAGGACAGCTTCGCTTAAAGATATGTTTTGGTTATTGTCAGCCAAATGCAGATTTTTTTTCTCAATTTCAAAAACCTGTTGACCATCATAGATCCTGAAATGATAGGTGCAGAGACTTTGGGGTCCGCGCGCTATTGGAGGATGGAACTACAGAGAAATATCATAAAAGTGGTTCGATGAACCCTCTGCCATGCACTTCAATGGGACTTGCAGAGTATCCATGTAGATGTAGATTTACAACTTGTACGAAAATCAGACAACAGTTATATTGAGTCGAAGGGCATGAAAGAGAAGCACTGGTTGGGAAGGAAGAAAGACAGGGGTTTAGTCTTTCTACAATGTTATTCAATTTGTACACTGAGCAAAATGTGAAGTAAAGGAAGGATAAATTTGGAGAAGGGGTTAAAGTTCAGGGTGAAGAAATAAAAGCAATGCGTTTTGCTGTTGATGTTGTTAGTCTGTCAGAAAACACCAAGGGACTTGGATAAGTAATTGAACGGAATGGACCGCGTGTTGAAAGGAAGTTATAAGATGAACATTAATAAGAGCAAAATAAGGGTAATGGAATGCAGTCCTAGAAAATCAGGCAATGCTGAAGGAATTAGATTAGGTAACGAAACAATAATTGTGGTACATGCGTTTTGTTACTAGGACAGTAAAATAACACAGAACGGTCGCAGTACAGAGGATATAAAATGCAGAATGGCGATGGGAAGAATAGCGTTTTTGAAAAAGGGAAATTTGCTAACATCGAATATTAATTTAAGCGCAAGGAAGTCTCTTCTGAAGGCATTTGTGTGAAGTGTTTTCTTGTACGGAAGTAAAACTTAGTTCGGACAGGAAGTTTTTGAAATGTGTTGCTACAGAAGAATGCTGAATATTAGGTGGGTAGATCACGTAACTAATGAGAACATATTGAACAGAATTGGGGAGAAAAGGAATTTCTTGAATACCTTGATTAAAAGAAGAGATCTATTGGTAGTATACATTCTTAGACAACAAGGAGACCAAGAGACGAATACAATAAGCAGATTCAAATGGATGTAGGTTGCCGTTCTTATGATATGAACAGGCTTGCTCCAAGGTGGAGAGCTGCATCATACCAGTCTTCGGAGTGAAGACCGTAACAACAACATGCGACTTTTAAGCAGCAACAAAAATTCCACACCTGCAGTACTATTAGTGAAGTAACGACTCAAATTATTTTGTTGAAAGAAAAACACCTGACTATACTTTTTTCTTTACCCTGCCCCCGGGTATGGGCGTCCTTAGTACCATCGCTCCCCAGTAGATTTACAACGAGTGTCGAACACAAACCACGTGCGACGCTTCACTTTAGGATGATGAATCTCATTCCACTATGGAGCCAACCACTCCTTCCCCTTTTCTACGTTATAACTGGTATATTAACTCTGGAACACATACCACACAGTTTTTAGTGGTGCACCCTCCAATTTCACCCAACTCTATGACAAATATCGTTCAAGCTCTCCGCGAATAATACATAAAGATTCATCCTAACAAGTATATAAGGAATCGATAACGTTACATTTGCTGTCAGATTACGCAATTTCTTATTTCGGCATTTGACCTACAGCAAAATCAGTACCAAATCAAATCACAAAATTATGATAAAGTAGTATGCCACAGACGAATTTGTCAGAAACATGCTAAAACTAACTTGATCGCTGTAAACGCTGCCGATATTGGCATATTGAAGTGGACACCCATAGACGCGAATGCATCGATATAGAAGGGTCTATTACTGGCTTATTTAAAACAAATGTACCATCATCGCATAAAATTAATGATGCTATAAGTTTTACTACTGATCAAATGTAGAAATGAAAAACCAAACAGGTTGCGGGGAGGGGAGTTTCTAAAAACAAATACTCTTTCCACAAATCTTGGTGCAACGTTATACATTAAAACCGTGGAAATCTTTTTAAAGTTCTTTTGCACATCTCTTACCTTTTCATTGGTATTCATTCGGAAATATTAAACCCTTACATTTTCTACTGGGTTAAAATTCCCTATACTTCATTAGGGCACATATAAGTCATCTTTCTTGATTTTGCTCTGCACAAAATATTCAAAGCCGATCAATATCTAAATGTGTCTCTTGGGTAGATTTGCTTGAAAGTAACCGACGGTTAAATCAAGCTATATCGCCGACAAACTCGGAAACGTCCGGTAAATTGACACACTGTAATAAGTGTCATAGGGACGGACAGTTCTGTCTTACAACCCAGTTCTAACTACAGGGATGTAATCAAGCTGTACGTTCTGAAGATAGTTTCAGCTGATTTTTGTGGATACTATATTCTTAAACTTCTCATGAAACGAAACTATTATCTGGCCGTAAAACATCGTGAAGTAATGTTGGCGGTAACCTTGTCTCTCATTACGCAATATTTATATACAGCTATCTCATGTATCTCACGTTGCGTAAACACAAGACTCAATGATGATTTATCAAACTCTGCTTCCTCGAGAATCCCCGTTTACGAATTGTAAGCATGCATTCATATCTTGTAATCACTCATGTCTACTGTGCCACCCGTAGAGTTGTAATCCAAGTGGATGTAGCTCAGGTAATACGCTCACATATACAATTTAGTACCAACATTAGTTTTGTTGAACTTAGTTATTAATTACCACGTTCAAACATGTATGCTTTCCTTCGAAAACGATATTTTTCTTTCGTGGATCAAAGTACTGGAAATAATTACTATTTAACAATCGAGCTCTCTAGGAGATGAGGGTAACGAAAGACCTGTTCCTGGTTATTACTTTGTGGAACCAAAAATTTAATTTTGCTTCGATGATTTCGGCTAACAACGGGAAGGTTGGATAGATTACAATTTAAAAAAAATGAAATAACATTCAAGAGAGAAACTCAGAATACAGTAGGGAAGCAAGTCTAACAGGAGTCGCCCATGATGCATTCTTTCATCACACTCTCGATATGGCAGGCAGCATATGAAAAAAATTTAATGTACTACGGCAAAAGATTTCTACTTGCATCGATCGCTACTTACTTGGTCCGGCAGTGAAATTAACAAGAGAGAGATGTCACTACACGCCTATTTAAGTAATGTTCACTACAGCTCCAGCACTTGCGTGCCGGAACATGAATACACAGAAACTAAAACAACAGGCGCGATACTCGTCTTAAGCTTGGGTCATAAAAGACAAGCGACGCGGCAACTGCGTAGTTGGCGAGTATACGATTTGTGGATGCCAGTACTGCCAACAACACGAAAAGCTAAGAGTGCGATGGAAAGAAACTTCTCTGAAATTAGATCAAATTAATGCAATGAGATCTCGCTTGGTTACATGAATCCAGAACGTCGCAGATAACACGATCGCTTCCGTAAACAGTGAGCATGGCGCAATTTGCAGAATAAACACGAAATTCTTGAATTCTTTGTCTGCCGCGGTGGAGTAGCCGAGCGGTCTAAAGCGCTTCGCTACGGAGCGCGCGGCTGCTCGCCATGGAGGTTCGAGTCTTCCCTGAGGCATGGGTGTTCGAATGTTCGAATGTTTGTTAAGTTTATGGGACTTAACTACGGGGTCATCAGTCCCTAAACTTACAAACTACTTATGAACTACTTACAACTAAGGACGGCACAAATATCCATGCCCGAGGGGGGATTCGAACCCCCGACCGTAGTGGCCGTGCAGACCGTGACTGGAGCGCCTCAGTCTCCTCGGCCACCGCGGCCGGCAGGCATGGGTGTGTGTGTGTGTTTGTCATTAGATTAGTTTACCTTAGTTTAAGTAGTTTGTAAGCTACTGACTGATGACCACGCAGTTTGGTCCGATAGATTTACAAACATTTGAACATTTGAATTCTTTGTCTCAAACTACTACTTTGTAAGTTTGATAAAACACGGGTACTTTAAACAAGTGTGCTTTCATTAACGGTACATAAGATTTCTTTATAATACAATCGCTTGAACGAAGGCATAAAAAGATGATTAGCAGTAAGTCTGTGATTTTCATTTCTTTGTTTTCTGATGATTCATGGTCGAGAACATAAAAAGTGTAGAGTGTCGGGAATAATTCCTTAAAAATCATGGGCACATGGACGAACTAGACAAACATTTGCATTTCCAAAGGACTTCTGCCAAGATTCCGTCGCAAGAGGTCTAATACCTCTGATATTCTCGTAGTTACATCGCGAGACTTAAGTGGAAGGAAGCAATATAAGCCAGGAACTTTTTGAAAAGAACATTCGCGGAAACGACCCTAACGCTCTCGCAATTATTGACCGATCCCGCGACAATACGTCATTTTCAAGAAGAGATAACGCTGTTTTGAAACTTTACTATAGACTAAAATAATGTACCAGAGCTGAAACGTATCGGACCATGCCTCAAACACGCAATTTTCACAGGTTAAGTTACCCAGTCGTGACTAGTCGAATATTTGTAATGGTACTGTTTATGTCACGCTACATATAACCAGCGATATTGCCACAAACAAAATTAAGCAAAGAATATTTAAAACTTAACAAAAACATCTTTGGATCAAAAGCTTTATAAATTACACCAAAGTAATTAAAACAAACAGCGTGACATACGCCGTATCCAAATAAAATATATATGAAAATATATGTAAATGTAAGTAATTACGACTTGTACATACAATATAACATTGCCATATTCATGTATCTACCTGTAAAACAAACTTTGTTCTCTGTAATAGGTGGCTTAAGAAAATGGGCAAAGCCCGAAACCAGTCTGCATTTAAAATAAAAGCAGCTTTGGTGCAATATATAAAAATGTCTTTCCTACAACATTTAAGAGCTGCAAAACTCTACGTATCAAAAACATTTAATCGGTGATGTGTTACTGCTTTCAAAAGTGATCTGTGCGTTTTACAGACACGCGTGAATGTCAGCGCACTGTGTGAGCAGTTGTGACCGACTGAACGTTAAGCTCGTACGAAATATGGGCAAATGTTTCATTTGCTGTGTAATTTGAGACCACGGGGAACCATTGCTTGCTGCAGGATTATGATCACCAATGCCTGCGACCACACCACCACTGACACACGGCACTGCCAATCATCACTAATCTGAAGTAGTGAAAGAGTTCACTGAAGAATTTACTGACACACTGTTGTCTTCAGTGATGAGAGTTGTTTCTGTACGTATGCGGGAACACTTGAATTGCGTAGACTAGGTGACTTGCCTATTCCTGAGTCCATTCGCCCACGACACACAGATCTCTTCCCAGGCGGGGTGGGACGATCTATTATAATTTACGGTCACGCTTAGTGTTTCTGAAGGGTAAAGTAAACAGTGCCCGCTATATTGCACAAGCTGTTATCAAATCAGATGTTCAAATGTTTGTATAGCTTATGCGACTTAACAATGGGTCATCAGTCCCTAAACTTACAAACTACTTACGAACTAACACTAAGGAAGGCACAAATATCGATGCCCGAGGGGGGATTCCAATCCCCGACCGTAATGGCCGTGCAGACCGTGACTGGCGCGCCCCAGTTCCCTGGGCCACCGCGTCTGGCATGCTGTTATCCTCGAGTTAATGCTATTTCTTCTATCGGATGGTGCTGTGCTTTTTCAGCAGGGCAATACATGTCCACAACGAGCAGCAACGAACAACTGAAGAAGAACAACTGCTCTGGCCAGCAGGGTAGCCGTATCTCTAATCATTGTGTGGTGAAACGAGAACTTCCTCTTTCTCCAAGGCCTACTAGAACCATTAGCGACTTGTGACAAAAGCTCAAGATGCTTGACGCAGTCTATCCCAGGATGCCATTGGGCTCCTTTTATGATCTTTTGTACGTGCGTGTGCATCGCTGTAAGACGAGAAAACACTGTATACTCATGTGACTAGTCATCCTTTCCAGTTACGTGTGTTTCTTTTTCACTTAATGTATCCCATACTCCTACAACGGTGATCTGTCATTTCAGTTGTCAATAAAAAGACCTTGTCCTTTAGAGCGTTTAATTTTTTTTTCTGGCTGTGTAAATTTAAACTAAAGCAATTAGACATGTTACGATTGTGGACACCCATTTTAAATATAGTGGCTGCAACTAAACAAAGGCTGTAGGAACGACGGTTTCTCCTAGACACAAGGAGGTTATCTGTTTATGCCAGAGTCAGCTGCAAACGGTCGCAAGCAAGATTAACGTTCAGCGTCCCGTCGGCAACGAGGTCATTTCGTAGGAGCACAACCTTGTCTTCTTTAAGGATGGAGAATGAAATCTCGTCTTTTCTCTAGAACGATTTAAGAAATTTACGAAAAAGTCAAGATGGCCGGACGCAGATTAAATACTCAAAGGCGTTGTGGCGTCTTTTTTCATGCCATTGAAACTGTACAGTCCTGTCATTTGTCCTGTTGATGATTAGCCGCATTGGAGTCGCCGAGTGCACTAACGCGCCTTGCTGCGGTGTGAGCGACCGCTCCTCGTCGAAGGTTCCAGTCCTCCCGCATGTGTTTTCAAAATGTTCAAATGTTTGTATAGTCTATGTGACTTAACTACGGGGTCATCAGTCCCTAAACTTACAAACTACTTATGAACTACTTTCGAACTAGGACGGCACAAATACCCATGCCCGAGGGGGGATTCGAACCCCCGACTGTAGTGACCGTGTAGACCGTGACTGGAGCGCCTTAGTCTCCTCGGCCACCGCGGCCGGCGCATGTGTTTTGTTCAAATGTTTGTAAATCTATCGGATCAAACTACGTGGTCATCAGTCCGTAGCTTACAAACTACTTAAACCTAGGTAAACTAACCTAAGGACAACACACACATCCATGCCCCAGGGAGGACTCGAACCTCCACGGCGAGCGACCGCGAGCTCCGCAGCGAGACGCTTTAGACCGCTCGGCTACTCCACCGCGGCCATGTGTTTTGTGTGTTTGTGAGTGTGTGTGTGTGTGTGTGTGTGTTTTCCCTTAGTTTAAATGAAAGTACTCTGTAAGTCTAGGTACCGATGACTATAGCGGTTTGTCCATATAAATTTACAAACATTTGAACATATGTTGACCATTATTTTGATGGTGGATCCACATATTTTGTATCAGACGGTAACCGATCTGTAAGCAAACAAGAAGCATTGTCTAGTCCTCTGTTTTTAAGTACACAGTTGAAAAGTTTTGGTGGTGTCATTGTCGACCCCACGACGCTGTGATTCTGTTCCAATGTGGTCAAAACTTATTAATCAGCTAAATGTTGTTTTATTTTTAGGATTAATGTTTTCATTTATTATGAATAATGCTAACGCTTCGAGCTCTCGTCCGTATATGTCTGTCTATCGAAAGAACTACAGTGCATCACAAAAGTATTCGACCTCCCTCAATGCTGTTGAAATATGAAGTTCTCTTCTAACATTTGAGGCACAGGAGACGCAATTGGCGGTCCATTCTGTAGTGTGAATATTGTCTGATAATGTAGCACAAGCAGGTCGCTGTATAATATAATTAACTACGTGCAATATTATAAGCGTTATAAGACACCACAACATGCAGTCGCTTTATTATTCTGGCACATGTCTTATAGGCGGTGGCGGTGCTAGGTGAAGACCGAGCAGGCTCGTTCTGTGCTGAGTTTCCGTGTTGTTAACACGCATGTTACAAAGTACGTTGGGGCGGAAAAGAAACAATACGTAATTTGAGAAGAGACAATTTGTTATTTTCCATCAAGCTAAAGGACGAAAGACAGTTTGCCGCATTGTTACAAATGAGTAAGAGTACTGTAAGTGACATTATACGAAGATTCAACAGAGAAGATAGAATTGAAGATAAACCAAAAACAGAGCGACCGAAGAAGCTGAGTAGAAGAGAGAAACCGTAGTAATAACAAAATTTAAAAGAAATTCATGGTTATCGGCAACGAAAATTGCTGCCGCAGTGCAGCAGAAATATGGAAAGAATGTGCACCCTGAAACAGGCCGACGAATTTTCATACAAGAGAGCTATAATAGTCGAGTAAGCAGGAAGGAACCTGTTGTAAATGATGGGAATTGAAAGAAACGACTGGACTTAGCGAAGCAGCACGTAAATAAAAAAAATTGTCGGTTGGTGGGACGAAGTAATTTTTGTCGATGTGCAGATATTCTTCTGAAACGTATGACTTATGACTTGGAGAAAACTACGCGAAGAAATTTCCATCGAAGTATCTGCAACCCACAGTTTAAACACACGGTGGTGGAGATGTCATGATTTGGGGTTCCATGTCGTCATCTGGGGCACGAGAATTAGCATTCATTGACGATACACTGGACAAGCATAAGAATCTGAACAGCCTAAAAGAGAACTTGCCGCAAAGTGCTACACGTTTCGGGATTTCGAGGACGTTCAAACTGTATCAAGACAATGATCCAAAGCATAAAATGGATATTGTGACACTATGGACGCTGTATAATTGCGCTAAGGTTTTGGATACCCGTCCTTAGAGTCCTGACTTGAACCCAATAGAAAATCTTTGGAGTAAATTGAAGCGAAAAGTACGACAAACGCCAGTGACATCAACACAAGCTTTAAAGAACGAATACTGGAAGGCGACAAACAAGTCCTGATTATAAGCGAAAGCTCGTTCGCAGCATGTCTAAACGCTTGGAACAAGTGATTAAGCACAAAGGATTACAAACGAAGAATTAAAATGTACAAGGTTGTGATTGTTATACTTCTCCTAGAAAACTCTGATGTCTCTGATAGTGGGCACGTTTCTTTGTGTATTATTGTTAATGTTGTATGAGTTAAGTTTGAAAATTCGAAAAAGCTGTTGTGTTATTTGTTACATAGTCCTAATCAATTCTGAGTCGAGACTACTTCCGTAAAATGTGAGGCCTGTATATAACGAAGAAAAAATAAAACATAACATTGGTGGCGGAATACTTTTGTGAGTCACTTGTAAGAATAGCAATCTCGCGAGTTCTGAAGAATTCTCCACTAATAAACACAAATACCCATAGTAGAGTCAAAGAGGAAATCATGTGATCTGTGTCAGCGAGAAAGAGAGCAACCAGTATTACATTTGCTGCAGCCTTCCATTGCCAAAACTGTCTTCCGAAAGAGTATTAATGGAGAACTTACTTACTGAACATTCGTAAAAAATCGTGCATAAGTCATACGTGAAGTTCATTATATGCTTCTAGTTTTTCACACCCTATATGTATACCCTGCAGCAATCGATTACTGTTTCATTTTATTTATAATACAATAAATTATTCTGATTTTTTACGTTTCATTTCAGTCCACTGTTATGCAGGGTTACCATGAACTTATTTTTCCCTTTGTAAGAAAAATAAATTGCTTTTCATGGCTCAATAAGAGGGGTATACGTTTGGACTCCACAGAACCATTTATGAAAGAAACAAAGCGGTCGAAACTCCTTTCGAGGGTTGAAACGTCACCCTCCGAAATGGGAGTCCGATGCGCTAATCACTGGCAATCGAGATCGGTGCAAACAAAGCGCATGAATTAAGGTTTCTGAATTATGGTAAGCTGTTCGTTACAACTAAAATTACTGAAAGATTATAAAAAAAATAAGCCGGCCGCGGTGGCCGAGGGGACTGAGGCGCTCCAGTCACAGTCTGATCGGCCACTACGGTCAGGGGTTCGAATCCCCCCTCGGGCATGGATATTTGTGCCGTCCTTAGTATAAGGTAGTTGATAAGTAGTTTGTAAGTTTATGGACTGATGACCCCGTAGTTTAGTCCCATAAGCTATACAAACATTTGAACATTTGATTTGAACAAAAATAATGAACCCTGCCAGTGGAATATTTTATACAGAACACGTCTGGAAACGTTAATCAGTGACGCTATGAGTCTTCTTTACGTTTGACAATGTGTGACGAATCTCTTTCCCGTATTCTAGAAGAAGAAACTACAGACCAAAACGACAAAAAGTCCAATACACTTAGGCTGTAAAATGCATACCTTAAGAATTATGAGCGCGACTACGTCTGCCATACTGTGAACACGTCTCTTCTACTGCTCAAGTGCTTACACCTCTTATTATGCATATTCAGAATCCATTGAACTTTTGCTGCTGTTTGAGTCCATACTACTTCCTTCCAGAAAATGGAAAAGAAAGAGCTTGCAGTAATAGAGAATTTGTTTCACACTGCCAAAGATAAAGCAGTGTTCAAAGCGTGAGTGGTGACATTTCCAGACACCAGTAATCCATTAGTTTGAAAATGTCTAGTCCAAAACAGTGGTTTTTATGCGGGCCTTGGTGGTCGGTCTCTTTTTGAGCGAGGACAATGGGGCACAAAGTTTTTGGTTTAGCTCAGACCAGCAATAATTTGTACAGTTATTAGAATGTCTGACTAACATTAGCTGTGTAACAACAAATAAGCAATATTTGAACGACTTACCCGCCCTGCTGTCCAGTCAAATCAAGTGAATCAACTTCCTTTGCAAAACGGTCGATTGGATTGAAATTAACGCTCAGCTACTGACAATTTTTATGTGCACCATTCGGAATTTATTTTACGTGCTAAAAATGTGGTTTTTTTTGGGGGGGGGGGGCGAGGAGAGGTTTTTGACGCGCGACACTTCTATATTTTAAACTTGTACGAGTCTACCTAAACTTTGCACAAAGGTAGATGACTGAATCAACTAGAAAAGATTTTTTATCGAATAATCGTTAGGCCTACCCGTTGTCGAGATATTGTGGTTTCAAGTCAAGGTAAATGCAGCACGTTCTAAGACTAGTTGACCTCCACACAATGGTTAACTAAGTCGATAGTATTTTATCAGATAATTATAGTTTCGTCGCAGTAAGCTTTTAAGTAAGATAAAAAGGTAAAGCAGTCAACAATCCGAAGATTGGTTTGAACACTACAGTTCTTTACTAGGCATGGTCCTGTTTGGAGGTGGTATGCCATTGCCTTCCTCCGATCTTCGAACTGACTTACCCAGCCAGTTACAGTGGAACCTACAGTATAATGTGGATTCCGAACCACGGTGGTACTCGATATTTTTCACATCAGCAACATTGCCAGAGGTGAAAGAAGTGGAAATTGCTAGATAAAAATGCTAGGACATAGCGGGGAATAACACTAAAATAATCGTAAAAAAGGCGATTATTCAATTTTTGTGAAGATTTTCTCGTCTACGTCAAATAATTAACTATTGTGGTTCAAAAATGTTCAAATGTTTGTACAGCTTATGGGACTTAACTACGGGGTCATCAGTCCCTAAACTTACAAACTACTTATGAACTACTTACGAACTAGGATGGCACAAATATCCATGCCCGAGGGGGGATTCGAACCCCCGACCGTAGTGGCCGTGCAGACCGTGACTGGAGCGCCTCAGTCTCCTCGGCCTCCGCGGCCGGCAACTATTGTGGGAAAAAAACCTTGAAAGCATAATTAAACATTCCCTTATTACACAGCACAACAGAAGGCGAATATGACCTGACCAGAGTGAAAGATGTAAAGGCAACTTCAAAAATATTTAAATTAAAAGTTAACCCTCATTACCCAGCGCAGTGAGGTCCCAAGGGTTGGGATGAGGGTGAGGGGAATGAAGGTTGATGAGAAGAATGGTGAATTTGTAACTTAACAAGAGTGTATGTTTGATGTCATTATGCCACGTGCTATATTATACATGACATGAATTACTTTACACACGCGCGAAAACGTCAAGATTTATTAAATTTATTTAAATGTTTATGAAGCTAATTCCCATGTTTTACGAATTTGGTAACAGGAAATCCCAACAAGCGGTATAGTACATTAAGTTTTTTTTTTTTTTTTTAACAGATTTTTGTGCACCGTAAAAGGGAGTTTGGTTTTTATACTACTATTTCTATTAAGCTTAGTCCGTTTCTCAGTTCAACTTACATATTCTACCTTTATTATTATATTCCCTAAGCATATGATACATACGATAAGTACTTCTACAATTAAGTGAACATCATACTTTTACTACAAGCAAACTATTAACAGTGAGACTATTAAAGATACCCGTCTCCTCTATGTTGCCATCAGCCAGTAAACTGAAATAACGTCAGAGCAATCCCCCGCTCAGATGAATGATTTTGCGACTTCTTTTTTTTTTAACTTATGGGACTTACCTACGTGGTCATCAGTCCCTAAACTTATCAACTAGCTAACACTACGGACGGCACAAATATCCATGCCCGAGGGGGGATTCGAACCCCCGACCGTAGTGATTTTGCGACTCTTACAATATCTGTTTTGCATGTACTCTACGATCCTTGTAATATCTGACAGAAAATCAACTATTTCAGAAGCACTGATCGCATGAGGAAGTAAGTAACTTCGCAGCTTCCAACGGACTCTCTCTCTCTCTCTCTCTCTCTCTTCCAACAGATTCAAGATACCATCAATTTGAAGCATTGGGATAGGTAAATATAACATATCCGTTTCGTCCGCCTCGACATTTGAGATAGAGAACTGGCTGCATTTTTTTTCTTTTTTTTTCTTTTTTCCTGAGAAATCATTCCAGCTTTATATATACCGCCATTCGTTATGCTATGTATTGTAGTGTTGGACTTCGACACTAAAGTAGTTCTCCTATTATACGTACAGCATACAAAACCAAAGCAAGATGACATAAGTGACTAAAAAACAGTAAAACGTGAAGATTAAAACTGAAAGAATCCTACCTACGTTACAGCTCCGAACATAGGCGAAAAATCGAAAGAAATGAACAACTTATTTGTAAGGAAAAATGAAATCAGCATTCAGCGCAAATAGATTGAAGGGAAAATATGACTGGCAAAAGATAATATCGCCAATATTCAGGCAGCTACAAAATTCACTGTGACGAGTGTAATAAATTATGTACCGGGCAAACGGAGAACAATTTCAGAATTAGTTGTACACAACATACACGAAAATGTGAAAGCAAGCAACCCACATTGTACCTGCTTTTTATAAAACAGGAAAATAAAGCGGAAGACATGGAAAATAAAATTACATTAAGTAACAAAAGGACATTTAAATAAACATTTTGGCGGAAACGGAAATATATTATCCCACTGACAGATACCCAGAAATCTTTAATAATTAAACAGATTCTGAACATAAAAATAACTAAAATTTCATCGACATTGTAAGAAACAAATTTTCGCGAAAAAAACAATGGGGCATAAATGAAATCACACTGATCTCTATAAGAAATTGTACGTAAAACATATGACACCCTGCAATTGTATGCTCAGACACTAGAGTTACACATACAGGTTGTATACAGATCATTGTGAATGTATCACCACAATTCACTGACTTTCCGCGGAAACGAAATCTGTTAAACATGTGGCATCGCTGAAGCTAGTGCTTTCAAAAATAAGATGTAATAAAATAATTCCACACAGATCACGCTAAAAAGAGTATGGTATTATTCCAGCAAAAAATCACATATGTATTACGCTCACAAATCCTATTTTTATAACTAGATAATTAACACGTAAGCAACATTTATCACACAAATATGTACATATTAACATAAACGTAAGAGATAATGTTATAGCTACCAAGCTATAAGCACAGTTACGCCGAAATCAGTTCGCCGCTTTGTACAAAAATCAACCAACACCGAGTGCAGCAAAAGCTTTAATCGAATATAACAATATGTCATTCTTCGATGTCGTACGCTACGGACCCACTCAAACACAGAAAATACTGAATCCACAATTTGTCTTCAATGATTTATGGAAGTATCGGTAAACCTACAACCCGGCGGGAGATACGAAGCACCAGGTTCTTTATCAGGGTGTAGAAGAGAGTCACGACAGAAGATGTTCGCCTTTCAATAAGAAAGAGCACTTGAAAGAATAATGAGGGCATGTTGGACAGAGCATATTAAATTTCGTGTTCGGCTGTACGACTCCTGTCACCCTTGTAGACTTATTATTACTTTCTAAGACATATGACTGCAGTTTCTGCACGATAAAGCTTTTTCATTTATGCCTCACATTTACAAAGGATAATCCGCTTCAACCGTAGAAACGTGATAGTAGGCGAAGTAAATGTCACTGAAGTAATGTGCTGGCCTGATACCTAGTCACTGTTAGTGTCAATTGACATTTTCATTGCAATGTCTCCTCTTTATAGTTTCCCTTCACTTCCCTAGATTGTTACCCCTAAGTAGTGGTGACAGCCTTTTCCGCATAAATTTGAACATCATTTTACGCAGGAGAAGCATCGACCTGTGATGAAATGTATTAGGATAAAATAAGAGTCAAGATCGCAAAAATTATTATTTATTTACCGATCACGACTTATGTAACTGCCATTCTCAAAACCTGCGGCCCCTATGGCTGCTGCTGGACAGCTGCTTAGCTGCACAGGTATTGTGTCCTAACAGCCGAGTGGTCGGTAGCAGCAGCTGTATGAGTCGTAAATTCTTAGGACAAACACTATAAAGGTCAAAACAGGTGCCGGCCGTGGTGGCCGAGGGGTGGGGGGGGGGGGCGCTCCAGTTACGGTCTGCACGGCCACTACGGTCGGGGGTTCGAATCCGCCCCTCGGGCATGGATATTTGTGCCGTCCTTAGGATAAGCTAGCTGATAAGTAGTTTGTAAGTTTAGGGACTGATGACCCCGTAGTTAAGTCCCATAAGCTATACAAACATTTGAACATTTTCAAAACCGGTAAATAAGTAAGCTTTTGTGCGATCTTGACTTATTTAAACCAAATACTTTACCCTACAACTCCAGTTCGGAAGCTACGTCCTTATCAGTGCGGAGGTCAACACTTGCCGACAGCGCTTGTGTCCGATAGCTCATGAGCGAAGCGTGTGTTCGCTCGCACGCTTAAGCACTACAAGACCGGCCAAGGTCGCCCGAGTCTACAGCTATGGAAATTGACTCTTATCGGTGATAGCGCAATTCAGACCATGAAACGTAATACGAATGTCTGAAAACTCTGCCACTGTGGATTCAAATCATATTTGCCAGATTCCATAGGTAGCCCCTTACTATCTCGATGAAACAAAGGACCTCAGCTAAGATGTGTTATAGGCGTACTAAACTTCATTTTTTTCTGTAGGAATGTCATTTTACACGTACAACGAAATCTATTTAACGCTCCGTTTGTCATGCCTTACTAGCAGTTACGGAAATGAGTGTGTCCTCCACGCACCATTTGGCTCCGTGGCAGCACTCTCGTCCCGTCGTGCGAAGATAACGTTGTTAGTGGAGGATTACTATTAAATGAGTCCGAGTTATACAAAGGATTTCTCAAAAATAGTTACATGAAGTCTTATGTAGTACGTATATGGTTAAGTAAAACATTATATAGAATAAAGTACCGATATCGAAATAGTAACAATAGGAAAAAATATTCGTTGCAATACATACTCAAAGGCAACACAAAAACTATACAACAGCGAACCAAAGACTGAATTTAACGCAGATCGACATGTAGGTTTGAGCAAGTAAACTGACCAGGCTTTTTTTTATTGTTCATTGTCGACCAGGGTGAATCAAATACAAAGGGTGTTAAAAAAACACTGAACATTTTACAACCAACAGAAAATTGCCTCTGTCGGAACACAAAAAGGCAAATTTGTTCATGTATAAGAGATGTCAAAAGTGGAAAAACAGCTGTCGAAATACTCATTGTGACTCCCTCACTAGTAATTTTGGCATGCGAAGATATTCGCGCGCACTATAAACACAGAACATGCTAAATCCTTTCTCTCACCGTACAGAAGTTTTCATGAAGAGTATGCCCCATTCACTGACACCGTCTCTCTCTCTCTGTCTCTCTCTCTCTCTCTCTCTCTCTCTCTCTCTCTCCCACTATGTCCTTTCTTCTCATATTCCCAGTGACTCCTGTCTGTCTGTCTTCAACCCTTTCTCTCGATCTTCACCACCACTGCCTTCTTTTCTGACACTTTCAGTTTCTCTGCTATTATCTTTGTTCCTTTCTTTCCCTTATATTCTGCCCTTGTCTCTTTCCTTCTCACAGTCAGTCTTTTCAGATACCATTGCGTCCTCTCTACACCTGTCCTTGACGATGTTTTGGTCGAGTTTGTAACTTCTAGACAAAGATACACTACGTGATCAAAAGTATCAGGGCACCCCCAAAACTGTACGTTTTTCATATTAGGTGCATTGTGCTGCCACCTACTGCTAAGTACTTGATAACATCGACCTCAGTAGTCATTAGACGCTCCGCGAAACTCACGAAGTTCGAACATGGTCAGGTGATTGGGTTTCACTTGTGTCAGAAGTCTGAAGGCGAGATTTCCACATTTCTTAACATGCCTAGATCCACTGTCCTAGATAAGTGGAAACGTGAAGGGACGCGTACAGCACGAAAGTGTACAGGTCAACCTCGTATGATGACTGACAGAGATCGCCGACAGTTGAAGAGGGTAGTACACTGACATAGGCGGGCATCTATCCAGACCGTCACACTGGAATTCCAAACTGCATCAGGGTCCAATCCAAATACTATGACAGTTAGGCGGAGATGAGAAAACTTGGATTTCATGGTCGAGCGGCTGCTAATAAGCCACACATCACGCTGGTCAATGCCAAACGACATCACACCTTGTAACGCACACTATACTTGGCCGCAACGGCTGTGCCATAAGATGTTCAAATGTTTGTTAAGCTTAAGGGTCATCAGTCCCTAAACTTACAAACTACGTATTAACTACCTTATACTAAAGACGACACACACATCCATGCCCTAGAGGGGATTCGAACCCCCGACCGTAGCGGCCGTGCAGACAGACTGGCGCGCCGCAGACCGCTTGGCCACCGCGGTTGGCTGTGCCATAAGAAAGAAAACAGAGCAAAATAAAATTAAATATGTTATTTGGACCACGGATTCGAGTTGCCAGTAAAATTACGAACTCCTGGATACCAATAACAGACCGGACGGGCTCTTAATTATAAAGTAGCAAAATTAAATTAATTAATTTAGGACGTTTTATTAATTTTCACCAAGCTAGGAGCATCACAGAATGATTGTTTACTTAGAGGACAATCGAATGGAAGGGGTAGAGTAATTTCTACATTACTCGTTTGGTTAATGTAAAAATTGCTCAAAATTGAGAATTTCCTGTAGCCGTTAAATTTAAAAGCAAGCGGAAGCCACGCCGTGGCGGAGGCATACCAGATTTGTCCCGCGCTCCAAACAGGCGTCCCAACCTGAGTGTCCGAGACACTGGGCCGTATGAATAAAAAAAAGAGCACATGCTCGACAGAAGATTCTCAGAGCAAAATAACTTTCTCTGAGTAAGTTCTCAATTTCGTATGAATAAAAACTTCGAAGCATATGCTCTGAGCAGGTAGTTCATTCTCGCTACCTCCCCTCCTACTTGAGTAAGTTCTCCGCGTGTCATGTCCGCCACAGATCAGCTGTCCAATCGTGTATTTCTTTAAACTAGCCCAATCAGGCAAATTATTAAGTGTACAAATATGGAGTAGGCATCTACGTGTTCAGAAATAACTGTACTATGTTTAGATATTAGTTTGTTGTGAAGGAGCATATTATTAAGACTAAATATGCACTTTTTACGTAAATGTATTCTCCTGGCGATACAAAATTTTCGTCAAGCGAGAAACTCGTTTGTTAATGAAGTAGGGTTAGCACAATTTGCGAACAATATTTTAAGAATGCATCACATATTCATCTGTTACAACGTGGAATGCTGTCGGAGTGTTCTAACATGAGATAGACCTTGTTAAATGACACCCAATGGTTTGCTCATAAGCGTTAGGCCATGCGATTTTGAACAAGAAACAGGCTGCTAGGTATGTAATTAATCAGTTATTAATTTTCCTGTCGTGTTTACTTACTTCTAACATGACAGACGTTACGATTACGAAGTCAGAAAACGCATCATAAATAGGCCAACCGGTTTGTATAGAAACAGTACTTCAGTACAGTATTGCAATAGCAGCAATATTTATTTTGTGTTAGAAACTGTGAAGTCCTGGGATACACTTTATTTGGAACTAACAGCATAAGGTCTTACTAATAGACCCTATTTAAAACAATATTATTTTGCTATGTGGCTGTTTACAACTGTAAATATACACGCCAAACAAATGAGTAAAACACGCAGCTGAATCCATTTGTGTTTCATTTTTATGTCGGTAATGAAAACACCTCTTACATCACTCTCGTCACTGTATAAAATGATGGAAGTGTCACACGATTTTTCCGAAGGAAGATACTCGTCATCAGAATGTTTTTATTTGTATTAACTATATAGATCCCCTCGTATTTCTTAAAGACTATATATAAAGGAACTCGTTTTTGCCTTCTAAGTCACAAAATTGTTGTCATTTTTATTATACACCTCAGTAAAACGTAGCCTTAATAGAAGTTACTCGGCTGAAGTATATTCTCCGACTAGCTTTACTCATGCGAACCTGAGTATGTTCTCTGGAATTCAAAGTATAAAGTAGATACTCCATTTTATTCATACGGCCCACTGTGCCACCACCCGCAAGGGCTAAGCTGCACCAACGGTTTCTCTCCCCTACCTGTAAGGTTGGCTACAGGGACTGTTTCAGAACTGCGGAAGCACACTGCTGTGCCGTGCCCGGAGAACAACCACGCATAGCCATTCGGTTGCAGAGCTTCGAAGTATCCACCTCGCACAGTCTAGGACGGAAGTTACCGCCGTATTAGGAAAGTGTGAGTTTGAGGATCGTCCGCGTCTGTCACAATGATGGGCGAGTGGAAGCATCCGGGGTACACTCACCATTCAGTTTACAGAGAGGCAATCTTGGCCGTTTGGCCCCTGCTCTGGTTCTAGTATTGCGACTTCATGTCTAGCAACATTATCTCTGTTTCAACCACTCTCCGCTCTCCCTATGGACTGCAAATGTATATGTTTAAAATGTGTTTGTTTCTTCACTGTTGATGATAATTTCTTGTCCTACAGCAAGGTGGTTTTTGTGGCAAAATAGTCTTATTTGTGACACAATATTAAACATACAACAGGGTTACCTCAATGTGGTCATATCTTTATGAATACAGATTTCAAATGTTCAAATGTTTGTTAAGCTTATGGGACTTAACTACGGGGTCATCAGTCCCTAAAACTTACAAACTACTTATGACCTACCTACAACTGAGGACGGCACAAATATCCATGCCCGAGGGGGGATTCGAACCCCCGACCGTAGTGGCCGTGCAGACCGTGACTGAAGCGCCTCAGTCCCCTCGGCCACCGCGGCCGGCAATACAGATTTCACCACACTTGTGCCTATTGGTTCTGTAACTTTCCTACTGCCCTCTTTTCAATCAACGAATCTTCAATTAGGCGACGAAACACTTTCCAAGAGAAGGAGTCCGACGACTTTACGGTCCAAGGACAGCAGATCAGCAGGTAACTTCCTGTCTGATAGGAAAGAAGATAGGCAGCAAACCCTTCTTGCTTCATCTTCTTGCTTCATCTTCGTTAGAGAAACTTCACCAGTTACGACCTGGTGTAAGGAGCGTTAACATTGAACAGTGGAAAAACGTTGTGTGGAGTGACGAATCACGGTACACAATGTGTCGATCCGATGGTAGGGTAGTGTAGTGCCAACAGTAAAATTCCGATGCGGTTGTGTTATGGTGTGGTCGTATTTTTCGTATAAGGGACTTACACCCCTCGTTATTTTGCGTTGCACTATCACAGAACAAGCTTACATTGATGTTCTAAGCACATTCTTGCTTTTCACTGGTGAACAGCAATTCATGGATACCGATCGCATCTTTCAACACGATCGAGTACCTGTTCATAAAGCACGGCCTGTGGTGGAGTGGTTACACGACAATAACATCCCTGTAATGGTCGGACCTGCACAGAATCCTGACTTTAATCCTATTACGACGACTTCGTGCCAAGCCTTACCGACTTACATCGATACTTCTCCTCAGCGCAGCACTCCGTGAAGAATGGGCTGTCATTTAGTCAAGTCAACGAAGACCGAAAAATAGCGAATAGGGGGGAAAATCGTGTAATAGCAAACTTTTGTACAGTGGTAGAGAAGACTAAAAGCCAGGACCGCTGGGGTGTGAGCTCAAGCGTGGGTGGGCGTTTTAAGGTAGACTTTTTACGTTTTCCTTAAATACCTCGAAAACCGTGATTTGACATGACGCAGCTTGTAAATCGAGAATATTTTATGGAAGAATGCCGTCGCGAAAGACTCCGAGGACACAGAACAAAATTAAACTGCATAAAGTTTACTACAAAAAAGGTCATCTTCATAATTATTCTAGGATCAATATTTTGAGAAATGCGGGAGAAGCAAAATTAGCAAATTCTTAAAAAACCAAATATAAGGTCGACTGAAGTAGTTTGCGATCGAATAAAAATGCCCATCAACACCTAATAGCCTCGTGTAGAATTAGGGGATAGACTGTGCGCTTGTGATATGGTATAAGGGAAGGGGAGGGGTCTGGACGGCTGCGCCGTGTAGTGGCAGGTAGGCGACTGGGGTAGAATGTGGCCGAGCGCCTCCCTCTGTTGTGCGAACGCTCGCCTGCCAAGAAAATGTTGCTGAAGCTCAAGGTTTTGTTGACAGGTTTTGTATCCCATCCTCGTCGCCACTTTTGTGTCTCGTTTCCACCGGTTGTAGGTGTCTGTGGCCGAGTAGAAAGAGACCGATACAGGAATAAAGGATGCACGCGTGTGCAGGTACGGATGTGACCAGCCAGTGGGACAGCGGAAACTAGAACACTAGGCTAAATTAGAACAAGATATATATTTCGTGGAGTCTTGGTAATACTTAACTTTTACATAGTTCTTGCAGAAAGCTGATACATAGATAGAGGCCTGCCTACTGATGATTCCTAGTGCCTATCAGGTAGCCAAGTCTTAACTGGTGCCTATCTGATTCCCAAGTGTTAATTGGCGCCTATCTCAGTCCCAAGTGGCCGCTGCATCAGTCGTGGCCACGAGCGGAGTTGCAGCAGAGGGCGCTCGTGGCTGACGTCGTAAGAACGCCGCGCCGTGCGTGCATGGCGGCGCGCGGCATAAGTACGTGGCGCGCACTTCATACTTGTGCGACACCACAACAGGAAAGAATACACCTAACTTATGATATTTACAGTTCTAATTTGACACTTTACCAGCGAACCACGGAAGCGCTACGTAACTGTTTTATTCCATGTACGTACTCTCTTCGAGAAACCAATGAAATAACTGCCAATTACTTCATCTTTCTGATGTTTTATAGACTTTTTTTGTGGCTGGAAACACGGGAATATTTTTTTCACTAGATTAACAGACATGCACAAAGAACATAGTTACAGTCGTTTCTCATTCTGCTGGGTACAGAGAAAACCGCATAATTAGAGCAGAGACGTTGTCAAACTGCCAGCTCACACGTGGCACGCGCTGCACGTGTCCTGTAGCAAGCCTGCCGTCGCTGCCCCATCAGACTGCTACAGTGTGCTCAGCTGGAGTTCGGGCGGGATGCGTGTCTGGTGGCCCAGTCACGCACCCCACTAATTGTCACACCAATCACCCAGATGGTAAAGAGCACCGTAGATCTATTTCTGGTGCTTTACAGGTGGCAGAGGTTTGCCTTACGTCGTTTGAGAACGCTCGCGGATGTTTCTTGCTTAGTTACGAAGTGGTATTTCTGATCTTCGAAAACGAGAAAGGGGTTTTAACATGTACCCGCAGCCATGCATCATACGGTGGTTTGCGAAGTATAAAACTTCTTTCCATGAAAACATACATACATGCAAACATCCACTGTCACTGTTCAAACAATGTCGAAGTCTGTTGTAAAGTATCCTCTGCCACGCACCATACAAAAATTCATGTAGACAGTGGTCTTCCGCTCGTTTTGAAGATCAAGTGTACAGAATTTCGTCAAAATTAGTATAAAACTGTAGATTTGTATGCAAACACACACACACACACACACACACACACACACACACACGACATCATACACAAGACGTTCCTCCTAGATTTTGCAGTCCTCCTTGTGACGTTTAGATTTTATAAAAGGCGAGCAATGAACTAACTATTTTTCTTTAAATGCCGGCCGCGGTGGTCGAGGGGACTGTGGCGCTCCAGTCACGGTCTGCACGGCCACTATGGTCGGGGTTCGAATCCCCCCTCGGGCATGGATGTTTGTGACGTCCTTAGTGTTAGCTAGTTCATAAGTAGTTTGTAAGTTTAGGAACTGATGACCCCGTAGTTAAGTCCCATAAGCTACACAAACATTTGATTTCTGTTTCCTTCCACTGCCACTTTCCCTGTATGATTATTCAGTATGTTCTCCCCCACTGGCACTATCTATTCTGTCTTCGACCCCCATCTCTCTCTCCCATTCTCTTTCAAATGTTCAAATGTTTGAATACCTTTTGAGACCTAATAGGTCCATGCCCGAGGGGGGATTCGAACCCCCGACCGTAGTGGCCGTGCAGACCGTGACTGACGCGCCGCAGTCCCCTCGGCCACTGCGGCCGGCCCATTCTCTTTCAATAGAAAAAAGCACGAATATGTTCGCACGTCGAAATTTTTGCTGAGGAAGGCAGACTGAGGGCTGAAGCAGCTGTGCCCCACTTTTCCTTTACAGGGGGACGTACTTGCCTTTTTCGTGATCCGACGGTAACATTTTTTAAATCTTTCCCTTTCTTTTCCTTACCACAGCAATATTTGCTAATAAAAGGCGAATAATGTACAGCGGTAAAAGTTTATCAATTTTCAACTTGGTCTGACACATTTATACACAGGCTGTAACAAAAAGAAATTCAGTCAATTACCAAATTAGGTAGACTGTTCAGAGTCTGAAATCAAATTTCTTCACAGAATAGTTTTCTAAACAGGATCGCCATGTACTTCCTAACGGATGCCCAATCCTCTTGGACAGCAGTGGGTTCGTTTGCCGGATATGAAAACCAGTATATTGAGGGCGCAATGAGTTCTCCTCTCAATTTCAAATAAAATTTCGATATCTACTCTGAATTTCATATTCTGCCACGTATGATATAATATCTACCATACGCAAAGTCTATGGCGAGTGTTTTTACCTCTGCTAATTCTTTATTATGGGTTGAATAATTTTTTTTTATTTTACCCAGAAGTGTAGAAGAGCTACGGTATGGTCATTCTTACAAATGATCCCTACGCCAAGGAGTATACAAAACACTTTTCTCCTATCTCTGATCAATAGAACCCGAGATACAGGCTCCTGCAGAATCTCATTTCGCTCGCGGCGTTTTCGAACATGTTAAATGAGACATTAAGCAACGAAATTCCAATTGCTGCTTTAAATACAAGTTTATTTATTACACAGCAATTGGATTTTCATTTCATAATGTCTTTAAATGTCATTTATAGTGCTGCAGACCCAAGGGAGACCAAATATTAATTGTTCTTGGCCAGCACCTTTTCCAGGGGGTGCTGGTTTGGCTCAAATGACGTCCGAAACAGTACAGCGGCATTTACTTCACGACTGAAATCACAGAATTAGAGATGATTGCTATGGTATGTCAGATTTATATCTTTCTGAATCCATTATCAAACGAGCAGACTGAAATTCACTATTATAATCACAAGTAAATCTTAGCGTTCATACCACTGCTGTTATGAAGACTGAATAAACGCTGCGGCGGAGTGGCCGAGCACATTGAGCCGCTATGCTCCAGTGCGCGAGGCTGTTCCCCGTCGTGGGTTCGAATCCTCCCTTGGGCATGGATGTTTGTGTTGTCTTTAGTACAAGTTAGTTTATAAGTAGTAGAGGCCAATTGGAAATGCTTGACAAGGCGGCGAAAAATTCTTCGTTTGTGTGGCCATAATGTCCGTAGTTGCTTTCATAACTATGAATGGTAGTGATTTTCCGTCTTTTGCAACTACAATAAAATGCGATTTTTTCACACCAGACGCGTTTCGTTTTATTGACTGTAAAACATCATCAGTGGTCTGAAATAGTAGAAATCTACAGTTTGGTTTTTGTTTAGATCGAAAACAGTTCTTAAATGGACCCTGAAAAGTAGGCCTAATGTTTGGTACTTACGGAAATTTTGTCTTCTTTTCGCTTCACATCATGGAATGCCGGTCTGTTTAGTGCAATCCCGCCGGTTCTTCATGTTGTGTCGTTTTCTCACTACTTTCACTGTCACTGTTTCACTGTTTATGGTTGTTTTTCACAGATCAGAAGTGTTTGTTTTTACTGATTCTGCTCAGTGTGTTATTGGAGTGTTGCCAACCTCACAAATGAAGTTCTTTCTCTGTTTTATAATAAATTATGTTTCGATGTATTTAGTTTTGATGTAAGCAGATTGGAATAGTGGCAGAATAATACATGTATATATTTAATGGGAACATTATTATTATTTTTTTTAATTACTATTATATTATTATAATTGTTGTTATTATTGGTGGGGGGTTTAGTAGTAGGGAAAGATGACTGAATGGTGGTTGGATGCGGTAAGGTGTGATGTGAAGTGAGATGGAGGACAAAAGTGATGGATATGAGGTGTGGTGCACTAATATTAAACTCCTGGGTGGTGGTAATGCAAGTAGTGTGCATGTGTGTGATGTGTGTGTGTTGGGGGGGGGGGGGGTTGTGTTTTTTGTTGAATCTGGTATGTGATGTAGGGTAACAGTGATGGGTACGAGGTTGAGTGTTTGTTAGCAGGGAGCGAAAAAGTTTGGGAGTTTTATATCAATATGTGTGACACGTTCGGAGGGTCTCGTGTTTAGCGGAGAGATGGCTATGTGATTTTATTTTACCTTAGCTGTGGTGTGTTGGTAGTGGTATCTGGAATGGGATGTGGAAGTAGTCTGAGATGGCTACGGGCATGACAGGGAATGTTTTATGTGATTTCATCAATTATTTTATACAATGTTTGTTTTCCAATATTTATTTGGTCATTTAGTAGTTGTTTGTTGTGTGATAGTATGGCACAAACCATTCAACATTTGCCGACCACCTGAAACAAGAACACCATAGGCCCAGCACTATAGAAAAAGATATGGAAATCATACAGACTAGTAGAGACAGACACCTACTCCCCTTCCAAGAAAACCTCCACATACACAAAGCACTATCACACAACAAACAACTACTAAATGACCAAATAAATATTGGAAAACAAACATTGTATAAAATAAATGATGAAATCACATAAAACATTCCCTGTCATGCCCGTAGCCATCTCAGACTACTTCCACATCCCATTCCAGATACCACTACCAACACACCACAGCTAAGGTAAAATAAAATCACATAGCCATCTCTCCGCTAAACACGAGACCCTCCGAACGTGTCACACATATTGATATAAAACTCCCAAACTTTTTCGCTCCCTGCTAACAAACACTCAACCTCGTACCCATCACTGTTACCCTACATCACATACCAGATTCAACAAAAAACACAACCCCCCCCCCCCCAACACACACACATCACACACATGCACACTACTTGCATTACCACCACCCAGGAGTTTAATATTAGTGCACCACACCTCATATCCATCACTTTTGTCCTCCATCTCACTTCACATCACACCTTACCGCATCCAACCACCATTCAGTCATCTTTCCCTACTACTAAACCCCCCACCAATAATAACAACAATTATAATAATATAATAGTAATTAAAAAAAATAATAATAATGTTCCCATTAAATATATACATGTATTATTCTGCCACTATTCCAATCTGCTTACATCAAAACTAAATACATCGAAACATAATTTATTATAAAACAGAGAAAGAACTTCATTTGTGAGGTTGGCAACACTCCAATAACACACTGAGCAGAATCAGTAAAAACAAAAACAAACACTTCTGATCTGTGAAATACAACCATAAACAGTGAAACAGTGACAGTGAAAGTAGTGAGAAAACGACACAACATGAAGAACCGGCGGGATTGCACTAAACAGACCGGCATTCCATGATGTGAAGCGAAAAGAAGACAAAATTTCCGTAAGTACCAAACATTAGGCCTACTTTTCAGGGTCCATTTAAGAACTGTTTTCGATCTAAACAAAAACCAAACTGTAGATTTCTACTATTTCAGACCACTGATGATGTTTTACAGTCAATAAAACGAAACGCGTCTGGTGTGAAAAAATCGCATTTTATTGTAGTTGCAAAAGACGGAAAATCACTACCATTCATAGTTAGTTTATAAGTAGTTTGTAAGTTTAGGGACTGATGACCCAGCAGTTAAGTCCCATAAGCATAACAAACATTTGAACTGAATAAACATCTCCTGATCTCCAAATTTCCAATGGATTGTGATGGCCTTAATTTTACTTTCTACAACGTCATTATTACTATCATCGACGAAAGTTTGAGCAATAGGGGAGGCTAAGAACAGAAGTTACCGCCGATGTTACCATAGCTAACGTCCAAAGTGATCCCCTTCGATTTACAGCCAAGACACGATCACATCTATGTGAGAAATTAACTGCAAATCTCGTAAAAGAAGGAAGCGTTTATGCAGTAGAGTAGAAGGCATCACAGATATCATACTGGCGAGCAGAATAAAGTGTAAGGTACCAGAAGCAGCATTTGTATGTTCTTGATATGCACTATCATATAAAAACAACGTATTTCATTTGTAAAAACATGCGTCTCTTCTAAAAAATAGTCTATAATCCTGACATAACAAGTTTAGTGTAATTTTTGAATCGATATTTCCTCTTTCTCTCCCGTATGTTCACAAACTAACCATACACTGGCATGTTTCATTTGAAGTGAAGAGTGTCAGTGCTGTCGATTTATGACGACCATTTTGCGCTAGCGGTAACATGATTTTACATCGTGTAACACTTTCAACAAGGGCAAACATGCAACTAATGTAAGAAACTTTTTTTCTTACAAGGGGAGGCCGCCAATTGTGAAATTCAGATTCGATTCATACTGCGCATAATGAAAGCTCATGGCCAGAGTTGTAATTTGGCAAAGCTCCAAGATGCACTTCTCAGCCGTTGTCGAGAAAATAGACAATTAAAAAAAAAGCCGTTGCGGTGAAATACTCTCTACGATTAGTAATATTGTACAGAGGCGTGGCGTAGCGGTAAGCACTCGGATTCGTAATCCGAAGGTCGCCGGATCGAATCTGGCGGCATGAAACTTTTTTAGTATTTGTTTTTTTGTAATTCACATGTACACACACACACACACACACACACACACACACACACACACACACACACACACACACACACATATATATATATATATATATATATACAATTAATAACATTTGATTATCAACATTTGATGTTCGAAGTCGCCAGTTTCTCCACGACAAACGACTTTCAAACAACTTATTATATGCAACTGGCGACTTCGAACATTATTATGTTTTCCGCAAACCAAGTTGTATTTCACAAATGTTAATAATTGTCTTCATAATGTTTACCACGTATAGTTAACGGAAGCAGTATAAACGATATTCCGAAACGAATACATATAGTGTAAGTCAAACCTGACGAACGATAGAACAATTTTTCAGAATGTCAATCAGGTGTGTTTCCCAACAGATAATTTAAAAAAAAAAAAAAAAAAAAAAAAAAAAAAAAAAAAAAAAAAAAAAACAATTTTTTTTATTTTTATTTATTTATTTATTTATTTATTTATTTTTTGTGTAAAAACGCATCGTTTATCAGATGTGCTCGATGTCGTGCTGTTTTCTGCTTTCCATGTTTCTATGATAACTTTGAATTTAAAAAAAAAATTATAATAATAAATAGTTGCATGCCGCGAAATTCGATCCGGCGACCTTCGTATTACGTAACGGAGCGCTTACCACTACGCCACGCCTCTGTACAATATTACTAATGGTAGAGATCGTAGAGAGTATTTCACCGCAACGGCTTTTTTTAATTATCGATTTTCTCGACAACGGCTGAGAAGTGTATCTTGGTGCTTTGCCAAATTACACCTCTGGCCATTAGCTTTCATTATGCGCAGTATGAATCGAATCTGAATTTCACAATTGGCGGCCTCCCCTTGTTAGTACTGAAAGCTTGAACTCTCCTGTTTATCCAAAAGATTATCGCTTCGGGTCCACAATGGCTTGTAGAGAATTTGCGTTCTCAAATAGACTCATTCATTGCACCAACACTCAAAGTTTACAATAAATGGATATTTGTCAGTTGGTTATTTCGGAATTCATTGTCTATTAGTACATAAAGTACTGGAGGCAGCATGCCGAGAAATTGCTAATGTGGCCAACTGTATGGATTTAGTACAAAATCCGAAACACCGAAAAGGAAGCATTTTACATTCACAAAGCGTCGCTATAGATGAAAGTTACATAAGGAGGCATAAAGAGAAAAGATAGCTGAAGGTAAATTCAAGACCTAACGTCGATGTTTTTACTTGTTTTGTGGCAACATTACGAGCCGCCAAGCGAACTCCCATTATACACGCAGCTTATGCAAGCCAAATAATTTACACGTAGTTACGTCACCAAAACCATAACATATATGCATGTCCTCACTAGACTTAACTACGTCCTGTATCCATGGAGCGTGGCTGGTCGATGAATTGCAAAACAATAATCAAAAAGCTTTATATATTTGTACAATTTCAATCGCATATGATTTGGCAGCTCATCCTCAATTACTTGGACACTAAAATCATGCCGTTGTGCGCTTTGAGCTGAGACAACGAAAAGATACCGGTAAATTAAAGTTATTGACTCACTGGGTACCCGTGAAATGTTATGACATTAGTTCTCTGCGGCGGAAGGATTCATGCTGTTGTGTCTTCCTTCCTCTTAATTTCCATAAGATTTAGAACATACCTTCGCCTCTGCTCTGTCATGTATCTATATCTCCGATAGGTTCTCTGCTATTAGACAATCTACAAATCACAAATGAGTTATGCGTTATTGTGTTTCTCGTAGCAAAAGAATACTGCAAGTTGAAATTTCATTCAAAGTCAATCGAGTATAATCTCTGGGTAGTCAAGCAGCACATATTACAGTAAAGAGCAATACTCTGAGGACTGCCGACAGCGGAGTCAGAGACGATGATAAAGTTCAGACCAGACAAGAATACAATAACAAATCGACCGTGTACAAGTCTAAGCGACAATGCAAAAATTTGTCGAAAGTGATCTAAATAAGAACACGGAAAACCTATCCTAATCTCTCTCGAATTCAACAAAAATGATTTATGCATCTGTACACAGGTTACCTCAAGAGAGAAACATATTTTCTGCGAGGGGTTCAGGTCATTCGAAGGAAGAGTGCCGGCCGCGGTGGTCGAGGGGACTGAGGCGCTCCAGTCACGGTCTGCACGGCCACTGCGGTCGGGGGTTCGAATCCCCCCTCGGGCATGGATATTTGTGCCGTCCTTAGGATAAGCTAGTTGATAGTAGTTTGAAAGTTTAGGGACTGATAACCCCGTAGTTAAGTCCCTTATGCTTAACAAACATTTGAACTTTTTAAGGAAGAGTGTTTGTACAGGCACAAGCTCTATTACGAATAGTTACTTTTTCTCTGTTAGTGACGTTGCACTATATTCTATGTTGTGACTACGAGTGTAAAGAATTGCGAGACCGTCTGAGACAATTAGGTACAGTATTTTGTACAAGCGGTCGTTAAAGAAACGCCATGCGTCTGCATTAATATGCTACTTCATTGTTCTTCTTCTTACGGAAAGCGGTCGACTCCAGGTGCTCTGGTTTACTCACAACGAGTAGTTAAATGTAAAATAAATTACGACCAGCGAATTATTGACATCGCTCACGGCAGTCCTAAAAAAGGCTGAAAGAGTTTGACAGACATGTGACAATCTTCCCAATGGTGATGAGCGTTACGCAAATTTCTATTCACAGGGTTTGGATCAGTGACAAATATTATGAAAACTATTTGAATTGAAAGGTAGTATCTGCTGAATATTAATATTCAACAGAGACTACCTTTTAATTCAAATATGGATTCACTGTTACTACACCAGGCCAATGAACTTTGGAGTAACGTATTATGAAAACTAGTTGCAGCCTTAACCTGTAACTACACGGGCGGGGTTTGAGCAGACCCGACGAGATATTTTTTGTTTATAATATACATTGCTGGCGCACTACGGACTCCGTCATTTTAGGTATTCTCAGAAATCGACGAATGCTTGCAATAGATGGATGGGCACTGCCCTCTTCCAGTGGTAAGTACCTGTTTTACATTGCTGGGGTATCCGTAGACCCACACGTGCTTTTAAGTATTTACAGTTTATTAATACAGTAATTGGCTTTCATTTCAATATAGCCGGCCGCGGTGGCCGAGGAGACTGAGGCGCTTCAGTCACGGTCTACACGACCACTACGGTCGGGGGTTCGAATCCCCCCTCGGGCATGGATATTTGTGCCGTCTTTAGTATAAGGTAGTTCATAAGTAGTTTGTAAGTTTAGGGACTGATGACCCCGCAGTTAAGTCCCTTATGCTTAACAAACATTTGAACATTTGAACAGGACTTTATAAATTACAAAGTTAAGCACAATAAACGATTTAAATAATAAATATGTTGTCTTTTATTATGTAAATAAATAAATATTGAGGTTATTTCCAATAATTACTTATAAAGATACCTAAATATTGCTAGAGTACTTCTAGACCCCACACGTGACTGTACGTTACCAAAAATGGATGTTCATATGGTAGAACTGAAACAAACTGCCAGGTCTGTTTCATTTCAAGAGTTGGTGAGCTATAATAATGTGTTTATTGATAGAGCTTTTATGAAGGACAATCTGAGGACATAAATATTTGAAGTTCTGTATGGTAGTTTAACAACTACATGATGTTGCGTTGCTGACATAAAATGTAACGAGCTTACATCATGATACAGTGCGTTAATATTCTACCTCAAGTGTGAAACAACAACTCAACTGCATTTTTCCCCTTAGAAAATGCAGTTAATAGCATTAACTATCCATCACATCTAAGTTAGTATCTCTGTAAGATTTCTAAATATAGTGATTACAGGAATACCATTTTCATTACGAAACATGCAGTTGCCCTTATGATAAACAATAGAACATTTTCTGGTGACAGTTCTCAGTACACTGGATCAGTGGCGGACTAAGGTTGTCGGAGACCCGCGGCGGCGACAAAACTAAATGAGGCCCCCGGCCACTTGGAAATCCATTTATTACTATAAAAAAGTAAGTTTGGAGATGTTGAGACACCCACCCCACCACCACCACCACCACCACCAGGTGTACAGGCGCGGGGCAGTCTAATTAGAATATATTTCGAGATTTTTAGACCCCAGAACGAAAAGGGTGCTAAAAAAAATAAATAAAGTTCTTTCCAGACATTTGGAGGCCCCCCTCCAACACGAGAGACGGTCCGCCCCCTTGCCCTGCCCCTCCCCCTAGTCCGCCACTGCACTGGATGAACTGTAGGAAAAATTATTGGGACATTTTTTAGAACAGCTTTCATTAAGTAAATAACAAGTACATAAATTTAATAGCGGTATTACACTTTAGATATCATGAAACGAATGTCAACAGACTTGATATTTTTGTGTCCAAGGTTTACCCATTTAATTCACATACCTTTTTGAAACCGACATTAACTTAAATTTTAACATAAATAATCACAGCGTGTAAATTATATAAAAGGTAAAGCAGTCAACAATCTGAAGATTGGTTTGAACACCACAGTGCTTTACTAGGCATGGTCCTGTTTGGAGGTGGGTGGTATGTCCTTGCCTTCCTCCGACCTTGGAACTGACTTACCCAGCCAGTTATAGGGGGACCTACAGTTTAACGTGGGTTCCGAACTACGGTGCTACTCGGTATTTTTCACTTCAGCAGCACTGCCAGAGGAGAAAGAAGTGGAAAGTGTCAGATAAAAATCCTAAAACCTGGCGGGGATCGAACCGGCGAGATTTGGATTTTTAGTCTGGCACTCTACCACTGTGCAACCGAGGCGCACGTAAATTATATATACCTATTTTGCCAAACTGACGGTTGGTTGTGTAGTCATGAGACCAAAAGACAATAAATAAAAAGTGTGGAACAGAGGAACTTGTTAAGATCCTAACAGTGTATTTGAATTCTTTTGATGTGTTGCGATGCCTACATGCACACCCAACACTGGAAGCATATTCTAAAACTGCTGGCACTAGCGTCGTGAATTGCATCTACATGAGATAACGAGCAAATTTTCCTAGAATCCCTCAAATCTACCGAAATATTTCAATTGCTTTTCCAACACTGATTTTTCTTTATCATCTCATTTTATATAGCTTCTTACGCACTAGTATGAAGCAACGAGCTCGAAATATTATCCATCAATTTCATAATTGTACAGATGAATATGGGTCTTTCTCAGAAAAAGTGCATATTCAGTAAAAAAAAAAATTATTGATTTTGAAATTTAGAAAATAACTAAGTGTGTGTGTGTGTGTGTGTGTGTGTGTGTGTGTGTGTGTGTGTGTGTTAACACAATCTAGTAAGTCAATAATGCAATAGTGGTTCCTAAAAATCAATTGTATTTTTGGAAAGAAAAACTAAAAAGACTATTCAGCATTTAACGGAGGTGAGCTTGTTGGAAACGGAGGTGAGAACTGACTCAAATATTTGAATATTGGATAGACTGGAGGTTAATAATTTTTATTGAAATGTAAAATGAACCATTATTTATTGTTTGTACTACTAAAATTAGAATATATCGTTATACAAATATAGCATTCAGGTTGAAATAACATAATTTTTCAAATCTTCGAATTGTATTGACCACAGTTGTTTATGTTTGGCGAATTTAAAACTGCTACAATCTCACAGCGTTCTACATGAGGTACAAATTCTTTTGCTGAAATACAAGCAAATTGCTAGTAGACTTTTTCAGAAAGCTTATAAGAGGTTCGTCATTGAATTTCTTCTTAACCACTGCCACATAATAGTGAACGGTTTTCTTTTTGCCTATGATTGTGATGACAAAGTCATTCACATTTACTTTCCCACACTTGTATGGCACTTCATCTTCGGAGTCACTGTAAACTTCATAGTAGTGACAATACACGTTGAAAAATAGAAATCAGTCTGTATTTTTTAAGACTTTTCCGGCAACTCCTGTTATTACTTTTCTATACTATTGTTTGTCTTGAAGGTTTTTTCTTTCAATTGTTTTATTAGTACCTGCCCAAAAAACAAATGTTTCCGAACTTGTGGTGAGACTGTCATTTTTGACAAGCTTATCTACATTTTTTTTTATCGGAGTATCTTTTTCAAAGGTACCTGAGATTTTTTTTTAATATTTAGTAGCCTTTTACAGCTTGTTTAAGCCTTTCTTCAACTTATTTACTTTTTCATTCGATGTTGTTCTGTTTCTGCGCCTTTTCTTTTTTCCTGCAGTTTCCTATGTAGCAGGCATATTATCTAGACTTTCACCGAGTAAGTTTCCAGGACTACCTGGAGGAGTGTTTGCTACAACCATGTTCTCTAATTCAAACGATCTTTTCTGCAAATTGTAGCATTGTTTGCTATCTTGACGCCAGTCTTTGCTCATCTTTCTTCTCTCTCTCTCTCTCTCTCTCTCTCTCTCTCTCTCTCTCTCTCTCTGTTTTTTTTACTTGTGCCATTATATAATCATAAAAATGAGTTCACAGCTAATACATCCGAAAGAATACACTATAATACCTTGATATTCGTTCAATTGATGCCTTATGAACGTTATGAAAGCTACATAATTCCATATTATTTTTCAAAAAGAAAATAAATTTCAAATTACAGTCTAAATCATTTTTAAAAAGAGTCATTAATCACCACTCCATTACTACATGCTCACCTCCGTGGTTTTCACGGAAGTGAGGTTAATGGAGGTGGGAAAACTTAACAAAACTTGATGTTGTGATGATTCTTTTGAGGTTAGAGTTTCCCATCTTAGTGTTAATTTACAATAAATTGGTAATCAACTCATACAAATAATACCTATAAATGATTACAACAGCTACCAGAGCACACCATGAGACATTTGTTTAACTAATAACTTTTATTCATTGAATTGACGCTGTAGCACGGGACGGAGATTTAACAATGTATAAAGCACTTTTAAGAAATATTTTAGCTAAAAATTTCAGTAATGTCTGATTGTTCATAACTATTCTAACAGTCAACCAGGTTAAAAAAAACTCTATCATACCTTTTACAATTTAACGTAATGAAATCAAAGTTGGTGTAGGGAATAAGTTAACGGAGGTGAGATCTCACAAACAGTTACTCAAATTTTAACAAAATTAAACAAATTTATTTAAAAATAAGTAAACGAATGATTTAATATAGTTTTAAACTAAATTCAAGCTATCTGAAAAACACTTAAATGCATTTAAATAAAGCCTATTTTGACCTGGGACTGAAATATACACAATTTCTGCGAATGACTAATGTCGGGGTTTTAACGCTTCATAATATTTATTATATTAAACATATCATTTACAATTGTATGTCGAATGAAGGAGAAACTCTGACAGTTTTACCAAGAACCTTGTAAATGTTCAATGTGAGCACCATTTACAACACGACACAAATGAAATCTACGGCCGAGTACTTCCAAAACGTTGATAAGTGTGCCTTCAGTGAAGCAACATCTGCTTCAATCCGGTTTCTTAATTCCCGAGGTCAGCTGGTAGCGGAAGCATACACACGATCCTTGATGAAGCCCGAAACGAAAAAATTGCGTGGGGTCAGGTAGGGTAAACGTGGAGGCCATGCAAAGATAGTCCTGTCATTGAGCCCCTTGCCGCCTATCCAGCGCTGTATTGCGGATTGCGACGGAAACATCGCCTCTGCGCATGCCCACTGGCGTTAAACAAAACTGAGTTGCACTTTATTTGACATATCATTTCTAACTGGAAGTTTACTATAATAAATATTATAAAGCCTTAAAAACCGCTATTAATTTATAAACACCCTTACATTAAATATTCCCTTCTCTTTGCTAAAGGTCTAACCTTATAAGGAATACACGATTACTTGCCCATCCCTACAGCTGCTAGCATCTTACGGAACTACGAGGGGAGCGTAGGACAGTGGTTTAGGGCGGGCTGCTTCTCTGTATACGTTATATGTTTAACACACACAAAAAAATATTGCAACACGTATTTATGTTAAAAACACACGGATTATTGCTTTACGTCGAAAAGCAATTTTATCCAGAGAAGTTGCAGGGTCAATAGTTCAAATGTTTGTAAGCCCATTTAACCAAACTGCTGTGGTCATCAATCCCTGCCAAGCTACTTAACCTAAGAACAACCCACAAACGCTGGGAGGAGTCGAACCTCCGACGGCAAGCAAACGCGAGTTCCGCAGCAAGGCTCCTTAGAGCGCTCGGCACACCACAGCAGCCAGGACGAATAGTAGTAACAGTTCCGTGGTAAGGTCCTGGAATCGTTTTCAAACTTGAGGTAGCATTCAAAACTAGCCGTTTACTGGTCGCCCTTGGGCAACAACTGCGGCAGACGACCAGTATCTACGACTTCTCGCTCGAAATCACGACTAGCAGCGGTGGAGTAGCCGAGCTGCTGAGCGCGCCGCTGCTCGCCGTCGGAGGTTCGAGTTTCCCCTGGGGCATACGTATATTTGTTGTTCTTAGCATATGTTAGTTTACGTAGTTTGACAGCCTACGGTTTGATAATCAGAGTAGTTAAGTCCCATAGATTTTCAAACATTTGAACCACAACTAGATTGCCACCATGATAAACAATGACTGCGAGGGTGACCGGGAGACAAGCGTCAAATCAGACTGTACGAAACACTCCACAACTTCCTGTATTCTAGACGCTAACGGAGAGGTCCGCCCCTTAAATCCAGACTTCATGGTACATGGTACAGGTGGGCCCAAAATCACAAAGATGGGCTATGGAATAGTGACACAAAGTTCTCTTCACAGATGAATGCAGCATATATACCAAATGACCGTCGACAAAGTGTGTCGAGCGAACCGAGCGTTGCCGCACCTAGTATAACTTCAATCGATTACAGCAAATCAAATGTTCAAATGTTTGTTAAGCTTAAGGGACTTAACTACGGGGTCATCAGTCCCTAAACTTACAAACTACTTACGAACTAGGACGGCACAAATATCCATGCCCGAGGGGGGATTCGAACCCCCGACCGTAGTGGCCGTGCAGACCGTGACTGGAGCGCCTCAGTCTCCTCGGCCACCGCGGCCGGCCGTGATTACAGCAAGACTGCGGATCTGTGTTCCGAGTGGTTATAAATGTTGGGGTTTCAGGCGCTATCAAGGGCCATCAAGGGCAAGCACAAGGCTTCATAATATACGATAACATGCTCCAACCCACCGCTGAAACGTTTGATCAGCATTTCGGGGAAGACTTCAAATTTATCGACGACAATTCCCAGTTGCGGTGATTAAATGAACTACTCATGGGCAACATGCCACGCAGGGTGCAGGCTGGCATTCACGGTCTTACTTTATAAATACAAATTCACCACGGCATAGTGTGTCGTAGAATTGGTTGGTCGTGCAATTTTTTTTTATTTTTATTTTTTTGCAGTGTATATTAATTTAGAAACCAAGAACAGAGCATTGCGCATGCGCAAGATCGTAAGTGCCAGTGTTCCCAACTCTATGGGTCTGCGGAGCTTCAGCTAGGTGTTTACATCGTCAAATATAAGCAAAATAACAATATACGTCGATACTCACTGTAATTTACTCATCATTTCTTTTGAAGATCATTATTCAATTACGGAGAAACGGTTGAAATGTAAGAACTACACGTCAGCAGAAATACCTCAACGACGAGCGTATTACTTCTGTTTCAGAGGTTGACAGATCATGATCGTGAAAGACGAGTGTTCGAATCTACCTGCAGTCAACTGCAATTAATTTCTTACCCTAGGCAGGTAATATTTTAAACATAAATTTGCCACAAATTATGCAGTTGTAGGCTTTTCTAGGTTTCAAATCCTTTCGAAAGATTCCGTTTTATAATAATCTCTAAATAAACATCTTCAGCGCAGTTTACACGAGCAAGTGGATGTGTCTTCCAGAAATTGGCGTTTCCATACTATTTGTCGATCTTCAACTACGGTACAGCTATCTGACAGACCAAAAAGCCTGTCAGCTTACTATAATAATAGCTTTAGTATGTGGCAGATCCATTATTATTATATCACCACGTCGCTTTATTTTTGCATAACCATCGAATAGCCCTATCGTAACTGAAGAGCGAATATTAATCTGGAAACAACAGATACTGGAAGGCATATCTCTTTGCTCACGTAAATCGCGGGTAAAGGCAAAGTAAAGTATGCCAATCATCTGATAAATTTCTCTTTAGTTGAAAACTATACACACACACCAAAATTAATCCATTTTCAATATTTTTTCCACGCCGTTTGTTTGAAGATTAGAGAATATAAAATGGAATCTCTTGAAAGAACTTGGAACCTAGAAATGCTTGCTTCTGTACATTCGTAAACCGCCAGCATATTCACTGAGCCGTAGAAACAGATGTGAAACGCTCGTCGTTTAAGTACTCTACTGGCCATTAAAATTGCTACACCAAGAAGAAATACAGGTGATAAACGGGTTTTCATTGGACAAATATATAATACAAGAACTGACATGTGATCATATTTTCACGCAATTTGGGAGCATGGGTCCTGAGAAAGCAGTACCCAGAATAACCACCTCTGGCAGTAATAACGGCCTTGATACGCCTGGGCATTGAGTCAAACAGAGCTTGGATGGCGTGTACAGGTACAGATGCCCATGCAGCTTCAACACGATACCACAGTTCATCAAGAGTAGTGACTGGCATATTGTGACGAGCCAGTTGCTCAGCCACCATTGACCAGGAGTTTTCAATTGATGAGAGATCTGGAGAATGTGTTGCCAGGGCAGCAATCGAACATTTTCCGTATTCAGAAAGGCCTGTACAGGACCTGCAACATGCGGTCGCGCATTATCCTGCTGAAATTTAGGGTTTCGTAGGGTCGAATGAAGGGTAGAGCCACGGGCTGTAAGACATCTGAAATGTAAAGGCCACTGTTCAAAGTGCCGTCGATGCGAACAAGAGGTGACAGAGATGTGTAACCAATGGCACCCCATACCATCACCCCGGGTGATACGCCAGTATGGCGAATACGAATACTCGCGTCCAATGTGCTTTCACCGCGATGTCGCCAAACACGGATGCTGTAAACAGAACCTGGATTCATCCGAAAAAATGACGTTTTGCCATTCGTGCACCCAGGTTCGTCGTTGCGTACACCATCGCAGGCGCTCCTGTCTGTGATGCAGCTGATAGTTCAAGCTGCTGCAAACGTCGTCGAACTGTTAGTGCAGATGGTTGTTGCCTTGCAAACGTCCCCATTTGTTAACTCAGGGATCGAGACGCGGCTGCACGATCCGTTACAGCCATGCGGATAAGATGCCTGTCGTCTCGACTGCTAGTGATACGAGGCCATTGAGATCCAGCACGGCGTTCCGTGTTGCCCTCCTGAACCAACCGATACCATATTTTACTAACATTCATTGGTACGCGACGAACGCGAGCAGCAATGTCGCGATACGATAAACCGCAATCGCGATAGGCTACAATCCGACCGTTATCAAAGTCGGAAACGTGATGATACACATTTCTCCTCCGCACACGAGACACCACAACAACGTTTCACCAGGCAACGCCGGTCAACTGCTGTTTGTGTATGAGAAATCGGTTGGAAACTTTCCTCATGTCAGCACGTTGTAGGTGTCGCCACCGGCGCCAACCTTGTGTGAAAAGTTAATCATTTGCATATCACAGCATCTTCTTCCTGTCGGTTAAATTTCGCGTCTGTAGCACGTCATCATCGTGGTGAAGCAATTTTAATGGCCAGGAGTGTATTTATGCCAACGTGGAGGTCTTATATTTCAGCAATTTCTACGTGCTCAAATCGTTATTTTCGAATGAAATGATAGGACGAACGAACGAATTTCGACATATAATCCATTGGAAATAGCTTATTATATTTCTTCTATTTAACGATATAAACACCAAGCTGAAGATCCACGTATCACTTGGGTTGGGGACATCGGCACTTCTGAACTTGGGCATGCACTATGCGCTGTTCTTGAATTTAAGATTATTCCGGCCTGGCAATCTTTTTGCCTTTAATTGTAGATCTACATTTAAAGATAGTGGCTAATTACGCAAAATAAAAATTTTACGAATTCTTTCAACGGTTAAATGAAAAGCACAATGTTATATTTGTTCTACTAGTTTATTTTGGTTACCGGTTTTCAGCTCATACTTAACTTTCAGCAATTTTGTCGATCATCTATCAAAGATACTCCATGCTCCACTCTAATCGTCAGCGTACAACTTTATATTGCTGCTGTCCCTATATAATTAATCGTTTAGTAGACACAGAACCGCCGGCCGCGGTGGCCGAGGGGACTGACTCCAGTCACGGTCTGCACGGCCACTACGGTCGAGGGTTCGAATCCCCCCTCGGGCATGGATATTTGTGCCGTCCTTAGTATAAGGTAGTTGATAAGTAGTTTGTAAGTTTAGGGACTGATAAGTCCCATAAGCTTAACAAACATTAGAACATTTAGACACAGAACCTACTACACTTCCTTGGGTCACATTTGACTTCTCTGTGGAATATTCGCCTTCAAAATGTTCAAATGTTTGTTAAGGTTATGGAACTCAACTACGGGGTCATCAGTTCCTAAACTTACAAACTACTTATGAACTACTTACGATCTAGGACGGCACAAATATCCATGCCCGAGGGGGGATTCGAACCCCCGACCGTAGTGGCCGTGCTGACCGTGACTGGAGCGCCTCAGTCACCTCGGCCACCGCGGCCAGCTATTCGCCTTCCAGTATATAGTACTGATCAGTTGCATAAATGTTTAAATGTTTTTACATCTGCTCTGCCAGAGGCGTGCAGCGGGCCTGCGCTACCCGCCCGGGCTCGTAGCCGCGCCTCCCGGGCGGGCCTGGCCACGCGCTGCCCGGCCTGCCGGCACGAGCCCCACCGGACGGCGGCGGGCAGCGCGGGTACCCGCCTACCCGCCGACTGCCGGTCCGCCCGGCCGCCCGTGCCGCTCTGCTGCTAGCCGGGGCACGCGCCCGCCAGCCGCTGCGCTCTTAGCGGACAATACACTGTTCCGATTTTCACACTCTAAAAACTGTTCACGTTACAAACGACCATCCTACATCGGCTTATTAACTTAGTTTTTCCTTACAAGCTTTACTTTCCTTGGAAAAAATAACATGTCTGCGTTTCATTCCGCGTGAGATTTTAGTTTCATAATGCTTTTCACTCGATTCTGAAGAAACTATAGGGTTAAAAAAACTGATTTTTGGACATCTAATAGTACAGCAACTTAGCTTTCTAACAAAGCATTAAACTTTTCATTTACAAATCATGTATTGAAAAAGTTATATACTGGGCAGCTTAATGACCGATGCATTTTAGAATACACATTAACGCGAGTGCAATAGAGCTGTCTCAAATCATGAGTAATTGCGAGTTAATGAGCAGCATCAGTGCTGCGATAGCATGTACACGCATTCAGCGCGGGTTCGAACAGCGTTTCTGTGGACATTTCGCTAAATTGCTTGATGTTTCCTTGCTGCTAAGAAAAAGTAAGTAGATAAATAAAAATAAACATCGTTAAGTTGCAATCGAGGGCATTAGAAAGGATTAACTGGTAGAATGTTAGTAGGTACAGCTTACGCTTAACCACTCCAAGGGAAGTACACTAATTACTGTTTCTCGATACAGGCGTGTGGACCATTGTTGTTTTATTTTTTCCCCCTTTTCCCTTTGGCTGGGGGGTAGCTGAAACCCCGAGGGAGTCACCTATTCGAGAAGTGACATTCAAGGTCGCAGTTATCAGTTTTGTATCGCTGGACAGTCTTTCATGTATCTTGAAACACTTGGGATTTTTCCTCACTGACTAAATTGTCAGTGTACTATCAGCTGCGAGGGGAAAAAATAGACGTGCGCAGTAATGCACCTGGTAAAAGCAGAACGTCCAATTTTGTGGTGCAGAAGCAAAACGGTAGCCGAATCGACTCGCGCCGGAAATATTAAGCACGTTGAAAGTCGTTGGCTTCGCGTTAGCCGGCTCCAGCAAATTTGTAGGTAATTTTATACTTTGCTCAGTACTTACACGGTGTTTCACTTTCACTTCATATTAAACTAAGTTATGGCTCTAACATAAAGAATAAGATTATTCCTTAAATCGCTTCAGTTCCTTGTTCCTAGTAAACCTACGTATTTCATGTATGTGGCAAAAAATTATATGCCCTACGGTGATGTGATATTTAATTTTGTTCAAAGTTGTCCAACTAATTACCTAGCTAAAATTCTGACAAGGTAAACAGGAAATCTTTAAAAATCCAGTAGTTTGCAAACACGGTATTCGTCTGGTATTCTTTTTACGTTCCTAGAAACTGTTGAAGGATGAGGAAGAACGTCTTTGGCACTTGCATTGGAGTACTGTGCTCCTATCTCCATCAGAGTCTGTGCGAGATCTGGAAATCCTTCTCCCGCAAATGTGCTGAAGGGCCGCAACTCTATTGCACACATTCTTACACATTTCTCCAGCACAAGAGATTTTGCTGACCCTGGAATATTGCTACAAACGTTCAAATCAGTATTCAGATAAGCTTTGCAGCTATTCAGGTGCCGTAACAGCGTAGTGGTACTGCCATCTCGTAACGACAATAATTTACGGCAGCCATTACACTCTGCAAATCCCACAGGATTATTTTCATTACCTACAATCATCATAAAACGCTCCCATACAATGCTGTCTCCAGATCTCTGTAAACGCTTGTAGATTCTATCTGCCAGTTTCCTGGAAACGTCGTTTTTTTCTTCCTCAGATCGTCTACTCCTACGTTGGTACGATCTGTCCTGTTCGCTATTTACTTCAGACATAACGATAGATAACTTATAAATTGCTATGTAGGTAACACAAAAGGTGCGTGAAGCCTACGCTTTGATTATTACAACGCCTTGCTCAGAACTCTGCATTCCCCCGTTCGCAGCGCCGCCTGTAGCGCTGTTGCACGGGCCCGGCGGGTACCCGCTCGCCCGGCGAGTGTCGGGACTCGACGGCGCATCGCAGCTCGCTCGCTGTGTACAGCGGTACACTGCGGCCCGACTACCCGCGGTGCGGGCAGCAGAGCGCAGCGGCCGGGCGCAGGCGAGCTCGGGCGGGTAAATGTGGCGCGCTGCACGGCTCTATGCTCTGGTCATTAGTCCCTAGAGTTACAAACTACTTTAACTTATGGTAAGGACAACACACACACACACACACACATGCCCGAGGGAGGATCCGAACCTCCGACGGCGAGCAACCGCGAGCTCCGCAGCAAGGGACTTACAGCGTTCGGACATCAGTGGCATATTTGTCGAGCCAGTCAAATACTTGCGAAAATACTTATCATAATATCTTGGTTAGTTCAAATGTTCAAATGTTTGTAAAGCTTATGGGACTTAACTACGGGGTCATCAGTCCCTAAACTTACAAACTACTTATGAATTACTTACGAGCTAGGACGGCACAAATATCCATGCCCGAGGGGGGATTCGAACCCCGACCGTAGTGGCCGTGCAGACCGTGACTGAAGCGCCTCAGTCTCCTAGGCCACCGCGGCCGGCTCTTGGTTAGTATTATACAGTATGGTACTGAATGGAATGCGTTTCGACGATCAAGAACGGAGTCTACCTGTTCACTTGCTTCTATGTCTATACGGTTTTCTTTCTTTTTTTCTCGCATGGGGGGTACAATATTCTAAATTTGCCATTTTTTTATACAAGTGAGTTGGTCACTATCGAGACTTATCATTCTACAGCGTATTAAAGGTTATCCAAAATGTTCAAATGTTTGTAGAACTTATGGGACTTAACTATGGGGTCATCAATCCCTAAGCTTACAAACTACTTATCAACTAGCTAAGACTAAGGACGGCACAAATATCCATGCCCGTGGGGGGATTCGAACCCCCGACCGTAGTGGCGGTGCAGACCGTGACTGGAGCGCCTCAGTCCCCTCGGCCACCGCGGCCGGCAAAGGTTATCCCCTCAATATTAGTTACGTGGTAAGAATGATTTCATGATTAACCTCAAAGTACTGGTAAACCTTTCTATATTATTCAAAACGCTATATATCTAATCATCGGGGAATCAGCATCTGGAAATGGATGAGAATTCTAGAATGACTAAAATTTCTGTACTTGTTATTGTAGCGGCCTGGGAGGGAAGGGGGGAGGATAAGGTGTGCCTCTTACTGCACCCTAGCGAACATCTATGCTTCCTCCTACTGGTTACATGATGTCGAACATATTTTTTTTTCTGAATCCATGTTAACTGTTAGATAAAAGCTTACTTCCGTACGTGAACATCTTAACTGAATCTGGAATATTCTTGTAGGATCCTGTAACATACAGCTGTCAGCGGTATTGTTATGTAATTCTGCGTTTAGAGCACTCTTCAGCAACTGCTCGGACCTGCCTTACTAGTGCACGTGCTCAATCTCTAATGACCTTACTCTAAACGATAACCAGCGAACACAAGAAGGTTAAAGAAGTTCAGAAATATGGTGCAGTATTGCTGTTAAAACAAAGGGAAAAATATAATTCTTTAGGGTTCAAAATGAAACATTGCTGAAGTCTTCAATAAAAAATTGAGGAGATACCTGTGAGCACTGTACATCAGCAAAACGGTTTTCATAAAGTATAATTTACTGAAAGTCCACAGTCAAGTTATGAGAACATTTTATGCTTATTGAGATCACTCTGTTTTCAGCTCAGAAATTCCTGTGCGTATTTTTAAATGCTGCTATAGCAACACGTTCATGCCAACCAACCAACGCTACTCCCATTTGCAGTCAGTTTTTCAGTACTACGTTTTATGTAAGAATGTCCGTGCTATATCAGTATATGATAAAAATAAATGGTATTTATTTACTGTCATTATATTAGTTCCACGGCATTGTCATCCTCAAGCTCTGCTTTATCTGTCAAATCAACAGCATTAACAACTATAATTTCCTTTGCAACTGCATATTTCAGAAAAGAAATTTAAGAATTTACATATTTATTGTCAGACTAGTTACTAGGAACTATGAGTTCATAAGCACTCTCTTGCAGGCCTTATTTTAGACTAGATGCATATGAAGTGGTTCATTTAAGGTTATATGCTTATAGTACGTCGATTTTGTTTAACATAACACTAAACGAGAAGTGTTAACATTTTTTGTCTTCTAATTGAATTGAAAATATTCAAGTACGTGCTATCAGCTGTAAACATCTAGTCCAGAAGATGAAACTTTGTACCGTTTGATAATGAACCCAGGTAGGTCGTTTTTGTTTGGCAGATATGCTGCTTGAAAACAATGAAGTAAATAAAATAAGCTTATTATCTCGGATAATATTGTGACAAATCTATAATCCATATCCCATGAAATGCTTAACGTTTACTAATAATAAAACTTGTTACTATGGAAAGAATTAGCATTTATTTGTAAAAAATACGAATATGAATAAATCTCGTATCTACGAAACATTGCAAGAAGAAGCTGTTACAAAATTTGTCTAATGACTCAACAAAATTTACCACGACGCCAGAACGTTTCCTATTTATGAAAGGGTTAATTTTTTTAAGTGACACATTCGTCCTGGTGTCTCACTGAGTAGAAGTGTCTTCATTGAAGAGTCCCACTTCGTACCAATAACCGAAGATAGCGTGTCTGGAGATGCCCTGGACACCAATGGGATAGCAAGCTGTCGCCTGCCATACGGCCCAATAACCTGGAGTGATATTGTGGGGGGCTATTCGCTTCATATCTAGTTCTCTTTGGTTACATCACATCACAGCACTATACCTCCATCTAGATTCATATTTCGTAAACCACCTTGTGGCGGAGGGTAATTCGTATACTATTATTGTACTTCCAATGAATCTGTGTATGTGTCACACTCAGGATTAATTAATTGTATGTGTTCCTTTTGCTAAATTCCAGGTATTTTATGGAAGTAACTGCTTCCATTTATTGTTACTTTTGTTTATGTTTGGATTCAGTTGCCGCTCAATGCATTATGCTTCGATACGCTGCCGATCATTCTGCATTTCACTACAATTTCCTAGAGTTGCGAGTTCTCGAGATACTACAGCATCATTTGTCAAATGCCAGACTTCCGATGTTACCAATGATGAAAAGCATCGTTCTTTAGAGGCATACCAGAAATCATTGTCATGTTAGACTTCTCTCTCTGTGCGCTGCGTTCTGTTTGCTAGAAATTCCTCAGTCCAGTCACTGTTGGTCTGTTAGTCCGTGCACTTGTGTTTTGTTCGTTAGATGACTGTGCGGAACCGTGTCGTATACCTTGCAGAAGTCAAGAAACTAGCAGCTACCTGGAAGTCTATATTTGCTACCCTCTCGGTATCGTAGAGGAATAGCACCGACTGAGCTTTACACAATCGTTACTTGCGGAATCTATCTTGATTCCTACAAAAAAGATTCTGATCTTAAGAAATGCTATAGTACTCGGACGTAAAACATGATCCAACATTCTACTAGAGACTGACGTCAAAGATACATGCCTATTCAATGAGCCTTCTTGAAAAGAGACATCACCTAACCATTTTTTCGAGCATTGGGGACACTTCGCCCCTGTAGAAGAGACCTAATGTGCAGTGCTGCTAGGACGGGGACCAGTTCCCCTCGCATACACTGCGTAAAATCGAATTGGCATGCCATCAGATCCTTCCTTCTGTTGAGCGATTTCAATTGCTTATTTTAAATCATGTCCGTCATTTTGATGATTGACTGGAAGTAACAGCTTTGGAAAATACGTTAGATATTTCCTGTCGTTTGTGTGTTCAACATCATTGCGGTCGCAGAGTGTCTGCCAAGTCAGTACATAAAACTTTACGTTTCGATTTTAATGAAAGTATCACCACGTATGGCACTCCTTAAGCTACTTTTGGCATTGTACAATTTTTGCTTTTCCCAAGGCTCCAGCTACGTTTATATTTCCATCGAAGTTCTCTTTGCTTTCTTAGCAGTTCTCCAAGTTGTTGAACCACGATGAATATTTCCCATGTCTCATAATTGTACTCTGCACATTCTTGTCCAAAGCGTATTGTACCATACTCTTTCACTTTGTCCAATGATGATCAACAATATGTACTGGAGACGAAACTTTCGTGTTTAGGAGTCAAGAAGTCTGAAATCTTGACTCTTGTTGATTTTGCTAAACAGATTTTCCTACCTTTCCTGATATTCCTATTTACAGATGGCCATTCCCCCCTCCAAGCTAGGGATATTGACGATCTTATGTGTCATTTGGACAAAACTTAGCAGGACTTTGTCCAGCAGCTCTTCAGTCTAGTCCACACCGAGAAATTGCTCCTATAAAAGGCTGTTGGAGGACAACGTGTAATTGAGTTGATCAGTTCGTGAATAATCACCCATTTTTTTCTGAGCGTTGTAATTATTTGTCTTTGCACTTCTCATCCACCAACATACGTCCCACGCGGATAACTCCTTCGTGGAGATGACCGCTTTCTAAGAGAAATGAGCGTGAACAATAGGAGCTCAGTGTAGGGTTTAATAGTATATATTGTAGTACATTATTGCGGTTCATTTCAAATATGTTAAGAAGAGAAAGGGATGTAAGTGACTGAGTCGGAGGAGTGAAAGTGCTAGCAAGATTATCGAAGAAAAGAAGAAGAAATTCTGCATAACATTCAGAATTTAACACGTTGACATTTTATGTATTGTTTTATTAATAACCACTGCATGTGATGGTTATTGTTAACGATGTAACAACCACACATAGAATTTTATTTTTATTACAAACTTTCAAACTTATTTTCTCAGACTCATGATGCTGTCACCCACACCTCTTTGCTTTTAATATCCCCAATTAAAACAACGTGCGATTACGCAAATATATCTGTAATCAAGGTGATATATAGTACTTAGACTCCCCCCCCCCAGATCATCTTACTTTGGAAACACCTGTAATCTAATAGCATGTTACATTGAAACACCAATTGTAGCAGCAGCTTATATACTCCCGCGCATTTTTAATCTAAAACAGTGTACAGCGTTCTTCGTTTTGAGAAGCACTATTGTTTCCATGGCACTCACACAAATGTCTGACAACTCACTGGAGAAAATTGTTGCAGTATTTTATCGTATCGCTTTCTACTTGGAGTAAATACGGTTTCTATTCTTGCAACATGTCCTCATTTGAGGCGAAGAAAGTCTCATCAACAAAAATAATGGAAACATATAAATCATATGGTATTTCGACCTACAACCATAAATCTCAGTGTACCCCACTGAGTTTGGAATCGACTACACACCGACCTCTGTTTTATGCGGCACCTAGCGTGTAATTTATTATCAGTTATGTCTTCTTGAAATTAATTAGCAGCTTTATTATTGTTGTTATTCGTGTGGTCCACGGCCTGTTTCATCAGCAGCATTATAAGATCGGCAACCGTTTTAGTGAATGAGTTACGATAAATGCGTGTTGCAGTGCATTGTGTGTGTGTGTGTGTGTGTGTGTGTGTGTGTGTGTGTGTGTGTGTGTGTGTTTTGTTGGGGAGAGAGAGAGAGAGAGAGAGAGAGAGAATATATGAATGAAACAAGGGAAGGAAGGGCGTGGGCACATAACCTCTACCAACAAAATACAGAGAGGGCAGTGTTCCTATCCGACTTACAGATTGCCAGCAGTGCGACGTATACGTCCTCAGCGAGACCTCGTAGAGATTGTAAATTTATTCAGTACAGCTGTGAACAGTAGAGTGGACTAGAAATTTTCACACCAGCACTGTCATTCCTGCCAGTCTGATAATGGGGGATGAAAATTTCCCCCGTCACCAAGAATCTAATACCTCCCTATGGTTGCCAACTTTCTGCCCCCTCCCCCAGATTCATGGGGAGATTTGTGATTTAAGGGGATAGAAAGGGCCAGACGGGTTTTTAGGGAGAACATTAATTTGTGTTTTTTAAAAAGATTCTTCATCCTTTTCTTTATTTAACATATTATAAACAGTAATACTTTAAATGTATCCTGTTATTTTCATCACCTTACTCATTATGCGGAATGTTCTTTAGAAAAACTACAGGTAAAAACGGTAACTATAGGACACGCGTTCCCGTGTTCTTAGTGAATAATAGGCGATGTCTGCCTACAAATAGAACAGCAGCAGAAGAGAAATATTTTGATTAATTACAACATACATACAAGAAAGCAAGTCTGCAATTAACAGCATCAACGTTTTGAAGTATAAGCAATCTTGTTTCATTAGAATCGTCGTCACAAAATGCTTTGTGTTACACAGAGAATGGCGGAAAACTAATAACAATGCAGATCGTTTGAAAAGTTCATAGTTATGCAGAAAACTAAATGATATGAAGCGAAATGGCACCCAAGAACATCATTCCTGGTCGTTGGGCGTGTGGCGGGCGACAGCCTGCTATTCCACCGGTGTCCAGGGCATCTCCAGACACGTCAACGATGGTCATTGGTACTTAATTCGAAGCGGGACTCATCAGGGAAGACACTTCTACTCAGAGAGACACCAGGACGAATGTGCCTGATACCACTGCAAACTTGCTACTGACGGCAGCGAGCTAGTGTGTGATTCGACCATTCAAAGAAGGTACGATCTCTCTTGAAGATCCCGTTCCAGCTACTTCCGGTCGTGCATGCCGACAAGTCATTTGCATCTGTCTCCGTCCTCCCACCATTTTTTCCCTCCACTTGTCGCCAGCTCACATATCTTCGCTCCACATGTTTTCACTCCTGTCTTCCACCGTGTCCTTGAGTCTTTTTCCATCCATCTTTAGTTCCTCCACGCATCCTCTTAACATACCCGCACCATCTTAATCTCTCTTTTTTTTTTTTTTTTTTTGCAATTTGCTCTCTAATACTTTCCTGATTAAAGTCTTCCTTATATCTACAGTCCTTACTCTGTCCATTCTTGTTTTTCCTTTCACTGCCCGGTCTGCAGTCTGTTAGTCTCTTTCTGTCATTGTCCATGTTTCTCCTACATAGGTAACAATAGCAAAGTAGTAACTCTCATATGTAAGGAATTTTTTTCCTGGACCTTCCTTATTCTCTTGTGTTTTAATAATAATAAAAAAAATCCGTCCGATCACGGCATAATAATCCGGAATATTTTAATAGCTGTGACGTCTCCAGGCGTGAAAGTTTACAAATTTTAATACCGAATTCTAATGCATCAATCATCTGATCACAACAGCTTACAGTTTCGAACTAAAGTGAAGTTAATACACTTGAGTCTCTTTGTAAATAAAGAGAAAACTTCTTCTTACGCAAATCGTCTTTAACAGCTAGGAAGCTGTTCAAATTACCTCATAAACCTACGTCACTTTGTTCCAAACAGACTGGTTCTTCCACTACAATGTGGTGTAGATGTCCCAAAATATTCTATTCCTTCACTAACACCGTCTTTCCCACCCCAAGCTGCAGAGTGTTAATATAGCTTTGTATATCAGTAGTTGAGGTTTTAATGCGGCTTTGAAATGTATAGTCGATATTTTATATTTGGAGCGTAGGGCATCGACAAAAGCCTGCGGCTCGAGGTTTTTATGCCATTACAAGTAATTACTAAGAATTTAACTCTAACCACCCTGTAACTCAAACAAAGATTCTTTTCGAAAGTTATTGTCTGACCACACCTATGAGAAATCAATTACAGTGGCGCACAGAAAACAAGTTCTTGTTTCTTAATTATGTATGAAAATTCAAAAAGTCTTCCATATTAAAAATATTTGTTGATTAAAAACGAACTTGAGGGATAACTCCTAATCCTCTACCATCCTACCATTTATGTGGTATATTGTCTAACATATGGAAGACAGTATACAGAAAAGATCACGACAACAGATTTAGTCCAAAATGTAATTTAGAGAAAATGCTGTATTCTTTTTCAAAAGTTTAAAAACGATGGAACAGTACTTGACGATACCAGAGGATTATCTAAAATAAAAACATTGCCGAAGCAATGGGCAGATCACGGCCGATTCACACACAGTCTCCAGTTAACTGTATGGGGAAACAACGGTAATACTAACTGTAGCCGTGGCGGAGTGGCCGAGCGCATTGAGGCGCTATTCTTCGATGTGCGAGGCCGTTCCCCGTCGGGGGTTAGAATCCCCCCCTCGGGCATGGCTGATTGTGTTGTCTTTAGTGTAAGGTAGTTCATAAGTAGTTTGTAAGTTTAGGGACTGATGACCGCGCAGTTAAGTCCCATAAGCTTAAGAAAGATTTGAACATTTTTGAAATCGCTGTAAACAGGTCGCCGCCTGCTGAGACTCAAATAAAAGAACGACCATTTGATGTATGCTAAGGAACGCGCCTTATTCTGTACGAGCGGAGAAGTGTACTGATACAGTGACATTTTTTAAATTTCTTGCGTAATGTCCCTTAGTTTTGATTATTTTCTCAATTATTGCTTCCAGTAGAATATGCAAATCAATGTTCATTTCGCTTAATTTAAAGTAAACTGTCCTTTTTTTTTTTTCTTGGTAGAATTGCTCTCGTGATAATTACTTTTGGTTGCAAAAACCTTACAAACTACTTATCCATGCCCGAGGGAGGGATTCGCAGCCCCGACAGGGAACGGCCTCGCGCATCGGAGCATAGCGCCTCAATGCGCTCGGCCACTACTCCGTGGCTTTTGGTTGCATTTACCTAACGACAAATAGGCCGTTGCTCTCAAAAGCACTAAATTCGCTTCTAGAAAACGTCTAGAACTTCGCGTCGCATTTTCAACTATATTAAGATATTTCCTTGACTATTACTTGTTTGCTGTTAGAAGAAAAGGACGGAAGCTTAGGGATTAGCGTCCCGTCGACAGCTTGGTCATTAGAGACTGAGCTAACGCTCGGATTTTGGGTAAGGATGGGGAAGGAAATCGCCGTTCCCGTTGAAAGAAACCACCCTGGAATTTGCCTGGAGTGATTTAGGGAAATCACGGAAAACCTAAAATCTGGATGGCTGGAGGTGGATTTGAGCCACCGTCTTCCCGAAAGCGAGTCCAGTGCGTTATCGCTGCGCCACCTCGCTCGGTGTTTCTTCTTAGAGCACTGACAACTACTGTCCTTTTAATGAACACTGTGTACAACATCTAACAGTAATAAAGGTGCATCAGAACAAGAAATTTGGTTTGAGCTTTCGAAAACCACTATGTCAATATCTTCAGGCATCTCCAAAGGATGTTGAAACAGCAAGGGTCCAAATCAGTAATGAAGTAACTAATTTGGCTAGGCCTTCCGCTACTTAAGCGCAACTGCTATTAAGTTTCATTACTGGCATAATCTACCAGTTCCATTCAGTAAATTGGCGGAACTTGGTCTGTTGAACTACGTGCGTACGTCGAGACAAGACGGCTCGCAAGTAGTGTCGTTAGCCTACAAACGAAATGCAAAAGAATGGGAATGATTTAGCAGCACTTCTGAAAACAGACTTCGCGCAAACCCCAAGGGTGTAAAATAACTTCTAAAGAAAATTACCTTTATTCGTTGTGATACCTTCTGAATCGATGGATAACTGTTGTACAAATTATTACCACAGAGTCATCGCCCATGCCCTTTCGAAACAGAGCGAAAAGGACGTATATCATATAAATACTCCTTGAGTTCTGCACTGATACTTTCGGATAACTGTCGTAATTGCCTAGGCTGCAAAACTCTGGTACGAACCGATAGCAAAATACGACTGCATGCTATTATTAATCGCTTTGTCACGCGCCATCAAGCGAAACTTAATGATTTTGAACGTCTTTTATTTATCTTATTTTTCCAATGTCCACCTTAAGCAAAGATACACGATTAATGGGTCCAATATCATTATTCGTTCGTGCGAGAAGAATGCATTACCGCCACCTCCTAGGGACCACACTGCTGAGGTCACTGGTCCCTAGACTAACACACTATTTAAACTAATTTACCCTCAAATTACCCCCTCCCCCCACACACACACGGCCGAGAAAGGAAACGACTTTAATTATATGTTTCCCTGAGCATTTCTATGAAACATTTCGTGTTACTGTACTGTCAAATTACAGCCCTAAAAATAAGTGTCTGAATATATCTTATTTTCTGTTTAGTTTAATTGAATCCCTAACAGATCTCGTGATAGGAATTCGTGAATTACGACGTCTGGAAAAAACAAAAACATGCAAAAATATATAGTGAAATGCAAATGTAAACAGTAACGTTAAGTAAATAATTTGCGTTGCAGTTCTCGGCGACAGTTAAAACGGCCTACGTATTTTGTTCGTATTGAGTCGTTACCACATATAAAGAACACGTAGACGCCATTAGACAAGAGGGGTCTCATTTTGGCTCTTCATTTTAACAGCTGATCGAATAGTGCATTCGGGAAGCGGCGCTTGGAACACGCCTCCGGTCACCCAGATTTGTATTTTACGTTCCGGGGTGGTTCCCTTGAAAGGTGATGGTCGATTTTCTTCCCCGTCCTAAACAAAAAAACAGTATTTGATTGAAATGCATACATATGAGACCAGACGATGGCAACGTAGTTTTGCCGAAACGGATCGTCATTTTATATATGTATCAATGGCTGTTCGTTTGCCTGTGTATCGCTGTCACTATCGCATAACTATCCATAAGAACCAGTTCCAACGTAGGCTCATTAATTCTCAAGTCCACAAAAGTACTGGTTTAACATTGTTAACAAACACATAAAGAAGATTATTTTATGTTACCTATGTCTATATATCCCATCTAACAAAATGTACTTAATATCCTTCATTCTTTTATGATAATTCCAAAATAATACGTTGGAACATCATTTTGCTTGATCCTACTAGAGTCTGACGCGAACACGTCCTGCCAGAGTCAAAGCGTTAAAAGAGAACTAGCTTCTCGTCTTACATTAAAAAATGTTAACTTATTCGAGCAGATAAATATGTCGTATACCGGGTGATCAAAAAGTGAGTATAAATTTGAAAATTTAATAAATTACGGAATAATGTAGATAGAGGGGTAAAAATTGACAAACATGCTTGGAATGACATGGGGTTTTATTAGAAAAAAAAAGTATTGATAGACGCGTGAAAGATCTCTTGCGTGCATCGTTTGGTGATGATCGTTTGCACAGCCGCCACTTTCGTCATGCTTGGCCTCCCAGGTCCCCAGACCTCAGTCCGTGCGATTATTGGCTTTGGGGTTACCTGTAGTCGCAAGTGTATCGTGATCAACCGACATATCTAGGGATGCTGAAAGACGCCAATGACTCACCCATAACTCCGGACATGCTTTATAGTGCTGTTCACAACATTATTCCTCGACTACAGCTATTGTTGGGGAATGATGGTGAACGTTTTGAGCATTTCCTGTAAAGAACATCATCCTTGTCTTAATTTGTTATGCTAATTATTGCTTTTCTGATCACATGAAGCGCCAACTGTCGGCCATTTTTTGAACTTCTGTACCATTTTTTTTTTTTTGTTCTAATAAAACCTCATGTCATTACAAGCATGTGTGTCAATTTTTACCTCTCTATCTACATTATTCCGTGATTTTTAAGTTTTCAAATTTGTACTGTATTTTTGATCACCTGGTACTACGACACGTGACATCCAAGAAGGCTTTTTCGTGTCGTTCAACATGAGAGTGTATGCCAATTAAGGTTAGGTTGCTTGCATCTACACTCAAGGGTACTTCGTTATTATACACGCAGCCCCTCTCGCGAACTTCTGCGCTGCATAAATAATCAGGGTTGATTCATAAATTTTAATGTTTCTGTAGCTGCCTGATAAGAAGCTAATTCTCGTAATTTATATTTTTGCTTCTGGAGAGGAAATATTCCCCTTTTATTGTGCCGTGGTAGGGGCCTTTTTCATTCCTGTTCCCAATTTCTTTTCTACCATAGTTGATTAGCTGTCGTAGTCGACAGACGATGTGTCTTCAAAAATTCCTTCACGAAAAATAAACGTCGATTTTATTAATTTTTTACTGTAGACCTACTTAAAAAGCTTGCCCCAACTAACACAAAAACAACGAAACGATAATTAAGTGAGAAAATACGATCAACTTTTAAGTAGACTAGTTTGGGTGTCCAATCTAATTCAGCACGTTCTTTATTTCGCTAGATTTAAGCCATATTATCTCGATTATTCGATAAAAAATCGTTTTGCCTTTATCCAAAATGTTCAAATGTTTGTATAGCTTAAGGGACTTAACTACGGGGTCATCAGTCCCTAAACTTACAAACTACTTATAAACTACCTACAACTAAGGAGGGCACAAATATCCATGCCCGAGGGGGGATTCGAACCACCGACCGTAGTGGCCGTGCAGACCGTGACTGGAGCGCCTCAGTCCCCTCGGCCACCGCGGCCGGCTGCCTTTATACATTTCGCTCTCTTTGTGAAAATTTTGAACCGATTAGTACAAATTTAAAAGGAAGAAGTGACGCGCTTGAAATACTCAAAGGAAAATGTGTTTTCTTTCCATGTAAAATTCTAACGGCGGACATAAAAATGGTGCCATAGCTGAGCATTAATTTCGGCCCAATTGTCATATTCTGTAGGCGTCATCTAAAGGAAATTGCAACGAGGTGGCCGAATCCAAGTTGGGGATTCTCCTGCCAATAAATACCATAGGATAATCATCATCAATAAAATCAATCGATTCACACAATTTGCCTGGGGAACTACTCCGTTTATTGGTTAAAAAAATCGATTTGCCTTTACCCGCTTATCTACCTTCGTGCAAAGTTTGAGCCGATTCGTAAAAGTTTAAAGGGTAGAAGTGAAATGCTTGAAAATCCTCCAAAGAAAACACTACGAAACCACTGGGACACACGGTCTTGAACCAGCTATGATTTCGAGAGGTATTTTTTAAAACTAATATAGGACTTTCCCCAGGCACAATCCTACATTTCACCGCTACAATGCCATGTTGTATAAAATCCTAACGATGCGCAGAAAATTAGTATCATTATCTCAGCATTAATTTCAGACTAAGAAACATTTGGAAAAGGGATAAATTGAGTTGCACAATTTATCCGAGTGCCACTTCGGATTCGTCGTTCAAATTATCCTTATATACCGTAACAAAGGTACAGTAAGAGAGATGTTTTAATGGCTATACAAACTGGCGCTGGTCCGAGTTAAACTAAAAACATTTCACCCCATGACCATAGTTCAAATAGGAACCTAGCAACAAGACCCCAAAACTTTCGAATCTGCACTCGGCTTTTTCAAACATATTTAAAATGTTCAAATGTTTGTATAGCTTATGGGACTTAACTACAGGGTCATCAGTCCCTAAACTTACAAACTACTTATTAAGTAGTTAATACTAAAGACGGCACAAATATCCATGCCTGAGGGGGGGTTCGAACCCCCGACCGCAGTGGCAGTGCAGACTGACTGTTGTGCCGCAGACCGCTCGCCCACCGCGGTCGGAAAACATATTTACTACAGCGCTAGCACGCTGTAATGATAATATCAAGAGATATGTCAATTCATTTTTCCCACTATTCACAGACTTTCAAGTACTGCAGTCACGTTTCAGATTCCACAGTTTGTTTCGACGTTTCTAGATATCGATATGCATGCACCGTAGAACACAAATACTGGCGTCGGAGCGAAGATCAGGGTGTAAAGTTCCGTTGACGATGAGACCATTCCAGACTGAACACAAGATCGGATATATAATAAAACCTTTGAGTCCCAATATGTCAAAAACAAGTAAACTTATTATAATTTTAACAAAAGTGACTTTTATTAGTCTCATAAGTGATGAATACAGGATTTTTTTAATGAGAAAAAATAGTTTCTTAAAGTAGATGGTCCCACATCACGCCGTTACATTGCCATTTTGTACTGTGATGTTCAGCTTTTGTGCTGCAGTGTGCACAATTACGAGATCGTTCTTGTATTAGCATGTGCTTAGGACTTGGTTTGTCTCTGTTCTTGAGGCAACGTTTTTAATTTGTTTGCATTTCGATTTCTTGCACCTTCTTGATGATGTAACATTTGTTGTTCCAATAAGTGTATGAACCACCGCAGTTCGGAACCCCTTCAATGACAATGTTGCCCCATCGCTTCTTTTTTTGGAACAACCAAAATGAATGTAATATGGATACAACCAGTATAAGCAAAAAAGTTCTAAGCCATAATCTATTGCTTTTCTTATCAATCTCAGATAGAGACTTCAGCATCTCTGCTATATCGACGTACTCAATGTGCATTGTGTACTATTTCACAAGAATGTGACATGAGATCCAAATTACTGCCATTTTTCCGAGACACTGTTTTTGTCTGCCGTGGATCATGAAAACGAGACATAATATAAATTTCCTCCCTGTCCTATATCAATGCAGATATGCCTTCGTCTGTTCAACTGTCGTCATATTTTCTAAGCTGAACATGTTTTTCAGTCTTCTAATCTTTGGGCAAGTCCTATTGTACTCGTTTTACTGTCTCACAAGCATATAAACGATGATCATGAAGATTCTTCATTAAGCTAGAAGTGAAACAACCATCAAAGTAAATCTCATGGGATTTTGGTCACTAGTTTGAGTAAATTACTCCACTACCAAATGTTCAAATGTTTGTATAGTCTATGGGACTTAACTGCGGGGTCATCAGTCCCTAAACTTACAAACTACGTATGAACTACTTACGAACTAGGACGGCACAAATATCCATGCCCGAGGGGGGATTCGAACCCCCGACCGTAGTGGCCGTGCAGACCGTGACTGGAGCGCCTCAGTCTCGTCGGCCACCGCGGCCGGCTGAACTCAAATACACTACAAATATTAAATGAATCAGACGAAAACTATAAATGTACGAATAATAATAAAGCTCACGAGAATTATGCCTTCTGCCGTATAAAAAAAATTACGAAGAAATAATTAGATTTTTTGCCTGCAAAACGTAAGCATTAAACTTAATGCAGTTATATGCACGTTAATTCTCAAAATTATAATATACCTGTAAAATGTAAATTACTGGTGACGGACGCTAAACATAATACGCGAAGGCCCAATAGTCTATAGTTCAAAAAGTCTGAGACACAATGAAAATGGGCGAGGCCAATTAAAAAACGGACTACAGGTCGATATCAAGCAGTGAGCGGGAACTGAAACAGTGAGCGGCCGCGCGGTCTTGTTGTTGTTGTTGTTGTTTATAGGGGACCAAACTACAAGGTCATCAGTCCCCTGATGATGTAACATGTGACAGAACGAAAACTGAGAGAACAAGGATTAGAGAATTCCTTGAGTGTAAAACGAACAGAAACACTTCACTTCTTCACTTATACACAGAGGAGTGCACAAAAGGGATAAAAGTACAATTTCCCAGCAGAATGCAAAGGCTGGCTGATCACTAGGATAAAAACGGATGAGCGAGCCATGCTGTACACACTAAAAAACCACCTCAACCGAAAAGGTAGAGGCTATCAAGTAACTTAAAAACAGTGTAAACATGAGGGTTTTTGAATCAGGCAGAAGCGCCTTCCATTAAATGGAAGGGTAGAAACCACATGCGCGAATAAAATTTAAAACAGTAGTAGCCAAGGAGGCATTGTCACCTAAAACTGATGGCAGCGAATCTGGTAGGCTAAAGGACTGCCGCAAAGCGGCTAAAAACGGAAAATACAACAGTATGTGGACCACAGTCAGCTGGGCGCCACAACAGCAAACTGGTGGGCCCTCTCGACGCAAGAGGTGGCCGTGTGTTAACCACGTATGGCCAATGCGTAGTCGGCAGAGTACAACGGACTCCCTACGAGAGGCTCGTAGGGAGGACCTCCAAATTGCCGTAGAAGGCTTAACAGCACTGAGCTTATTCGGTGCGTTCGATTCAGCCCACTCTGTATACCAAAGGCTTAATATCTTGCGATTGAGCACCGCCCGGAGATCCCTCTCCTGGAGACCGATTTCCAGCATGGTTGAGGTAGTAGCCTCCTTCGCCAGATGGTCAACACGTTCATTTCCTGTTATTCCAACGTGGCCTGGAGTCCAAAGGAAGACCACAGTGCGGCCAGATGTACCTAGTCTGTATACAGCTTCCTGAATGGACCGTACCAAAGGATGTTTTGGGAAACACTGGTTAAGGGCTTGCAAACCACTCAGGGAGTCAGTACAGATATCCAGTAACTGGAAGTCGCCGAAATCGTTCCGGTGTTCTGTACCGCCAGTTCCTGGAACTATTCGTCGCCCGGCGGACTCGACCCGGAACAGGAGCCGCGGCTTCTAGTTCCAGGGAATGGCGGTCCCGGTAGACTAGGAGCACCTAAGTGAACGGCAAACTGCCGTTCCTCGTATGTAATTCCTTGGTCCTTCAGTTCTGTCAACTGTAAACTTGGAACCGTTCGTTCGTTAACTACCCATCTCTAGGTCCACGTGACAACAATACAGTAAAAAAAGAACAGTATGTTACAAACGGAGAACATGCTACGTATTTTTAACGCTATTATTTCCACATTTCCCAATGGCTGCGGAGTGGGCGGCTGCTATCCATAGGAGGTTCGAGACTTAACCTCGGGTATGGCTGTGTGTGTTGTCTGCAGCAAAATGTTGAAATGTTTGTAGGGTTACCATACGTCCTCTTTTCCCCGGACACGTCCTCTATTTGAGGCAAGGAAATGTGTCCGGCCGGAATTTATAAAATTTTACAGAAGTCCTCTTTTTTGGGTCCCGGGAAAGAAAATTTATTTTTGTTTCATTTGAAACAACGGGTTCGTTTGCACTGCAGCTCCAAACTGTCCGCAACTATCAGGCGCATACACAAAACGAAATTGCCGTTCACAATTTCGCTCTCCGCATAGGTCTGACAGTTGCAAACGATTCGGAACTTCTCTGCCAAGGAACTCGGTTGTGCTTTTATCAGTTTTGTAATTTTATAAAATTTTTGAACGTTATCAAAGGAAACAGAACATACCAGCAGCTGAAATGTGGTGTGCACATTTCAGTCATCTAGTTTTGTTAGTTATTATGAAATGCTGAAAGTTGTAGGATTCTTTTTTTCTATACATAGTCATCATGCCAACACAGAACGTGTGTTGTCTCTACTGAACACATAGTGGAGAAAAGACAGGAATATATTTAAAATAGAAAATATAAAAGCTACTGTATGTGTATAGTATAATTTCAAATATTTGAAATGCTTAGCTTTCATCAGTACTTGTGAAAAACAAAAAGCTCTTGAGAGAGATTTCGTCGTCCTCCAAATATAGTTGGTTCAAATGTGAAAAAGACGAGTTTATTGATGATGAATAAACTGCCGAGATTCATAATATTTTGTTTTACAATAACCACACAAGGTTAGTTTTACTTTGTAGTAGTTTTATGTGGTTCATTAAGAAAGTTGTAAATTACATTCTGTTTACAATAAAGTGTCCTCTTTTTTTACATGAACTGTCCTCTTTTTTGATGATGAACATATGGTAACCCTAAATGTTTGTGAACCTTATGGGGCTTAACTGCAGGGTCATCAGTCTCTAACAAACAACTTATGAACTACGTTATACTAAAGGCAGCACAAACATCCATACCCGAGGGGGGATTCGAACCCCGACGGGAAACGGCCTCACGCATCGCAGCAGAGAGCCTCAATGCGCTCGGCAGCGGCTGTCTATAGCAGAAGTTAGTTTAAGAAGTTTGTGAGTGTAGGTGCTGATGTCCACTGCTGTTTGGTCCCTTATCTTTACAAACATTTGAACATTTTTTGTGATGTATTTTCCAATACACTGAGCAACTTCAATTGATACTGCCTAGCGAAACTGTCAAAATTCAAAACAATCTACACAGAAAACGACTAAAACAAGTCGTCGATTATTCGGCTGAATTTTTTAACTCGTTAAAACCACCCGGAATGCCCACGTATTAACAACGAAGAGTGAATCAACAATGATGCTTATTTGCAACTTTATTTATTAGTTTTTCAGAATGTTTAGCATGCAATTGGCTTCGCTAATTGGATTATACGTATACATTCTATATTTTTATACATTTACAAGTTGATAATATAACTTAATTTACAATAAGTACAAATATGTTCTTAGTTTTTTTCGCATTACTGTTAAAATTATGTGTCATTAAAGGCCTTAATAACTATTAACAGTGATTTTTTAATCTTTGTGGATGTCCTCCAAATTACTTTGGAACTATTCATCCAATGAACAGTATGTCTTATTTGAACCATACCTCTAGTACAGTCAAATTTACTTAAAGTAAGGGTTTTTACTTTCTGTGGTTGCTTATACATTTTAAGTCCTATATGTTTATGGCTGTTATGTAACAGTGACAGTTTTGAGTGTGGAATTATAACATACACTGTTGCATCTGGTAGTATGCATGTGATGTTTGCTCTCGGAGTTAATTTCTGTATATTTTCTATTATATAGATTATACAGTAGTACATATAGAGACTTGGGAGCGCCATTATACTGTGTTGACTGAAATGGTTACTACAGGATTCTCTTGGTCCCAGCCCTTGTATTCGTCTAATTTCTTTTTTTCTGCAATTTGAAGACAAGGTTTGTACCTGCCGTGTTTCCCCATAATATTACGCCATATTGCAACTGTAACTGGAAGAATGCATATTAACAGAGAATCAATATTTTTTGCTGACATAGTTTCTTAGTTTATATAATGGAAAAATCACACTTGCAAGTTTAGTAGAGACATATATGTTCGTCCCAGAAAAGTTTTTGGTCTATATTGTGGCCTAGCAGTTTAACACTTCTATTTTATTCCTTCCGCGCCTTTAGGTTAAAATATATTTCCTCTGTTTCTGTTGTATTTATACACAACTGGTCCGCTGTAGACCACTGATTGCTCCAGATATAATCATTGTGATATCATACGGCATGGAAGCTGGGCAACAGAACCAAATTGATTATCAAAAAATTGGGACCCAATTTAATAGAATAAGCAATCATCGGTGGCAGATTCAGTGGCGAAGACGTAGTGATTCCATGCGTACCGATGATTTCCAGATCGAATTCAAGGCGCTCCAGGACCCTTAAGTCTTGCCTTTGCTACTACAATTAACACAGCACAAGGTGAAACGCTTATTATTGCTGACAAATTTAAATCACTCGTACTTTACACATAGCCAATTTCATGTAGCTCGCTTCAGAGTTGGCACCCCAAAACATTTTAACTTTTTTATTAAAAACAGAAAAATACAAACGTCTACCTGCTGTTCTTAAGCTGAATTAATAAAAGAAATATAATTTCCCATTTGTCTTAAGTAAAAGATTTTTCCCCTTGGCCGTAGCAAGCCGTAGAAGTCCTCTGGCTAGCTACCTGGGCAAACCCTGGGCGGGTATCTAGTTTTATATAAAAATATTATGAAAGAAATGGGCAATGTCCTTTCCAAAGGATTCAATCTGCCTTTTGCTTGAATGATATAGAAGAGCCATGGGAAACCTAAATACTGATGGCTGCACGTGGATACGTACGGCCGACTCGCACGGCCAAATCTTCCTAAACCTATGGAAGGCGTTCATTCCGGATTAAGTAAGCATGCTGTTTCATATGTTCAGCAGTTTTTTCTAAATTCTTCTTTATGTCTCCATCTTACCACGGCTGGCTGCATTTTCAATTATTGCCCAAGCGAACTACTTTTCCGCCAAAATTGTCTCAGAGTTTTTGGGATCTCAAACATGAACTTTCTTCGCTTCAGTGACTCCTCCTCTCCATCGACAGATTCTGCAGCTTAGGCTTCCCCCGACTTTGTCGCATTTATTACTCACAGCGAAGAGACAATTCTCCAGAGTAACATATTTGTGGAAACAACTCATGGAAAAAAAAAAACTGCATGGCGTTTTAAGCCAGTGATGTAAGTAAAACTGATTAGTTATGTTTGGACACCCAGCATTGTCTTATCTTCATTACTGCTTGCAGCACCATATATATCAATGGTACTCAAGATGTGACCGAAAGAAGTCTCTCTTCTTTTTCCTAGTTATCTGCTGATGCCGGCCTTTGTGGTTTGTAAAATTTTATGCCATTAAATTCTTCACAAAGTGTTCAAATGTGTGTGAGGTCTTATGCGACCAAACTTCGTGGTTATCAGTCGCTAGACTTACACACTAATTACTTGACTAATTTTAACTTACGCTAAGAACAACACAAACACCCATGCCCGAGGGAGGATTAGAACCTCCGACTGTAGCGGCCGTGCAGACCGTGATTGACGCGCCGCAGGCCGCTCGGCCACTGCGGCCGGTAAATTCTTAACAGGGGACGGTATCAGCAGTATTCGCAAGGCAATCAATCTTTTCGAAACTATTTCCATAATTGTAAACAAAGGCTTCCGCGGCCGTAGTCAATGTTAAAAAAATTATTCTGGGCATCGGACCACATCGTCAACGTGAAACCCAGAAGAAGGCTGCTTACAATAGTGGTCGAAACGTTGGTGAAATTTGATATATTGACGATAAGTCTAATGTCCAGAATCTTATTAACTGTGTCCATAATTGTCCAAGTATAGTGATAGTAGAGAAGAGAGGCATTCCCCATCAGGTAGAAGGGGGGAGGGTGGCTGAACGAGATTATCAATTAAACGGTACCCTTGCAACCATGAATAATTTATAAGTATCATTATTGGAGTAATGAAGGTGAAAGTCAATCCAGTCAAAATGTAGCTGACCTATAATACATGTATTATTTCGGCGCACTACTTTCATGCTGTCATATGTCTGCACATGCATATCTTCCGCATCCCCTATCCCGAATATTTCGCTGTGGCCTTACGTTTGTGCGAGAGAGACGATCGAACATGTTTAATGCCCCGTCGAACGCAACACTAAATTGTCATCACTCTGAAGGTAGTTGTACATTCTCAAGATTAGTATTTGGCCCGCAGTGTCTGGTTTTCGCACTGTAAACTCGTTTCTTTCGAGGAACTGTCAATGACACCAGATTTTTCAGAAACTGTTTAATTCATCTCCGGATCAAATTACAGAACATAAACTACTATAAACGCAGTATCAGCAAGACGGAACAATACCGTATTGACAACCCAGTCATGAATACCAGAGATTTTCTGCGACGACAATCAGCAGAGGCTCTACAATTTGGCCATCTTAATCGCCTGGTAACTCTCATGAAACTGAGCTTCCAGCATTATTGTTAGAGATTCCTTTGGCTACAAAAACGGGAATGTTCTTCCAGCATGACGGGCTCCAGCACATTCTAGTCGTCAGGTGACATCATCTAAACCTGGATGGCGAATCGGTAGATATGGCCACGTTCTTTGGACACCAAGGTCCCTGGACCTTATCCCTTTGGATTTTTGTTGATGGGGATGGTTGAAGGGCGATTTGTACAAAGAAAAAAGTAAACAAGAGCCGACTTGATTCTTCGGATTATGAATAGCACAGCCCTCATAAAAGACCGCAAAGACGACCTCAGAAGAGCTACACGTAGTGGTATCAAAAGAAGTCAAAAGTGCATTGAAGTTAGTTGTGGAAATTTTAAAAATCATCCTTGAACGTCCTCTTTTGCCTTTGCCTCTTTTTTGGGTGGGGGTTTCATTACATACCACTAGCTGTATATCTGTACTTATTAGAAATTGGATACATGTTACATGGCCTTTTTTTTTTTTTTAATTTTGTTGCACCACTAACTTTTAAAATATTCTCTCTTCCTCCTGAAACACCCTTTATATTACAATTTAAAACCATGGGTGTATAAATTTCTGTCTGAAGATGCTACATAAGTGAACAATACCGATACAATGTTCTGTTTATGAACTGACTGCAGATAAACAATGTTTCCTGACAAAATGTTGTCCTTAACAGTGATGACGAAATGAAGCGCGGCGTTAGACACCTATTTCTAGAGCCACAACTCCATTCATGCATCCTCGTGACACAACACGAGCCAAAAACGTTGTGGCACAGCACGAGCTGGAGCATGGAAATATAGCGTGACACTTAATCGGAGAACGCGTGATCTTTTCCTGTTATATTAAGAGGGAGAAACAACTGGTGCAGACCAACTAGCCTACGCATGCGAAGCAGCGGGCGTTAAGCTAGTTTATTATGTAATCATCATGTGATGTGATGTTTCATGGCAGAAAATCGGATTAAATATGTCCGAAAACACCGCTGGGAAAAGGATAATTCGTCAAGAGAATATAACTCAGGTTTTATTGATCATAGAGATAAGAGAAAAGTTGTATAGCCTTTGGCCTAGTGATCATTTGTACATCTATCTGCAGAACTGTCGTTCTGTAGCTATGCTACAGTACTGTGTAACGATTAAGAAGCTTCTGAGCCGGCCGCGGTGGCCGAGGGGACTGAGGCGCTCCAGTCACGGTCTGCACGGCCACTACGGTCGGGGGTTCGAATCCCCCTCGGGCATGGATATTTGTGCCGTCCTAGTTCGTAAGTAGTTCATAAGTAGTTTGTAAGTTTAGGGACTGATGACCCCGTAGTTAAGTCCCATAAGCTGTACAAACATTTGAACATTTTTTGAGAAGCTTCTGAAAGCCTGAAAGATTTTCGGACAATTAAATCCTTAGGAGTCGTACAATGCTGAGGCGCGCGTAAATTAACTGCGTGAACTAAATAAACCCCCAAACTCGCTTACATTAGGCTCCAAGTATGGTATTTACTATTTTTAGTCATAGATATTTTCTAGAAGGAAAACTGTCGCCCTATCTGGATCTCTGTTTTCATGTTGAGAATCTTACTCTCCAAGTTCGAAATGTTCAATTGTTCGTAAACCAAAGGAACCAAACTGCTAAGGTAATCGTTCGCTAGACTTACAAATTACTTAAAGTAACTTACGCTAAGGACAACACACACAGTCGGCCGCGGTGGCCGAGGGGACTGCGGCGCTTCAGTCACGGTCTGCACGGCCACTACGGTTGGGGGTTCGAATCCCCCCTGGGGCATGGATATTTGTACCGTCCTTAGTTGTAGGTAGTTCATAAGTAGTTTGTAAGTTTAGGGACTGATGACCCCGTAGTTAAGTCCCATAAGTAAAAAAAAAAAAAAAAAAAAAAAAAAAGAGAGAGAGATCTAAAATGTAATAAGAAAATACTATACTGCCTATATTTATACGCTGTAGAAGCAACGAGTAACAATCCATCATGACCAAGAAATAAATTTCGTTCATTTTTGGTGATTGATCTTACTTATTGAATAGACTTCATCTGAAATAATAACGAACGAAATTAAAAGTAGTTTATTATGAATTTCTGATTTGTACGTTGTTGGTCTTGTATGGACCGAGTTCCGCGTTGGTAAAAACGAAACCGAATTTCTCTTTGGGACACGCCGGTTTCACCCGCCCGCTGGCCAGGCGTCCAGGCTGCTGCCTGCGTATCCTCGCCGCAGGTGGTTGGTGATTCAGGACGCCGGACGCACTCTGGCGCGAAGTTTCACTTTGCTGGAGGTCAGGGTGCTCACATATCTGCCGGGCCAAGGGCGCGTGCTTCGTTGATGGAAACCCCCTAGCTGCTGTAGTCCCGCGGCTGCTAATCACCGAACGTTGACGAAATTTTTATCGCAGATGCAGAGGTCGTCACCCCACTTGCCATGCTGTGGTATGCGCTGCTGTTCGCCGACGGTGGTTCGATTCGCCCCTCGGGCATGGGTGTTTGTGTTGTCCTTAGCATAAGTTAATTAGTTTGTAAGCCTTAGGGACTGATGAGACTTAACTAAGTCTCTTAACATTTACAAACATTTGAACATTTCATTTTACTACTTGTAACCCCCTATGGTACCCCTTAATAGTTGAATTTCGAAAAATACCCCAACATGTGACTTAAATTCCAACCAAGTATGCAAATATTTTCTGTAAATCTGGGTTCGAAATGGGCTTAGAAGCAACGTATTTTCAAAAAATGTTTCATCCCCTATTATACCTCCTAAATGATTAATTTTCTGATAATACCGAAACACGTATCTTTTTAATTCTGAAAAAGAAAACATATTCCAATTGATGTGGTTGTAACTTCAAAATTGCCTTAATAGCGAAATATTTTTTTAATCCCCTCTCCAATTTAACCCCCTGTGTACACAGCCCTCAAACACACGCCAGGAAAAAACGAACTCCAGCCAACAAGACGGAGAAACAGTAGTAACATGTAAAGAAGAGACATCAACAGCGTGAGTAGGCCGAATATTAAATTAAAAACACTTAAGCCTAACGTGCAATTTTTTTAAACTGTTTTTAATCTATTTATCGAAAACAAACTGTACAAACTTTTGTATCATTTACAGACCACAGAAGATGCTTTAAAATAAAAAAGCGAAACGCGTCTGGTGTAAAGTAAATCTCTTAATTGCAGTCAGCATAAGACAGATTACCTCTTATAATCAATACAAATATTTTTTGCAGCTCTAGTTTCAAAATTGTCTTAATAGCAAAGTGTATCGTTAAAATTTGTCGTAATTTATTTCTCAAATTTCAAAGTAAGCATTCCATAAAAGCTGGAAAAAATTGACGGTGAGAAGTCAAATTAATGAAAACACCATTTTTTCCCCCTAAGTAAAGGTGCAATACCTTGCTAACAAGTAACCATGCACCACTTCAAATAGCATAAATTATTTTCTGCGACTTCTGCCAATGAAATGCCGCAACATTGTAGAAATAAAAACATAATGGTAACTGTTCGTTTAGAATGCAAACTCGAATCAAAGAATGAAATTAAACTTCCGTCCACACACATTCGTCCTAACAATTCAAATATGTCTTTCGAAAATGAGTCTAGTCCCGAAACCACTTCCCTTAGTGGCAACTCAAGCCGAAGAAGAAGAAGATAAATTCTATACGTCAGTATTTCGAAGAAGACGAAGTTCATCATTATCACAACTGCATACACTGCGTACAACTTACAGTTTTAACTGTCAGCGCTATGCCAGGTGCATGATGCTACACGACATATCTTTCCATGTATAATATTACAGTTACACAACAGTCGATACTCAGCCACTTTCTTGACTCCGCGAAAATAAAACTTGAACGGAGGTCTGTAGCGAACCATCGGCAGTAAAACTCTGGGCTGAAGCTCGGCAACGCTCCACTCTAGATCTTTGCCCTTCGCGGGTAACACATTATCACCAAAGGCAGTCGAGCACTCTTCACGAACGTTCTAATAACTCTGGTCCAGACCTCTCGCCTATTTTACTGAAACTGAACTGTGAATCTCGTTCCTGTATAACCTGCTGAACAGGCTGCCCCCAAGTGAAAGTACATGTTGGAAGCTGGCTTAGCCACAACTCGCTTCCGCATCGAGTTCCCGACCAGCATACAGTTTCAATCTGTTGGGCTCTCTTCGCGAACACAGTGATAAGTGTGAAAGTTTCATTTTGGCAGATCAAGGAAGTAGTGACATATTACATATGATGCAGGAATTTCATACCAAATAGCAAGATTTGTTTCAGAAATAATATATAATCCTGCGAGCCTAGACCTTCTGACGAAAAAGTAGGAGATTCAACACAGTTACAACAAGTTCAAATGTTCAATTATTTGTAAATCTATTGGACCAAATTACTGTAGTCATTAGACCCTAGACTTACAAACTACTTTAAATTTTAAATAACTAACACAAGGTCAACACACACACACACACACACACACACACACACACACACACACACACAAACAAACAAAAACGTGCGCGCCGAAGGAAGACTCGAACCTCCGGCGGGAACCACTAACTAGTAACAAAAATAACAATATGCACTAATTCTTAAAGTAGTACTCTTACAACCACTAACTAGTAACAAAAATAACAATATGCACTAATTCTTAAAGTGAAAATAATTCGAAAAACGATGCAAGCTCAACAGTGGAGTTATGCATGTCTAAAATTACGCAGGGAAATGATCAAATGGGTCATTGAGCAGACTAGAGTGGAAGGAGTAATTCTGACAAATGATGAGGACATGGTAGATAAGGGGACGTGTAGCTAGAAGAATGATGGTCGAGAGGACGACATAGGTTTTTTTTTCTCATGAGATAATTAAAGGTCGAGACCACGAGCTAAAAGAAAAAGCATAGAGAATTAGAAAACAGCATCAAAATATGGATGCGTATTATTGAGCATACTGAATGGAGAATCCTAAAAGTGACCTTGATAGAATAACTGATTAACAGATGATGATGATGATACTTAGAATTTCAAGCTCTTGTTAGCATTTATACTTAGTGCCTTAGTTTGTGTTTTCATTTATTACGCATAATGTTTGTTAAGCTTATGGGACTTAACTACGAGGTCATCAGTCCCTAAACTTACAAACTACTTATGAACTACTTACGAACTAGGACGGCACAAATATCCATGCCCGAGGGGGGATTCGAACCCCCGACCGTAGTGGCCGTGCTGACCGTGACTGGAGCGCCTCAGTCACCTCGGCCACCGCGGCCGGCCATTTATTACGATTCAACATGTCTCACAGAGTCGCCGGCCGCGGTGGCCAAAGGGACTGAGGCGCTCCAGTCACGGTCTGCAAGGCCACTACGGTCGGGGGTTCGAATCCCCCTCGGGCATGGATATTTATGCCGTCTTTAGTATAAGGTAGTTTATAAGTAGTTTGTAAGTTTAGGGACTGATGACCCCGTAGTGAAGTCCCATAAGCTATACAAACATTTGAGCTCACAGAATCGCAACTATCCAATCGGAAATCAACGCGCTAGAAAAACGCGAAGGGAGGAGCGCCCTAAGACTACGGCCGTAGTGAGCATCACACAAAACGAGTAAGTTTGCATAGTAATCAAGATAAAAACTTCATTACGTGAAATGTATTCGCAATCGCGAATATTAATCAGCTCCAACTATATGTTTTAATCCTGCGTTACTAACATCTTGTTTTAATGCTAGGTACTAACACCCGTCTTTCAGGGGGTTTAGAACTTTTGTTAGTAACACCCGTCAATTCGGCGAGTGTGATTCCAAATCAACACTCTACCCTTGTACACGTGTTCATCAATTGTTCCACGAAACGTCACAGCTCACTGACAATTTGAACGTAGCCGTCATTTTGACGGATGTTACTAAGCTAGGGTTAATGGCGACGTGTGAAAATTTGTGCCGTACCGAGATTCGAACCCGGATTTGCCGCTTTTTGACAAGCGGTCGCGTTGCCATTAAGCTACCCGCGCACGCCTTCGGGACGACCCAAAGCTTCATATGTCACACTCTGTCTACTGCGTATGTGTGCTCGTACATTCTATCATGTAATTACCGTTTCGGGGAGAGAGGTTTACTACATTTGCCGCAAGCGCTGCAGTGGCTTATTTAAATTACGATACATGCATGTTTGAAGGGCATTTGCTTAGTTATATCAATAAACACCCTGCAGACCGTATTTAAGATGCAATCTATTAAAGTGTCCAGCGTAACGCCGCTTTGCCCCTAGAAATAGCTCGATTTAATTCCCTTCTTAATGCCAAATATATGTTCTGTACTCGAAACCTCTTGGTACTCTTACTGAAAAGGTTTTACGCGACGCTGTGCTTACTCATAAGTGAAGATTTTAAAGTCAAGATCTGGTCTATTATTGTATAAAGAGATGGGAAATTTGTGTGTGTACTCAATATCGAGCAAGAATCTAGGGAATACGGCGCGCCGCCGTAGAACGACACCGCCACCGCAATCACCAACATCCATTAATTGTTGTTTGAAGGTGAGCTTCCCACATTTCCAATTATTCATTCTACAAACTACATGCGTGAAGTGTGTTGAATAGTCTTCCGTCTAGCGATCATTTGCATACATATAGGAGGAATGGACGCACTTTAATTATCCAAAAGTGCTGAATCAAAACTAAAATACTACACACTTCCTGCATACCAGGAAAAGAAAGTTCAAGTTTTGTAAATCAATCGGACTCAGCTGCTTGATTATTAGTCCGCAGCTTACAAACTACTTAAACTAAGGTAAACTAACCTAAGGACAACACAAACACCCATGCCCGAGGGGGGGGGGGGGACTCGAACCCCCGACGGCGTACGGCTGCGCGCACCACAGCACAGCGCGCCAGCGCACGGCTAAATCAAATGTTCAAATGTTTGTAAATCTATCAAACCAACCTGCGTGGTCCGTAGTCCGTAGCTTACAAACTACTTAAACCTAAGGATAACACACACACCCATGCCCCAGGGAGGATTCGAACCTCCACGGCGAGCAACCGCGCGCACCGCAACGAGACGCTTTAGACCGCTCGGCTACTCCACCGCGGCACGGCTAAATCTAAATGTTCAAATGTTTGTATAGCTTATGGGACTTAACTACGGGGTCATCAGTCCCTAAACTTACAAACTACTTAGGAACTAGCTAACACTAAGGACGGCACAAATATCCATGCCCGAGGGGGGATTCGCAGTGGCCGTGCAGACCGTGACTGGAGCGCCTCAGTCCCCTCGGCCACCGCGGCCGGCAGTGCACGGCTAATCCGCCGCAGCTGACTGAACAAATCTTGTTGGTTTTTGTACATTAGATACTGCCTAATACAAGCTTTACAAGACTTATGCAAGCACTATTTGCTCGTGGTCGCCTCCTGAGAGTCGCGGCGGAATAGCCGCGCGCACTAAGGAGCCATGCTGCCGTGCGTGCGGCCATTCATCGTCGGAGGTTCTAGTCCACCCTTGGGCATGGGTGTGTTTGTGTTGTTCTTAGAGTAAGTTAAGATAGTTTGTAAGTTTAGGGACCGATGACCACTACAGTTTGGTCCCATAAGTTTACAAAGATTTGAATACCTGGTTCCTGAGAAAACCACGAAAATAATATTTTTCTATTAAATAAAATGTTCAAATATTTGTAAACCTATGTGGCCAAATTATTGTGGTTCCTAGACTAAAAACCTACTTGAACTTAAATCTGAGGGAGAATTCGAACCTCCGGCGGAAGCGGCAGCGCATTCCCTTACATAGTGTCTAGAGCCGCACGGAAATTCCCTCACAGCAATTTATATTCATCGCAATTTTTACAATGTTTTCGAGGACCCTGACAATTTGTTTAGTACCATTCTCTCAGTAACAGAATTCAGAAGTTCAAGGATACCGTGCTTATCCCTTTCGCTCCTATAGATCATCTCTCTGCATTCAGTAACGGGCGAGGCGCTGCAGTGGAGTGACCGAGCGCTCTAGGGCGCCTTGTTGCGGAGCGGGCGGTTGCTGGCCGGCGAAGGTTAGAGTTCTCGCACGGGCACGGGTGTGTGTTGTCCTTAGCATAATTTCAGTAGTTTGTAAACCTAGGGACTGATAACAGCTGCAGTGAAGTCCCTCAGCTTTACCAACATTTGAATGAGTGAGGATTTGTTGTTGCCGTGCTGATCGTCTGTGCGAAGAGACGGTGTCCCGACCAGTATGAAACTTAATCATTCGATTTTTATAAAACATGCTTTGTCAAAAAATTGATTCCTACAACTTTTACAATTTCATATCTTCGCTCGATGAAGAACTATTTTCATTTTCATTATTAATGACAGTTGCCGTTCAATCAAACTCAAAGTATTGAATGGCGTTATAGACATTGCAGAGTAAACTCACTGCATTGACTTTGTTTATTCTGATATTTGCTCATACATAGCAGTCTATGAAATGTGAAGATATCGAGTTTTTATTTAAAATTTGAGACCACGATATCTCATTTCGTAATGGACAGTGTGTTGAAAGGAGCGTATAAGATGAAGAACATTAACAAGAGTAAACCAAGGGTAACGGAATGTAGTGTCATATAATCACTTGATGCTGAAGTAATTATATGTCGAAATAATAAAGGTGGTACTGGGTTTACTTACTTCGGCAGTAAAGTAACATATGATTGTCGCAGTACTGAGGATGTAAAATGCAGAATGGCAATGGGAAGAAAAGAGGTTTTGAAAAAGAGAAATTTCCTAACATCGAATATGAATGTAAGTGTAAGAAAGTCTCTCGAAGGCATCAGTGTGGAATGTTGCCTTGTACGGGAGTGAAACTTAGACGATAAATCGTTTAGACAGAAAGAGGATACAGGCTTTTGAAATGTGGTGCTACAGAAGAATGCTGAAGATTAGGTGGGTCGATGGCGTAACTAATGAAGAGATTTACAATGATACGTCTGTTCTTAAGGAACAGGCGTTTCTGATGGTCCGTAGCTATGAATGTTAAATATACATTCATTACATCGCAATTTGCGAGAATTCCCAACTTTAGTTGCTCTTGGGTCTTGCCGGGGAGCGTGTCCAGGTGACCGAGTGGTTAAGGCGACCACTCGCGAAAAGCGGGAGACCCGGGTTCGAGTCTCGGTCCGGCACAAATTTTCATATGTTACAAAATAATAGACCAACTGAAGAAGAGCAGCTAAAGTCGGAAATTCCCGCAAATTGCGAAGTAATGAATGTATAAAGAAGAGGTACTGAACAGAATGGGGGAGAAAATAAAGTTTTGGCGTACCTTGAGTAAAAGAAGGGATTGGTAGGACACATTGTTAGACATCGAGGAATCGAAAATTAGCACTGGAGGGAAGTGTGTGTGTGTGTGTGGGGGGGGGGGGGGGGGGGGGAATCACAGAGAGAGGCCAAGAGACGAATATAGTAAGCAGATTCAGATGAATATGGGTCGCCGTTCTTATGAAGAGAGTAGGGTGGAGACCTGTATCAAACCAGTCCCCTGCCTGATGACCACAACAATACTGCTCCGACACACAGCTAATGCTTTGTGGCGATATTGGAATCCACTCCTGCAGTCTCCTAGTATGTATTAGCGATGCACTAACCAAGCAGCGTTACATCTCAGAAGCGTTGGTGCTTGTCCTCTCATATCTCTCATTGCTACAGAAAAACACGCGATCACACGTGGCAAAGTTGCATTTCTTGTCGCTCATCGGATTTTACTACTGCATTGGCCTCAGTGTTCTCTCGATCTCTCTTCTTTCGAAAACATTTGATCGACGATTGGGTAATGACTTGCCTGGGATACTCAGCCTGCTGCTACACTGGATCAACTGCCCGCCTCCGTAGTCTAGTGGACAGCGTGGCGGGTTGGACCGCTCAGCGCCCTGGTTAGATTCCCGGTCGGGTCGGAGATTTTCTCCGCTCGAAGACTGGGTGTCGTCATGATCATTTCATCACCATTGACAATCAAGTCGCCAAAGTGGCGTCAACTAAAAAGACTCGCACCAGGCAGGCTGAACACAACTCTTGTTGGAGTCCGCCGGACGCGGTGGCCGAGCGGTCTGCGGCGTGCCAGTCACGGTCTGCAGCGCCGCTGCGGTCGGGGGTTTGAATCCCCCCTCGGGCATGGATGTTTGTGCCGTCTTTACTATAAGCTAGTTCATAAGTAGTTTGTAAGTTTAGGGACTGATGACCCCGTAGTGAAGTCCCATAAGCTCTACAAACATTTGAACATTTGAACTAAAAAATGTTCAAATGTTTGTATAACTTATGGGACTTAACTACGGAGTCATCAGTCCCTAAACTTACAAACTACTTATGAACTACTTACGAACTAGGATGGCACAAATATCCATGCCCGAGGGGGGATTCGAACCCCCGACTGTAGTGGCCGTGCAGACCGTGACTGGAGCGCCTTAGTCCCCTCGGCCACCGCGGCCGGCAACATTTGAACTTGTTGGAGTCTAACGGCCATAACTGCCACATGATCGTCACCACCACCACCACCACCACCATTACATCAAATTTGACAATATTTGGAAGTAACGTCCAATATGGACTGTATCCCAGCCACGCATCCAATGCCTCTATGATTCAATGCTGAGGTGTACAGTAGCGGTTACGGCACATAATGATCATTTTCCTCACTTCACCTGGGGCTGAATTTTCAATCGTTTTGATTTTGAACAGTGTATTATCTACCAAAGGTGTCTGAACCTTTTTGATGTTGCGTTTTACAGAAAAGTATTCGGTTAACACTACTGATTTTTGCACATCTAACATGCCGTTAGTTTCGCTCGTTAAGGACTCAATTTATGTTTGGTTTTTGTCACACCCCGTATGTACCATATTTCGAAATATTTAATTATGTAAACGTCACTGACCTAGAGAATTCGTTTTATATAAGGAAGAAGTAAGTTTGGGGGTTTACACAACGATGGGATGATAAGTATAGCCTACTTTAAAAGGGAAAGAAGGGAACCAGTTTAGATAATGCTTCTGTCCTAGCACAAAGAAGATAACAGCGGGGAACCATTTCTCGTAATTATTTTTGGCGTGCGAATATATTTGTGTTGAAAGATTAGCAAAAGGACACTGACTTTAGAAGAGAGACTAGAGCCGGCCGCGGTGGCCGAGGGGACTGAGACGCTCCAGTCACGGTCTGCACGGCCACTACGGTCGGGGGTTCGAATCCCCCCTCGGGCATGGATATTTGTGCCGTCCTTAGTCTTAGCTAGTTCGTAAGTAGTTTGTAAGCTTAGGGACTGATGACTCCTTAGTTAAGTCCCATAAGTTCTACAAACATTTGAACAGACTAGACGGTGTCATTGGAAAAGAGAGATATAGCACGAGTCGGAGACAGCGATGCTTAGACAACGACAGTGAGATGCTACACATGAAGGCTTTACTACAAAAAGAGACTGGGTAAAACGATTTCACACGTTCGATGTTAAAAGAGCGAAAATATGTTCCCATGCCAAAATTCTGGCGAGGAAGGTGGAATGAGGACAGACAGTTAATGCCCTACTTTAGTCAGTCTTTTAAAGTGGGATGCATACGCCGTTTATTGTTCTCCAAAGAGTTTTTCAGTTGTATTGTTTATTCACCGACAAAAATCCCGATTACCGCACACGAGCGATCCATGTGAATGAATTTAATATTATGGGTGAATAATCGGCATTTTCACATTATTTTTATTTCGTATATTTTTAATAATGCGCAGTTGTGAACAGTTTAGTTTCTATAGTTTTTCCCTTTTAAATGACGTCTCATTTAAAAAAGACGAACTCACATACTAGGTCATAAGGATTGTATACAACCCGACGTCTGTGTGGTTTAAAAGCACGGAGCATTTGGAAAAAATATTATTCGTGACTTGATACACAATTTCTCCTGCTTAAAATATCAGAAACGGAAAAAAATGTTCTATAGATATGGGCTCGTTCCACTCTAGTCATTTAATGAGGTTTTCTGCTGCGTCTCTACCCAACCCCGTAACTCTTTTGCAGAAAGACATTTATATGAATCAAATTAGATATCTTAAGACCAAGTAGCTATACCTATAGAAGAAAGCTTTTTACATGCTTGATGCGTCACTTCCATGGCTTTAAGTATTGTATATCCCTACATTTTTTGCTTTAAGTTTCAAATGTTCAAATGCTCGTAAATCTATTGTAGCAAACTGCTAAAGTAATAGGTCCCTACACTTAGAAGCTACTTTAACTTATGCTAAGCATACACCCCCTCCCCTCACACACCCCATGCCCGAGGGAGGACTCGAACCTCCGGCGGGAACGACCGCCCAGTTTATAGTATGACGCCTTAGACCACACGGCTCTTAAATTTGGATAACTTCTTCATTACGCAAAAGAACTTACAAATTCGAACTTAAAAGAGTCTCATTGTGCTATCCCTTATTGACTCAACTATAGTTTACTATTGTGGGTCATTCGAAAAGAGTTAACGATCATATTTAAGCATATTATAGAGAAACTATTGGATAAAGAGTTTATGTATGGCACGAAATTTCTGTAATCTCAACTCCCATACCAGTTCTTTTTTTTTTCAGTGATCTTTGTTGCTTTTCATGGTGAACACTGAATTGAACAATCACAACATTCTCTGGTTCACTTGCATAACTACTCAAATTTCGCAATACCTGCAGCTGAGAAGTTTGACACGTAAATAAATAAATAAACCTAATTCCCACGCATGCCACAGTTGTTTCGATTCAGTTAATCTTAATAAAAACCTGTCGCCTTTGTTAAGAACTCCCACAACGTTCTAACTTTAAGGCATCTTATATAGCAACGTTGAATGTTTCAAATAGGTATGAACAACCAAAAGCGGCTGACGTATCCGCTCTGAGCACATGTGGGTCATATAGTAGAAACCTGTTTCTGTACCGTAGGTTTTCGGGATTTCAATGAGAATTGGTACCTTCTCTCAAGTCGATCACCTTCTGTGGGCTCAATAAATTCAGATGGGACCTTATTCCTTTGTTAGATAAAATTTCCCTTTGGCTTTCAGAAAATGCCGCTGCCACTGATGCCTAAATTCGTTTTCAAAGAATTATTGTAAAAATGCACATGAATTTATTCTAGAGATTATATGGCTAAACATGTCCACGATTTGAATCCAGAGTCTTCACCATAAGATATGGAGCATCGTCTACAGACATTCGAAAGGCTTAGCTCCTTGAGATAAAAGAAAACATTCATCACTACGACCAGTGACGAAATGGGGTTGTACCAAACTGATCCAGCATTTGTGCATCTGGATCTACCATTAGACTGTTTTTCAGTACAAGCGAAAGGAAGTGCAGAGGATATAACAATGGTGTACACTTTCTTCGCTGCAATTGTGGACACTGTCCATAAAGCAGTTGACAAAAAATAGGGCCTTAAGAACATTTTGGTAAATTGGCCAAACGAAAAACCACAGAGGTCTGTGCGTGGTCTTGCTTCATTACGAAAATGCATCGTTACTGTAAATAATGCAGTAGCTCCCATAATACAGAACTAACATAACACACATTCAAGAACAGTATCTATGATCGAGCCACGTATTGCTTCTGTAAGACGTACTACATTCCTCCTCCTCCTCTAGCACCCCTCCCCCAACTTGGAAAGCTCAAATTTGATAACGAAAGCACTGCCGAAGAAAGTCCGAAAGTGAAAGTCGGCGCTACTGCATAACACGCGCTCTCACACACAGCATTAGACTACCTAAGGGGTCAAAGTAAAAATAAACAGTGCATTTCACGTCAAGTAGTTCGTGTTATCGTTATATACAGCATGTCATTATCATATCTTTCATTCTTTACAGGCGTGCCACGGATTTTTTCGAGGGAAAGTTCATTTGACTTGTCACTTACACCTTTTATTTCGATAAGTGTCGACTTTTGATCGATATGGATAACTTTGCCCTTTACCCCCCCCCTCCAATTATTCCTCATTCCACGGTTCTCTCCTTCCCCCCTCTCTCTCTAAAAACCACAAGGTTCCTCAAATGGCACTGCTGTAACAAAGGACAGAAGTCATTATTGCTGAGCAGCAAGTTTTACATCTCTTTGTATATTGTACGTAGCTAGGGATTCAATTAATCATGAAGGTGCATGCTACATACTGTACATTTCTCCAAAACTGTAAATACTGGTCAAACATCCCTTACAAAAGTGACACTCACGTAAGTTCAGATGTTACTCAAGTACGAGAAAACTATCCCAATGTTTTACATGTTTCTTGAGTTTTTGGCCCCATGGATCATACTAATGTACATTTTATGGTGTGAAAATGTCAGAGAACAAATGCAACCAAAAAAGATGAAAATTTTTATATCTCTATATGGTGACCATTAACAATTATTGTCTGTAAAAGTATTAAATAATTTCTATCGGTGGTCTTGGGGTAAAGCACTCTACTGAAAACCGAAGGGTCGCGGGTTAGAAACCCGATCGGACCTCGGATTTTTTGTCTGCGTCGCCGAAGAGGAGTCCAATTGAAAGATCGCACCAGGCCAATGAGCCACACGAAATTATTATTATTATTATTATTACATTCAAGAATTATTTTATTACGTTAATTGCTTTCTCCGTCGGTGCTTGACAGAACAGGATAATATTATTAAAAATGAAAAATTCCTTACGTACTACAAAATTATTTATTGAGTTACTAACCGGCTTTCGGCTTCTTAGACCATCAGCTAATAAAATTATTTTATTACACAGAAGGATTTGTGGAACATCTTTAATCAACATTTGAAAAGACTACTGCTATCTTTCAAACATTTCATTTCCGCGGTTAGACTGTCAAGGAGTATTATTGTTACATAATACATGTCTTTTTGTTAAAATGTTTGTAAACCTAAAGGACTAAACTGCTAAGGTCATAGGTTCCTGTACTTACAAACTACTTAAACCAACTTACATAAAGGAAAACACACACACACACACACACACACACACACACACACACAGACCCTTGCCCAAGGAAGGACTCGAACCTCCGACGGGGAGCGGCCGCACAATGCGTGGCATGACGCTTTTGACAACGCGGTCCTTCCCGCGCAGCGTCTTCTTTCTGTGTCCCAATTAGAGTCATTAAAGGGGAATACAGATCATTTTCCATTTCGATGGTGTAATGAATTTCATAAGTGAGTGTAGTCTAAGGCTGTGTTTCCAGCCGCTTAAACTGATGCCTTCAAGACTGTGTTCCGACACATCGTTCTAATTACTTTCTTTCTTGATTTTTAATTATGTGAGGAGAAACCCCGTCATGATATCCCGGAAGACACCAGGGAATAAAGATAACTTACTGACTTCGCACCCCCATATTTGACAATTATTCTTATAGAAAAAGCGGTCAATCAACCATTTTAGCAGGTCTGCTGAATGGTTTTTCCTATTCTAGTTTTTCTTCTGTATTTGTATCTAAGCACTTTAAATGTCTTGTCCTCCTCATTTCCAGTACGATTTTTCTATTTTAAAAGCTAGTTCATTTGTGTCAAACCATTCAGTAATTTTCCTAAACATCATCTCCTGTTTCTTTTATCTGTGCTTCTTTAATGGTTGTTACCTGCAAATAGGACTAAATCTGTCGACTGATTCAAATAAAATGGCAGATCATTAATATAAATTAACAGCAGTAGTAGGTCAATGATCGAGCCCTGTGGAACTCCCACTGCAGTTTCTCCCAATAGGGTACAAGTGATCTATGGTAATTACGTCGACAATGTACGTGTGGTAGGAGTGGTTAAATAAAATTCGGAAAAGCACTATGGTAGAAGACTAAATGCAATTTTTACCAACTGCGATAATTCTAAACTCGTTCAAAATGCCAAGTAAAAATAAAATTTATGACTGCCTGGAATAATGATTTTCACGTAATTTATTTTAATAATTTTTATTCAACGGAAGGAACTTAGTACTGTCAAATGAGTAAACAGAAGCTGTCAAAATTAACATTCCTCTATTGTTGTGGATAGCGCACACAAAAATGCAGAGATGTCAAAAGCCAGAAGCAATCGAAAAAAGAGTGAAGATATCTGAAGGATGCAAAATTCGTAATAGGGCTATTATATCTAGTACAGCTTAATTTAAAATGACAGCGTGAATTTACTCACCACTTGAAGAAAAGCCAAGATATAACAGCACATAACAGAAAAGCCTCAAAAATGCCTGCCATTTGGGATTCGATAATTTGTTTTATGAGATATGTCAGAAGTCTTTGGAAATTTCGCTAATCTGCTTTCATACTACTGCAGAATCCTTCTTTATCCACATTTAGGTAGATGGCAGGGATACACTACTCTTGTAGCTCGCTTACTGTCGGCGCCGGCGCAACACCGCTGACAGCTGTGGTGCAGAGTCCCCGCTGCTTGGCGAGTTGACTGACGCAAGGCAGTTGCGAACCGAGCGGCCGCCACTGCCAGCAGGCAGGCAACTGCGGGCAGAGCGACCTGGCGGCCGCAGTGGCAAACGCTTCTAGTGGCGTGATCGCCACAAGGAGTTGACGTGACCCGCCTGACAACTCCAGGCGTAACCCCGTCTGTGAAGTAACTGCGAATTCACGTCTGTGGACACTGTTCAAGCGATTTCTCGAGGACGAACGAATCTGAGGGCGTATGCATGTTCAAGATAGGTTTCGTACAACATGGCAGGTGGAGTGTACGAATCTGCGTATAATTTACAAAATTCTCACAGTACTATATTTTAAGCATTCCACCATCTTCTATAACTGTTACGGCAATCAGAATACACTCACGTTCGCAATGCCATTTATTTCTAAACAAAAACACAAGTAAAACCTTTTACCGCCGAAGAAAGTGTGGAGAAAAGTTTTTGTGCTATGTGCCACAGAACTGTTCCAAAATTGCTCATTTCGCTTCGGTGTCTTTTATTTCGACTTGATCAACAGCCACGGAAAAACTGATATGGGATATCAGTTTTTGGACTTAGTTGACGTATAGATAGGTCTAAAAACAAATCATCTTTTTCCACCTGAAGCATTAATCTGATCTCAGAAATTCGGTTAGGGGTGATACTTCGTGGGTTAGTAGTATACCCCAAGGGCGTCCACCCCATGAAAGTCGTAAAACGTTCTTGCCTGACGATTCCGAGGAAAAGCGCTCATCTAGAGGTCAATTCATACACTCCGGCAACTCAGTGAAATGACTTCCTATAGCGAACGCGCTTTCCACGCTGCTATCCAGGTTCGACCCTATCACTGAAAAACTGTTTTATTTTGTTTTAGAATTTATCTTATAAATAGGTAAAAAATTCTAACGCGGTGTATATAAAATTGCGCTTATCTGATTAAAAGTAAAAGAGGAATAAATTCCTGTGAAGACTGTATTAAAATCAACAGTTCATCTTCATTGCCATCGGCGATTTTTAATGAAACGACCCGATTCGTATCTCACGAAAGCAAATCTTCATGAATGTAACTGAAGTATGTTTTCCAAATGATTTTTTTTAAGGTAAGTTATTTTTGCACACAACCTTTTTCCTTTATCTTGCCTTTTTCCCGCTTTGAGACGGAGTTTGGTTAGTTGAGGGGGGGGGGGGGGTGTCGGATGCCTTCCTGCCACCACCTCATTACATTGTGTTCCTCAATATCTGCATATAGTGCTCGCATATCTTGTAACTAAAGCGGGACTTACGTTATTGATGTTGTGGTCTTCAGTCCGAGGCTCTCCCCTCTATTCTGTGCAAGTCTCTTTAAATCTAAATAATTAAGGTAACCCACATCCATAAGAACCTACTTACTGCATTGGAGTCTGTCTCCCGCTGCGATTTTTGCCCCCCCCCCCCCCCCCCACCTCTCCCTCCAATTCTAAACTGACAATTTTTTATGTCTCAGAATGAGTCCAACCAATCGAGTCCTTAATAAAGTTATGCCAGAAATTTCCTTTCTCCCCAATTCTGTTCAGTATCTCCTCATTGGTTACACGATCTACCCAACTTTTGTAATAGCAAATTTGGAAACTTCTGTCCTCGTCTTGTCTGAACAGTTTATAGCACACGTTCCACTCTCGTGCAACGCTACCTTCCCAGACAAAGATCTCCAGTAAGGCCTTCCGAAAACTATAATATCCGATCTTGCCAGATTTCTTTTATTCAGAAACTCTTTTCTTCCCATTGGCATTCTGCAATTTTACCATCAAAACTCTGCCTAAATAACCAAAATCGTCTAATGCCTTTATATCTCGTTTCCTAATTTCTTCAGCGTCGCCTGATTTCTTTTGAATACATTCCACCACTCTTGTTGATGTTCATCTTATACCCTCTTTTCATAACATTGTCCAATCCATTTAATTCCTCTGCCGGGTCCTTTGCTAGCTTCGGACAGAATTACAAAGTCATCGGCAAACCGCAAAGTTCCGTTTCAAAATTTCGCTTTCCTTTCCATCTTGCTCAATGTGCGGACTGAATAACAACCCTGTCTTACTCCCTTCCCAACCATTCCCTCCCTTTCATGCCCTTCCCCCTCTTATAACTGCTGTCTGGTTTCTGTATAAGCTATATATCTTTCCATTCCTATATTTTACCCCCGATACCTTCAGAATTTGAAAGATAGTCCTCCAGCCAACACTGTCAAACACTTTCTCCAAATCTACAAATGCATGACCTTAGGTTTGCCTCTCCTTAACCTATCGTCTAAGATAAGCCAAAATGTGAGTACAGTCTCACGTGTTCCTATATTGCTGCTAAATCCAGACTGATCTTTTATGTCAGTTACAGCCCGATTTCCCATCCGCCTGTAAATAATTCATGTTGGTATTTCCAACCAATTGATAGTTATGTAATTTCGCACCTGTTTGCACTTGCTTTCTTCGGAAAGTAGCAAAGTAGTGCAGATCCTGAGCTGCAATGGTACCTACTCCTCCCACATTCAGTTCCAGGGACTCTGCCAACTACTGAGGATCCTCACAGCAGCACCTACGACCAACCTGCAGTTGCTAACAGAGACCTTGCCTCCACAAACCATCTGCCTCATTGCACACTATGCTCCTGGGAATTGATCATATACTTTGTGTTTGTGACAAAGAATTGTCTTCTGTGGAAAATGTCCAGCTCAGAAACCTCAAGAACTCCCTGATTCTCTTGTGAATACCTATTCTGGAAGGTTGCATTGGCGTGGCCATTTATTTGGTACTCACATCCATTCTTCTGCGTTGGAAATAAAGTCTTTGTTACACAGGACTATCTGGGAAATATTACACAGTTGGAAATAAAAATTAGTACACCCTCATAAGACTTTTCTCCGGATTTATTTTTGAAACTGGATATGGTATACATGAAGTGATTACATTCACAGATCAACTGCTCAAGCGGTACTGAGATACCAAGTGTCAATCGAAGCTGAAACACCCATTTTAGTAAGTGGTGTAGCCTCAATGGGCGACAATGCAGATACTGATTCTAGCATCCTTTCGACGATACTGATAGCGAATGTCTTGGGATTCATTATTCCACATTTACTCGACCTGTTCACATAGTTCTGCAACAGTTGTTCATAGGTGATTTGCACGTGTTAGTTGCTGTCCCACCACATTCCACACCTGCTTTATTAGAGACAAGTCGAGAGATGGCGCTGGCCAGGGAAGTTGCTGCTGGTCTTGCAGAGCACGTTGAGTTTCATGCGCAATGTATGGGCGAATATTATCCTGTTGGAAGAACACATCTTTCTTGCAGAAGAAGGGGTTTACAACTTTCTGCACTTGTCATACAGAGCACTGGTCAACCTTCCCTCCACAAACACCAAAGGCGAACGAGACTTGTACCATATCGCGCCACAGACCATAAAGTCTGGGTGGCACCAGTGTCTTGGAGGAACACACACTACGAGGCAGCACTAAGCAGGTCTACGGACAAACCACCATCACTTGCGTGCAGGAAGAATCTACTTCAATAGCTGAAGACCATGGCCTGCCATTCCATCTTCCAAGTGAACCTCTGACTGTACCAGTCGGGTCATCCACACTGATGCTGTGTAGTGAGTGGAAGACGAATTAGAGGTGTGCGTGTTTGTGGTTCCACAAACTCTCATATCTGTGATGTGATAGCTACACGATCTGCCACTGTTGCCCTTACAGTACGAAGATCTGTGCTACACATATGTCCACAATCTCGTCTACGGGTGTGAAAATGTTCACATGATCATTGCAACCAGCTTCATTGGACAACTGTCGCAGAACGTCCAACATATGTGGCAATTCTCCGAAACGACCACCGCCACACAGAAGGCCAAAATTTGACTCTTTTCAAACTCGCCGAGTTGACTGTAGAAAACACGAGCGCGTGGCTTGGCGCCAGTTTGCGTCACACGTTGATATCACGCTGAACCTTCTAGCTGTACCCATTAACTATTAAATTATACACATAGATGGCGATCTGGCAGTTATGTCAACAAGCTATCAGTTGGCGGACAATGTAGAAAAAATTATCAGTACATCTGCTGTCACTGGATCAAAAGCAGCCTCTTCTTTCCAGATGTACTGATTTTTTTCTTGACAGTGTATTTGTGTGAGTGATCACGCCATAAATATTCTGGAAAAAGGGGGGAAGGAAGGGGGCGGCATGGTTTGGTTTAAGTAGTGACCATGCAGGTAATTGGGCTGCGTGCCCCCATAAAACTGACGGTTGTGCCGTCTGCAGCACAACTAATGACAGGATTTCCCATGCTGGTTAGGCCTCAACAGATGAGCCATACGAAATTTATACAACTTCACTCAACTGCCCCACGCTGGGTGAGCTCCTCGAGTAATTTGCATTCCACAACCTGGGGCCTCATATTGTTGAAATAATAAATCCCCAATTCTCGTTAGAGTAAAATGGAGAACACAGAACTAAACAAAATAAAAACTGATAGGCTGGATAAAACAACAAACACCTAAGAATCACGGTTCGAATCAATGAAAACGGTTTCTCCAACTACATCGACAACTGGACCAGTTCTGGCCAAGTTCTTGTCAGGGGCCAGTACTCCCACTTATCAGGACAATGAGATAAAAAAACTGAGGCAAGTATTAGGGAACAGACTTATAGTATTGCTGTCTTGGTGTTTTCAGGATGGCACTTGTCCGAAACGAATGTCACCAAACATCACCCCTTTTTTATTTATTTATTTTTTTATTGTTTTTGTGTGTGTATGTGGGGGGGGGGGGGTATACGTCCAGACCCCAAATTCAGGAGGGCCTATCTGAACAAACATTACTTTTCGTCTGTGAAGGGACTGGAACAGTGGATTGGATTAAGGAGATGGTGCCCAAGGTGTCCCTTACGTCTCTCTGGGAGAAGGTAGGCTACTTGTTCCGGACAGCAGCTGAACTCTAAAGATGGCAAATAAGTATATCAGTTTCGATGACTCTGTAGCTCAGTGGTTAAATTGCTGATTGTCTTGCAACGGACCTGGGTTTAACTCCTGGGAGGGGACTGGGTGTTGCAATTTTGTCCTCATTATCACTTGAATAACCATCAACATACAAGTCGCAAAAGTGACGTTAATAAAATGACTTTCAATAGACAACCGACCCCAATGGCGACATCCTGGCCACTAAAAACCATACGACCATTCAATTTGGGTATCTAAAGTTCGTAAGGATACTCCTTAACAGATGTTGTTTCAGAAGGTCCAGACTTAGAACCAGCAGGTCATCACAGAAAACTGGAGTGTAATCTATTGAAAGTTGTATTGGAGCCCCCCCCCCCCCCAACACTGAGGGTGGAAGTCGATGAAAAATGCCTTATGGCAGTAAAAGACCAGAACTTGGGGCTCTCAAAGGTTACCATCATGACAATCACAGCTGATGGTGTTCCACATAAACCTGCAACGCAGAAAAGGTCCAACTGCCGCTCATCTCCAGAGAAGGCAGGAGGTGCACAGCGCCCTGATGTACGCATGAATCCAGTTTATATTAGGGGGAGCTAAGGCCTCGTAGGCACTGGAAGTAAGGCGATTTATGCTAGAACTCTTAACTACATAACGCACTAAGTGTCAATACTTTAGGTTTCTACAAAAACTGCGTTTCTCACACGAAAAGCCTTTGCCATTTGACGATGGCTATTTTTATGTGAAAGACGACAATCCAACCCCAATGTTCACTAAATACTAGATATGTATTCGCAGTTGCGTATATTGTTCAGCATCAGCTGTGCGATTTAATGGTGACATATGCTTTCTCGCTTTTCGCGAGCAGCCGCGTTAAACATTGAGCTATTCGCTCACGCCTCCCGCACCGACCCCAACTTCAATATGCGACGCATTGCCTCCAAGAACGACATATGTCACCGTCATATCGTACATAATTCGACAGACGTAGTGGAATGCAAATCTGAATTGTTTCTAAGAACAAACACGGAGCCGCGGTGGAGTGGCCAAGCGCACTGGGGCGCTATACTGCGATGCGCGAGGCCGTTACCCGTCGGGGGTTCGAATCTCCCCTCGGGCATGGATGTTTGTGTCATCTTTAGTTTAAAATAGTTCATAAGTACTTTAGTTTAGGGACTGATGACCCCGCATTTACGTCCCACACGCTTAACAAACATTTGAACCATTCAAAAAACACGAACGCTTAACAGCGTATTTAAATGAGCAATAGCAAGGTCTACGACAATCGCAGTAAACGTCTCTTCCTGTGCGGAACTTATAGTGAAGTGCACCAGCACTAATATGCAATAGGTAACATGTGGCGTTTGGAAGTTTGGGTCGGCCCAGTTAACGCGACCGCTCGCGAAATACAGAAAATATGGGTTCGTGTCCCGGTCCGACACAAATTTTCGTGTATCAACAGTAAATCGCACAGCTGATGCTGAATCATATCAGCAACTGAGAATACATTTCTAGTATTTGACCGCTGCAGTCACCAGTGTCAGCTCCTTCAGGTGAAGACCATTTGCATTGTCTCCATCAAACGCTAACACTTCACATAGTAGATCAATGTTCATTGCCACCTTGGTATTCTTTGTTAGATTATTTCAGTCTCATCTTTTGCAAGTGTCTGTTCCATGTCTATAGTTCTGTAATTAATTCCGCCGAAGATGATGTTCAGTGGTCTAAAAAGCAGAAACGTCAAAAAGAAAGGAAAATGTAATACTAAAGCAAATAAAGAAGTCCAAAGTTGAAGACCTCGATAAGATTTTAAATTTTTGACGATTGATAGCCAAAACTATTTCAACACGTTGATGGTCCCTGAAGAGAAAGAATTTCGGCTGAACTTAGATATGATTGAATGTGATGACAGCAGTGGAGAGGACCAGTGAACGTTTATCTGACACGTTTTGTGTATTTTTAATGTAACTTAAATTCTAGTTCTGTAAAAAAATTAACATATTATGAAGTTCATAAAGAATAATTAGTGCATCCAACGAATCATTAGGTCATATACTCCGTGCTATGTATTCTAGCAAAAACAGCCTATATCAGTGAGTAACGTAATTTTTATTTTCTTTTTCCTCAAGCTGTGAGTAACGTATTTTTTATTTTATTTTTCCTCGAGAAATATTGTTAGTAACACTGAAAGGTAGGTTAGTATACTGCCTAAAATTTTTTTACACGTTGCTAACGGGCAACATACAAAATATAATTTACGGCAACACGAAATTAATCTATTTGAAACTTTTTTTCCGCTTTCTTGGGAAATGAAGTCTTCAATTACCTGAGCTTACAGCTCTTACAAGGAACACTACTATTCCTTTCTAAGAGTTCAAAAGAATGGTTGACAGCTGTTCCAAACTGAATGCTTTGTGCAACCAAGACTGTTTTTATTTCAAAAGATCTTAAAATGACGATTCTTTGATGTTTCAGAATGTGTCCTATCAATTGAACACTTCTTTTAGTCAAGTTATGCCACAAAATGTTTCTCCTCACTTCTCTTCATAAGGTCCTTATTAGCTATGTCCTCTAGCATTCAGCATCTTTCTGTAGCGCCCCATTTCAAAATCTTTTATTCATTTCTTATTAGAAATGTTTATGTCCATGTTTCGCCTCTTTACACGGCTATATTCCACACAAAAATGTTTAGAAAAAACTTCCTAACATTAAATTTTTATTTGATCGTAACAAATTTATCTTCTTCGAAAACAATTTTTCGTGACGACAGTCTACATTTAACGTCCTCTCAAATTGCAGTTATTTCGCTAACCAACAGCAAAATTCATATAGACTACTTATTTTGCTGACAAAACGGCAATATTCATCTACTAATCTAGTTCCGGCAGCATCACCTGATTTAATTCGACTACATCAGATTACTTTTGTTTTGCTTTCATTGACGTTCATCGTATCACCCTTGCATGACACCGTCCATTCCATTCAACTACTCTTTCAAGCCATTTGTAGATGTGGCAGAATAGCAATGTTATTGGCAATTCACAAGGTTTTCATTTCTTCTCCCCGGACTTTAACTACTTCTCCATATATTTCTTTGGTTCCCTTTACTGATAACTCACTGCAAAGACTGAAGAACATTGGGGATAGGATACAACTCTGCCTCATTCCCTTCTCAAACTGCCTCTCATTTATGTCTGATTTCTATACAAGTTGGTTATAATCTTTTGCTGGGTGTATTTCACGTCTGTTACGTTCAGAATTTTGAAGAGTGCAACATGATATTTATCTGTTTTCTTGAAATCGCCTAAATATGTCATCTTAGGCTCATAATATGCTTTTTCTCCTCATAAACTTCACTATTTAACACGTTGACAGCCGCGATGACGTCAGAGGCACGCCAGAGTCGCCTGTTGTGGCCGCCGGCGGCCACCGTGTAAAAGAAAAAAGGCAATGAAATTCCAATAACTCAAAAGCCCACGAAAACACACTATTCTGAGTCCTGGATGCCTTTGAGTCAGCCGACATGCTGCACCTATTGGCATAAAATTCATCAACACTGTTACACCGTTTGAGCATTTCAAGTTTCCTAAAAATAGCCAACAAATATTGCGTAGTACCCCACTATACAATTATAAAGACACCAGAACGCTTGTTTTAAGTGTTCAAAGCAACGAGAAAACCGCACAATGTGGATGAAACTCATTCATATAGATCTAGATGAGATAGCGGTCTATGTGAGGATCATTTTCATGTAAGTAAACACTCCCATGATCATTATTATTCCATTATTTCACTATTAGGAATCATTATCTGCAACTGTAAGTGGACGAGTGAATGTAAATGGATTAGTGTGTATTGTAAAATATAAAGACACATATGAAATAAAAAGATCAAATCTAATACATTAACATGTATGTATGTATGTATGTATGTATGTATGTACATATATTATGTGCTATCAGATCCGATTACAATTAAACTTATGTACTTCTACATACATACTCTGCAATCCATTCAATTGTGTGTGGTAGAGGGTACTCAATACTACTACTAGTTACTTGCTTTCCTGTTCCACTCCCACATACAATGAGGGGAAAACGAATGCTTGATTACATCAGTACTAGCCCCAATCTTTCTGATCTTTACGCAAAATGTAGGTTGGCGGCAGTCTGCCACAAATACCGGCCCTCTAAATTTCTTCAACAGTGTTTCTCGGAAAGAATGTCGCCTACCATCCAGCCAGCGACTCCCATTTGAGTTCCGGAGGCATTTCAGTAACACACCTGCATTGATCGAATCTACCAGTTACACACCTAGCTGCCCGCATCTGAACTGCCTCTATGTCCTTTAAACTGATCTGGTGGGAATCCCAAAAACTTAAGAAATACTCCAGACAGGCTCATACAAGGGTTTTATATGAGGTCTCATTTGCAGACCAATCACACCTTTCTAAAATTCCCCCAATAAACCGAAGTCGACCATTTTCCTTCCCCCAAGACTCTCCTTACATGCTCGTTCCATTTCATATCACTGTGCAGCATTATGCTTAGATACTAGATGTGACTCTGTCAAGCAGCACATTACTAATGCTGTATTCTAACATTAAGGGATTGTTTCTCCTACTCATCTGCGCTAACCTAAAATTTTTGTACATTTAGTACTAGTTGCCATTCCTCACACCACCTAGAAATTTGGTCCAAGTCATCCTGCATCCTACTACAGTCATTCAATGACTCCCTCCTGTACACCACAGCATCATCAGCAAACAGCTTCAGATTCAACTCACTCTGTCCATCAGATCATTTATATAGATATAAAATAATAGCAGTTCTATCACCCCTGATGATACCCTTAGTTTCTAATGAACACTTGCCATCGAGGACAATATACTGGGTTCTATTACTAAAGTAATCTTCGAGCCACTCACATATTTGTGTACCTATTCCATTAGCTTGTATTTTTGTTAGCAGTCTGTAGTATGGTTGTGTGTCAAATGCCTTTTGAAAATCAAGAAATATGCAGTCTGTCTGTTGCCCTTCATCCATAGCACGCAAAATGTCATGAGAAAAGAGGGCAAGCTAGGTTTCGCACGATCGATGCTTCCCAAATCCGTGCTGATGCAAGGACAGAAGCGTTTCCATCTCAAGGAAATTTACTACATTAGAACTGAGAATATGTTCAAGAATTCTATAGCAAACTGATGTTAATGATATTGATCTGTAATTTGATGGGTTCGTTCTTTTGCCTTTCTTATACATGGCTGTTAACAGTACCTTTTTCCATTCGCTTGGTACTTTGTGCTGGATCAAAGATTCAGGATAAATGCAAGGTAAGTAAAGGGCCAATGCTGCTGAGTACTCTTTGTAAAACAGGATTGGTACCCCATTTGGACCTGGAGACTTGTTTTCAACTCTCTCAGAAAAGCTATGCCCATTATGTCAACATATTGCTTAAACCTTTGCGAAGGATATAGACAAAATCACAATATGACACACAGTTTCAGATGTATGACAACATGAGCACTGAGACAAGTGGAAAACTGAGGAATGAAGTTTATTTTTTGCTATCAAATGTATTTGCAACATATGTTCAAACAGTATCCATTTATGTCAATAAGTTTACCTATAAAATTATTTCATTGTACGATCTATAGTTTAGGAGATATGACATCAAACACTGAGATGCATGTTTGTTCCTATTTTATGCATTGTCATTACTGTTCATCCGTATGATATGAAACAGTGCACATTTGTTCTTCAAACAAGAGGAAAAACGACTGTCAACGTAAATTTTGAATGGTGCATGACAGAGTGTAAAAGTACGAATTTTGACAAAATGTACGGTATTATTCCAATCTTGATGAAATTTTGCACAATTAACTTTTAAAACAAGACGAACATCAGAGTTTATCTAAGGTTTTCATATGGTGTATGGTGGAGGATACTTTTGCAGTAAACTTAAACACCACTAATCACCATCGAGGAGGCAATGAACTGTCAAGCTGGAGGTGAAGTTCGATCAGAGATTGGCAGAGAAAGGGGAAGATGGAGATCGGCATAGAGTGGGGTAGGAGGAGATGAACAAAGAGAGGGGACATGAGGCAATGAATATAAAGGAGAAGATGGACAGAGAAGGAGAAATGGACTAACTTAAGACTGGAATAAATAAGTAGCCATATACCTGAGAGAAAGTATGACACACAATCACAAACATCAACTCACAAAAATACCAAACCAGTCCATCACTTTGATTTCAAAATTATACACACATTCCACTTTTCTCGCCTCTTAGTTACATGTGTTTTAAATCATGAGAAAACTGAACAGTACACACAGAAAGTGGAGGAAAAATCTGCTAACATAGGCCCTACATTTATAGCTTCCATTTTTATAATGTTGTTTAATGTCCCAGAGCTTCAGCCAATAACAGAGCTAATCTTGAAATTCAATAAATTTCAAGCTTTAATTACATAAAAGTAACAGATGTTTTGTAAGAATAATGACCAAAAATACTATTTGTATGTTATAATTATTCAGAATAACCATTCAAACCATATTTTAACTTACGGATATAGCCTATTCCAGTTAATATTGTCAAATGCTTATTTAAATTTACAAATGCTATAAATGAAGGTTTTTTTTTCCATTCTTTTAACTACAATCTAAGATACGTCGTAAGGTCAATATTGCCTTGCTTGTTCCTACATTTCTCCTAAATAACTGATCTTTTCTCAAGGTCAAATTCAACCAGTTTTTCCATTCGTCTATAAATAATTTGTGTCAGTATTTTGCAACCATGACAGTACCATAATTTTGACAATTGTCTTAACTTGCTTTCTTTGAAATTGGAGTTATTATATTCTTCCTGATGTCTGAGTGTATCTTCCATCTCATATCTAACACAACAGATGGAACATTTTTTTCATGTCTAGCTATTCCAAGGATATCAGATGTTCAGAGGGAATATCATCTACTCCATGAGCCTTGCTTCAATTCAAATCTTACAGTGGTCTGTCAAATTCTCTCGCAGAATCGAGTCTCCTATTTATCTTCATCCACACCCTCTTCCATTTCCACAGTACTGTTTTCAAGTTCATTTCCCTCATATAGGCATTCTTATATATTCCTTCCACCTTCCCTTTCTTTGTGTAGTAATAGATTTCCATTATAGTTCTTGATGTTCATATAACTGCTTTTCTTGTAGGGAGTATCTATCTTTCCTTTTGTTATACATTCTCCTACAGATTTGCATTTGTACTCTAGAGACTCCTGCTTATCCAATTTGCACTTCCTGTCAACCTCATTTTTAGCTGTCTGTACTCCTTTTTGTCTGTTTAATTTGCTGCATTTTTCCCCTCCTTTCAACAACTTTAATATCTCCTATGTTTACCAAGGATTTCTACTGGGTCTTGATTCTTTACCCATTTGCTCCTCTATAGCCTTCAGTATTTTCTCTCTCAAAGCTAACCACTCTATTACTTTCCGCCATTTCAGTCAGTTGTTGAATAATGCTCCTGCAGAAACTTCCAACAAACTCAAGTTCCTTTAATTTACCTAGTTTCCATCTCCACACTTTTCTATGTTTTTGCAGTTTCTTCAATTTTAATCTATAATCCATATAATTCATGGTTAGATTCCATATCTGGCCTTTGATATACCTTTCAGTTTAAAACCTGGTACCAAAAAGTGTGTCTTATCATTAAAAAATCAATCTGGTTTCTTCCACATGTACAATCTTTTTTTTACATGATCCTTAAATCATGTGCTTTTGATTATGAGATTTTACTCTGCACAGAACTACAGGCAACATCTCCTTTCATTCCTTTTCCCCAATCCATATTCACCCACTATTTTTCCTTCATTTCCTTTCCCTACTACAGAGTTCCAGGATACCATCACAATGAAGTTTTTCTCTCCTTTGAGGGAATAACTCCTTTTTTCCTATCTCATCATCAACATATAAACATGTACTATTATGTTTGGTGTTGCCTTTGTTTCTGTCTTAGCTACAACAATGCATTCGGTAGTTTGCCCACATCACTATATTCTTATTCAGTATTAGACCTACTCCTGTGTTGCCACCAAGAGATTTCATATTTATTGCCCTGCATTCACCTGACCTGAAATCCTGTTCATCCTGCTACCGAATTTCAGTAATCCCAACCGTATAACGTAAACCTATCCACTTCACTTTTTTAATTTTCTACGTTACCTATGACCTGAGTCAGGGATAGAATATTCCATTCTCCGATCCAAATAATGTCTGATTTGTTTTTCCTAATGCCAACATTCTTATGACTAGTTTCTGTCCAGAAATACAAATGTGGGTCTATTTTACCTCTGAAACATTTTATCCGAGAGGATACCGTCCTGAAATATCTGTACAGTAAAGCTGCATATCCTCGGGAAAAGTAACAACTGTAGATTCCCCTTGCTTTTGGCCATTCACAGTAACTGTATGGAAAAGTCACATTAGCCGGCGTTTCAAAGCCAGATTAGTCAATCATCCAGATGCTCCTGTAACTACTGAAAAGACTGGCGCCCCTCTTCAGGAACCACACACTTATCTGTCCTCTCCACAGATATCCCTCCACTGTGGCTATATCTACAGTATAGCTGTCTGTATTGTTGAGGCATTTAAGCCATCCCGCCTCAGTAACATTTGTATTCATGGGGAACCTGTCAGTAACAAATTTAGTTGGGAATTTGAATACTGTAATAATATTCAAGAATGGAGATTGTACCAGTGTTTTTATGCAGTCTCCTTTTCAGGTGAACCATATCTTCCCAAAATTCTCCCAACAAACTAAAGCCAATCATCCTCCTTGCCCACAAATGTCCTTACATCCTTGTTCAATTTTATAATGTTCTGCAATGTTAAGTCTAAATATTTAATCAAAATGAATGTGCCAAGCAGATAACTGCTAATACTATATTTGAACATTATGGGAATGTTTTACTTATTTATCTGCATGCCCTTACATTTAGAGCTAGCTGTCAATCACAAAAACTAAACTTTTGTGAAGTCATATTGTACACAATCTAACAACAATCGAAAGTCCAGTATGGAATGTTAACAATGATACATAGATAGGGAACAACTCACCCTACAGACAAACGCTGAACTGCCGACAGACACAAATAAAAGATACACACACACACACACACACACACACACACACACACACACACACAAATGCTAGCTTTCGCAACCCAGTTGCTTCTTCAGGCAGAAGGGAAGGAGAAGGAAAAGGAAATGATGAGGGTTTTAAGGAAAGGGGTAAGGAGCCATTCCAATCCAGGGAGAGGAAAGACTTACCTTGGGGGAAGGTGAACAAATACACACACACCCATACATTTACACAGACGCAAACACACCTAGGCAGACATACTATAGAAACAAAGAAGTTAAGAAGTTAGACAGAGATGCCACTAGAGGCAGAGGCTCTGTCCAGAGAACCGAGGCAAATATGTTAAAGATGGCGGGCACGAATACAAATTTAGTGGAGGTTAAGACCAAGTGGGCAAAGGGAAGAGAGAATATGCTGAAGGGCTAGTTCTCATCTCCAGAGTTCTGAAGGATTGGTGTCGGTGGGAAGTATCCAGATAACCCGGACGGTGTAGCACTGTGCCAAGATGTGCTGGCCGTGCAACAAGGCGTGTTTAGTCACAGGGTGATCCTCGTTACCAACAAACACTGTCTGTCTGTGACCATTCATGCGAATGGACAGTTTTTTGCTGGTCATTCCCACATAGAACGCTTCACTGTGCAGGCATGTCAGTTGTTAGATCACGTGGGTACTATCGCAAGTGGCTCTGCCTTTGATCATGTACACCTTCCGGGTTACGGGACTGGAGTAAGTGGTGGTGGAAGGGTGCATAGGGCAGGTTTTACAACGGGGCGGTTACAAGGATAGGAGCCAGAAGATAGGGAAGGTGGTTTGGAGATTTCATAGGGATGGACTAGGAGGTTATGAAGGTTAGGTGGGCGGCGGAAAGACAGTCTCAGTGGATTAGGAAGGATGTCATGAAGGACGGATCTCATTTCGGGGCAGGATTTAAGAAAGTCGTATCCTTGCTGGAGAGTCACATTCAGTGTCCGCTCCAGTCCCGGAAAGTATCCGGTGACAAGAGGTGCACTACTGGGATTCTTCTGTTGTAGGTTCTGAATTTGGGGGGATGAGGAAGTGGCTCTGGCAATTTGCTTCTCTACCAGATTAGGAGGATAGCTGCGGGATGTGAAAGCTGTTATTAGGTTATTGGTGTACTGGTTCAGAGTTTCGGGACTGGAGCAGACTCGTTTGCCACGAAGACCTAAGCTGTAAGGAAGCGAACGTTTGATGTGGAATGGATGAAGGGCAACAGACAGACTGCATATTTCTTAATTTTCAAAAGGCATTTGACACAGAACCAGACACTACAGACTGCTAACAAACATACAATTTAATGGAATAGGTACACAAATATGTGGGTGGCTCGAAGATTACTTTAGTAATAGAACCCAGTATGTTGTCCTCAATGGCAAGTGTTCACTAGAAACTAAGTGTATCATCATGGGTGATAGAACTGCTATTATTTTATATCTACATAAATGATCTGATGGACAGAGTGAGTTGAATCTGAAGCTGTTTGCTGATGATGCTGTGGTGTACAGGAGGGAGTCGCCATTGAATGACTGTAGTAGGATGCAGGATGACTTGGACCAAATTTCTAGGTGGTGTGAGGAATGGCAACTAGTGCTAAATGCACAAAAATTTTAGATGATGCAGATGAGTAGGAGAAGCAATCCCTTAATGTTAGAATACAGCTTAGTAATGTGCTGCTTGACAGAATCACATCTAGTATCTAAGCATAATGCTGCACAGTGATATGAAATGGAACGAGCATGTAAGGAGAGTCATGGGGGAAGGAAAATGGTCGCCTACCATCCAGCGACTCCCATTTGAGTTCCCGAGGCATTTCAGTAACACACCTGCATTGATCGAATCTACCAGTTACACACCTAGCTGCCCGCATCTGAACTGCCTCTATGTCCTTTAAACTGATCTGGTGGGAATCCCAAAAACTACTCCAGACAGGCTCATACAAGGGTTTTATATGTCTTCTTTGCAGACCAATCGCACCTTTCCAAAATTCCCCCAATAAACTGAAGCCTTTTCTCTTTTTAGTCCATTGCTTGTGTATTCACAGTTAATGTTAGCTAGACTAGATCTAACAATTGTGCATGGTTAAAGTTGTCAAAAACGCCTTATAACTCGGAACTGTAGTTCTTTATTACCGCATGATCATTCAGACAGATCATATTGCACTGGCATTTTTTTTTTTTTTTTTATGACTTGATGTTTACTGACCGTAAAATACATTAAACTAGTCGGGATTTTTATTTCATTTCACTGTTAAGCAGTGTCACAAACTTATTTTCCTAACCTGATTTTTGAAAATTCATTGTAATATGGATTAGGATCAGCAACTGTTTTTAATAATGTTGTATTTATATTCTTCACTGTGCCAGCTGCACATTTATTTAAAAGTTCTACTCACAACTTCCAAATAAATGTGCAACTGGGATGGTAAAGTACACAAACAAAACACAGTATTTTGATTTGTTTGGGTTTTCTGTGTTAATCTTATCTTCTGTAACCTATTTTAATGTATTCAAACATTCAATTTATAAATAAACAGTGGTGACGAAGTAAATTAAAATACTTTTCAGGGCCAAATTAAAGCAGTATCCTTTCGGACACAACAACACCATTTCTGAAACAAACAGACTACAATTTTACTTGAGAGTGAAGTATGGTACGGTAGGCTTATTGTGAATAGGCCTTACTGAAAATAATCATAAAATGAGAAAATTTTAAATCAGTATACTATGCTCATTTCCCCAAACTGCTAAGTGCAAACTGCCCGATATAAAGTTCTGCATGGAATCCCCTTGTAGACTGACTGTGGTACATGATTGAAAAAAGAGGTCATTAGTCCCCCAATCCAAATGTATTTTGTATTTAGTTAGTGATACTTTTAAGAAATTTTAATTCTGAAAGTATGTAGGAGTGATAATATCCAAAACATTGAATTCAATCCCGAGCTGACAGCTGGCCCAACAACTGATAGGAAATTGCTGAAAGAATATTGATGTTTGAGAGCCGATAAATAATCAAAGAGAAGTAAAATAATGTGTGACAGAAAGAATAAACAGGCCTACTAGTTTCCCAGGGCTCATCTGTGCCAAGAGAAATTTCATATCTGACACCGCCAACCCAATTAATAACAAGAGTCAGCATTGCAGTACAGTCAAGATTTGTAACAGCACGAATGAGGAAGCTTATCAGATAGCAGTACCCATTTGTCAAATTAAAAGCTTCAAGGAAACATCTATCTTACTTAGGAAGAAACTGATGCAGTTTCTGGATCTGTTGTCTGTCGAGAGAACAGTTAGGCATATTCGTAACCTTAAGCATGTTAAAAATAAAATTCTCTGTGCATTTGTTGATCTTGCTTTGACCTTGTCATCGCAACATTTATTTCATTCAAACGTATGTGTAACATGCTAGCACGTATTTATGGAACTAGAGCCTACATTCATTACTTTATCATCACATCCATAATCTTCCCGAATGGCCGGAAGAATTCTTTAGTACGTAATACGATAGATTGCATCCCGTATCTTAGATATCAGAAATCGAAAATTCCAACGTGCTCTTCATAATAGGTCTACTTGAACTCCCTCAAGATGCACTTACGCAATGAGAATGCTACGATATGTAATGAAATTTAACCATGTGAAGGACTGTAAACAATCGACAAGTATTCTACTTCACTGTTATATGACATTTATTTGTGGGTGAAAGAAACATAATAGTGTTGCCGTTAAATACATTTCAGGTCTCAAACTCGAAAGAACTACTCACTTGTCAATGACATCGCTAATTGTATGAAATAATAACTACTTCGCCCAGTGTAATAGGGACAATGGATGGCAGCTTACCAAATGACTCAAACCAACCGTGTTTTCAAATTCTTCTTTCTTTCCAACAATAGTACTTTGTGCTTTAAAAATAATCACCGATTTACAGCTGTAATCATCACAACAATTAAATCACTTTTCCCGCTATGTGATCGTACTGTTATCATTTGTCACCCACGTGACAATATTTAAAATATTATCTATGAGGAAACATCTTTCCACTTTTTTTACATTGTAGAGTAAAATATCCTTTTCGATGCATATTTCAAGCCCAATGAGGTTAATTCTAATCCTGTTATTTCGCTGGCTAGAGAACGCAAGCAGAGAACTTACCTTAAGCAATTATCAGTAATAAGGTTACTTATCTTTGGAAACAGTGCATTACATGTGTGTGTGTACTGTGTGCTGCGAGTGCACAGTGCAGTGTTCACGTGGTGTTGTGGTAGCAGCAAACACCAATATTTTTTTTAGTCGTATGTAAGTGATAGTACGTCTCCTTGTGGGAGTGTGAAACTAAGTGTAGTGATTTATTACTTAAAATGGTTAAAATGAATCCTGAAACAAAAAAGAGGTTAACTATTATCATCGATACAGCAAAATGTATTTTTCATATTGGATTTATACCGACGGTTCTTTACCTCGGTTTTAAGAAGGGCGCAGATGCTGGGATGCCACCACTTACTTTCATGAACCTGTTGTGGCAATAATAGTATTGGTACTAGTTCTTGATGATTCGAACATTTTACATCAACGTGTA